>CM071860.1:48415813-48425992 GCA_036759665.1 Gynandropsis gynandra | reverse complement strand
AAGATCCGTATACTTGCGGTGAAGTGTACTACGTTATTTATAACTCGCGTTTCCACACGTCAGTCCGCGACTCGAATCTGGGTGTGAACCCGATTTAGGCATTTATTCCATTTACAATGTGACTCCACATTGACGAAGGTTCAAATGTCTATCCTACTAAATCACTCTATGATTATACGGGATAAGACGGAGTTGTGGTTCGTCATAAACGGCATTCTCATCCGGTACTCTATAGTGAAGCACGCACTAATTTCCGGATTGAAATGCGGACCATATCCCAAAGGATGGGAGTCCATAATGGGTGTCACATTCAGGCTGAAGAATTTCGGCCGTGGAAAGGTGACCCCCGAACAAGTCATTAAAAAGCTTGTGAAGGCGAAGAATTCCGATGACCGGAAGAGATTGTCAACTTTGATGTTGTTGGCGCAAGTTATGGCTCACAAGCCTTCAGCAGAAAACTGTATCAACCATGATCTCATTGACATGGTTGATGACTTGGAATTTTGTGAAGGCTTTCCTTGGGGTCGTTACACATTCGAGAAGATTGTGGATACTTGCCGCAAGCACGTTAGCGGGGAATCACCGAAACCAAAATGGTATTGTGGCGGTTTCATGATCCCATTAATGGTAAGTTGTATATATTATTCGAATAACTTGAATGTTTTCATACTTTTTGCATTCTTATCATTTTGTTTTAATGTTTTAGTTACTTCCCCATCCCATAGTTTGGCGGAAAGGGATGGTATGTTGAGGTTGTGGATGCGCATCGATCATGCCCAAGAATGTGCAAGAAGATGGTTAAATCCAATTTTAACCCGAAGTATGTAGATGTGAAAAGGCAGATTGGAGATTCTAAGATAACAATTACACAAGGGTCATAAGGGAACAAGGGTCACAGAGGGTAATAATGGTTATTTTTTATTTTTTCAGGATATTCTAAGTATTCTTCGTGCTGAACACAAAGAGGACGCTTTACTTTCTGATCTTGAGGATTACGAGGGATGTGACAATCCCGATGTTCAGATATGGATGGAACATCTTCGTAGAAATTCGAAGGGTATTTGTTGGGAGGATATCCGTAAGCAAGAACTGCTGACATGAAAAGCAGCTCTTGGTGATAAAAAAATAGAAGGAAAAAGGGATTAAGAGGTAGGAGAGAGTGAGTGAAAAAATAATAGAGGTCTAAGATGATGTTGATGCTGATGTTGCAGTCCCTCTGACACTGGAGCAGAAATTAATAGGGGAAATAAGGAAGTCGGGTAATGAATCATCAACGCCATAAGAGACTTTCTAAGGGATGTCGGGATTCATATGCCTAATCCAAAATCAAAGGTTGTCGAGAAAGTTTCGATCACCGAAAACCAATCTTCTGACACTGTTAGTGATTTTAGTTTTGAATTCCTTCGATGTCCAAATCCAGTGTCAAAAAGAGCCAAGCGGAGATGGCTTAGAAGAGGATTTGGCAAATATTACTCCTGATGGAGTTCCACCAAGTAAGTAATATTTAGTGAAAAGGTCATTTGAGTGTCAATTTCCATCGAAAGTTGGCATGGGTCGCAAGAGTCGGATCGGTCGCAGGGACATATAAGTCGTAGGATCGCATATGTCGTAGGGTCGTTAGAGTCGCATGGGTCGCATGGGTTTCATATGTCACATGGGTCACTGGGATGCTAAAGTCGAATGGGTCGCATGGATCGCATCTGTTACATAATCAATGTAACGAACGATGAGTCTAATGAATGAAGTAATTTTATGCAGATTCTCCAGTGGGTCCAGTCGAAGAGGTGCACACTAAAGATACTTTTTGGGTCCTGTCGATGACATCACTGACGAGGTTCCTGCCAAGGATACTCCAGCAGTGGGTCCTGTCTAAGAGGTCATCGGTATTGCCGAAGTACCACCAAGTAAGTACGGTCATTTGAAGTCGCATAGGTCGCATTGGTCGCTTGGGTCGTATAGGTCTCATAGGTCGCATGGGTCGCATTGGTTGCATGGGTCGCATAGGTCGTATTAGTCGCCATATGTAATAAAGTAAATTTTATGCATGTGCTGGACCTTTATCGAAGGAGTCTGCGCCATATGTTGAACCTCCGTCGGCGAAAAGAGTAAGAACAGTGGTTCAAGAACTTGAAGGGGAAGAGGAGTTTGTGTAGATTCCCAAGGGATTAGTAAAGGGCTTGATAACCCGGATTTCTTCCTTCATTGACGCTAGCGGTGAAAAGTTGACTGATCTATATTGGTTCCTAAAGGCACCTCGACATGAGCGGTGGTGGAAATCTGAGCTAGATATTCCCCGGGGGCCAAATTTTTGGGAGAATATATTAAAGGCCAACGTATGGCTTGAAGATGATGTAAGTTTTTTTAAACCTTTAGTCTCACAGAGTTTTGTGTCATATGTATTCATGTGTATTATTTTTTTTTGCAGCAATTGGATAAGGTGTTGATGGTGCTGTCTTCTCGCTCGGCATTGAATCCCAGCGCGAATCAGAATTATTATGTTTGTCCTATTGCTTTCATGCAGATGCTCTCGCTCTGGATGTACGAGGATATGAAAACTTTACCGGAAATCTTTAGTGATTTTTTGAATGCCATGTATCCATTCAGAAGTACGAAGACACCAATTAGTGATTATGAAGGTTTTGTCTCGGTTCTAAACATTCCATCGGATAAAAATTGATGGGTAGGATGTCATTGGGTAGCCATCAAAGCGGATTTCAAAATCCGATGCATCATGATATACGACTTCCAGATGAGGCTTAAAAAAAACACATATCGATCCGGTGATTGAGAAGATAAGAAAAGCTGTCCCCAAGATGCTCATTCTCGAAGGGTTTCCTTCGTTGTCTTCTGGAGAAGATGAATGGAAGTATGAGTATTATGAAGGTCTGTCACAGAACCAAAGCGGGAATGACTGTAGTGCTTTCTCCTACAAATTCGTAGAAGCCTCGTTAATGAGAAGCATGAATGTGTCTCACTTAATTTGCGATGACAATGTTACTTCCATACGTGAGAAGATGGCGGCTGATATATTTAGTAATGGAGAAAGTATCTATTCACCCCAATAAGACTAACTTGATATTTGGTACATTGTTTTTTAATGGAAGATGTAAACATTTGGTACATTGTTTTTTTAATATTTGGTACATTGCCGTAGGGGTCAAACGATCGCAGAGGTACAAGGGTCGCATGGGTCCAAGGGTCACAGAGCTTCATACGACCCTTGCAACCCATGTGAACATTGCGACCCTTCCGGCCATTGTGACCATTGCGACTCAAGATCTTGGTAATCGGTGGACTCAGGCTCTATGCAGTCACTGACGAGTTGCGGAGGTGACTCAGGTGACGGTGTTGGGTCACTCTTCAAATGTGACTGAAAGACAAAGTACATGGCAGGAGATGACTTAGGTGACGGTGTTGGGTCACTCTTGGGTCACTCTCGGCTAATGAACTATTTCTCCGGTGGAAATAGAATGCGTGCAGAGTCTTTGATTGACGTTGTAAATGTATTGTTTTGATTTAGAATCTTTGATCGACCCTTGCGACCCATGCGACCCTCAATGAACTATCTCTCAAGTGGAAAAAGAATGTGTGCAGAGTCTTCGATTGACGTTGTAAATCTATTGTCATTTTATCATTATACACTAGTAAATTCGTCGACCAAGCGACCCATGCCATTATTAATATATTTGCCATTATCAATAGGGATGCCGACGATTTCTTAAAACACTACTATCACTTTTGAAAAACAGACATTGGTTATACACAACGTAACTAGGGACACATGGGTCATAATCTGTTTTAACCGTTGATTAACGTTGTAGATGTATTGTTTTTATTGGTTTTTTTCATTTATCATCATAAACCCGTAAATTAGTTGAGTTCGCATCTATTCATCAATATATGCGAACATGCGACCCATGCGACCCTCATTTGGCATTAATTAGTTTGACGTTGTAAATGTATTGTTTTGATTGGTTTTTATCTTTTTATCACCATAAACCCGTAAATTTGTTGAGTTCGCAACTATTCATCAATATATGCGACCATGCGACCCATCCAACCCTCATTTGGCATTAATTAGTTTCACGTTGTAAATGTATTGTTTTGATTGGTTTTTGTCATTTTATCATCGTAAACCCGTAAATTCGTCGAGTTCGCATCTATTCATCAATATATGCGATCATGCGACCCATGAGACCCATGCGACCCTCATTTAGGATTAATTAGTTTGACGTTGTAAATATATTATTTTGATGGGTTTTTGTCATTTTATCATTATAAACTAGTAAATTCGTCGATTTCGCATCTATTCATCCGTATATGTGACCAAGCGACCCATGCCATTATCAATATATTTGAGTTGTATATGTCTAATTTAGAATCAATATAGATAATAATATAAATAATATCGACATTTGAACAAAATGTTAAATGTATTGTTTAATCATCCGACGAGTTTTTAAAATACTACTATTACTTTTGAAACACAGGCATTGGTTATACACAACTTAACTAGGTATACATGGGTCATTTTATCATCATAAACCCGTAAATTCGTCGAGTCTGCATCTATTCATCAATATATGCGACCATGCGACCCATGCGACCCTCATTTGGCATTTAATTATTTTGACGTTGTAAATGTATTATTTTGATTGGTTTTTGGCATTTTATCATTATAAACCTGTAAATTCGTCGAGTTCGCATCTATTCATCCATATATGCGACCAAGCGACCCATGCGCCCAAATGCGACCCTCATTTGGCATTAATTAGTTTGACGTTGTAAATGTATAGTTTTGAGTGGTTTTGGCATTTTATCATTATAAACCTGTAAATTCGTCGATTTAGCATATATGCGACCCATGCGACCAATGCCACCTTCAATTTTGATTGGTTTTTGACATTTTATCATTTTCACCAAAATTCCCGCCAAACTTTTCACCAAATTTTGAAAAAACATTTTGAATTCCATCTGACAGTGATTCGATGTGAGGGTCATGTCTTTTCGTATTTCAGTCGTTTCCTTTTTTCTAATAACGACACACACTCTCTCTCTCTCTAACTCTCACTCTTCCATCCATTTTTTGCCAAAAATGCAACATTTCTAGAAGTAGGGTCATCTTCTTCTGATGAGAGGATTTTCACGGTACCAGTCACGCGTTCAAATCTGGCCGTAGATGCAGTGGTAAGTAAACTCAAACCGATTTATTTTATTCATCAAATCTGGCCGTATATGCATTAGTTTGGCGTTGTTGTAAATTTATTCGGTTATCGCAGATACTTCCGATAGAGCTTGCGAGGTCGAATGGTCTTTGCGATAGACGAAGTATGGTTGATCTGATAACCAATTAAACAGAAATTTGGGAGGCACATCTAAGGCCTGTAAAACGCGGTGGTGCTAGCATCACCAGATGTTGGACAAAGTTTTGTCACGATAATGGCTTGAACGTGGGTTGTATCCTCAAAGTCGAACTGGACACCGTTCTTGATGATGTACCTTGTCTACTGCTTGCCCCTATAATAATCATAGATTGAATTCTGTTGTATTTTGATTGCTTTGAACCTCATTTAAACAACAACATTCATGTTTGTATTTGGTTGGTTTTTTTACTATTATTCAATAGAATGTATTATTGTTAGTATCGATGTTTTTTGTGGATTTACTATTATTGTAATAAGGGTCGCAGAGGGTTCAAGGGTCGTAGGGGACAAAGGGTCGCAGAGGTACAAGGATCGAAGGGAGACAAGGGTCGAAGGGAGATAAGGGTCGCAGAGGGTCCAAGGGTCGCAGGGGATAAAGAGACGCAGAGGTACAAGGGTCAAAGGGAAATAAGGGTCGCAATGGTCCAAGTGGTCGCAGAGGTCCAAGTGGTCGCAGAGATACAAGGGTCGAAGGGAGACAAGGGTTGGAGGGGGACAAGGGTTGCACGATCCAAGGGTCTAAAAAATGTTTACTCGTTGATTATGGAAGATGTAATTTGGTACATTGTTTTTTTAACAGTTTACTTGTAACATAATTTTAGGAATGGATAATTCAACTTTGTACATTGTAATTTTTTTTAAAAATTATTCATATTATTTGTAAATAATTTTTTAATAATAAAGCTTAAAGGGTCGCACGGGTCCAATGGTCGTAGAGGTACAAGGGTCGCACCATTTGTCCCTTGCGAACCTTTTACTCGTTCCACCCTTGACCCTGCGACCCTTTTACCCGTTCGGAGGGGTCCAATGGTCGTAGAACTACAAGGGTCAAGTTGGATGGCTCCAAATTCACTGATGGATGGACAGATTTCTACAACGACCAAAACATTCATATTGGGGATGTCGTAATTTTCCATCACAAAGGTGACATGGTCTTTAATGTCACCAGAGCCACTCTTGATGAGAGGGTTTTCAATGTACCAGTCACGGGTCCAAGGGTCGCGAGGGACAAGGGTCGCACGGGTCCAAGAGTCGCAAATGTACAAGGCTCGTAGATATTTGAGTCAATTATTTGTAAATAACTTGATAAATTATTATTTTCAGAATTTATTCATATAATTTGTAAATAATTTTGTAAATAATAAATTATTTTGACTATATTGTTAGTATCGTTGTTTTTGTGGATTTAGTATTATTGTAACAAGAGTCGTAGAGGGACAAGGGTCGTAGGGGTCCAAGGGTCATAGAGGAACAAGAGTCGCAGGGTTCCAAAGGTCGCTATGAGACAAGGGTCACAAGGATCCAAGGGTCGCAGGGGTCCAAGGTTCGAAGAGGTACAAGGGTCGCAGGGGTCATAGGGTCGAAGAGGTCCCTCTGTGACACTTGTACCTCTGCGACCCTTTTACCTCTTTGACCCTTAGACCACTGCGACCCTTTTACTCTCTTCGACCCTTGGACCCCTACGACCCTATCCTAAACCCTCTGAACCCTTTGCGAGCCCTTTATCCCTGCGACCCTTGGACCCCTAAGACTCTGTGACCCAGTGCAACAGTTTTTCTGCGGAACCTGCTTAATTGCAAGCTTCTTTGATGACAGCAAACGATTTCAACCTATTGGCAGCGAATCTGATGCCGATTTCAAGCTATTCTTGGTGAATCTGTCGTGGTGTGGGGAACAATTATTTTCGCGCTACACTAGAGAGAAATCGAGGTGCTCTGGAGGAGAGAGAAAAATTGTCGACAAGGGTAATATGGGATTATCAATATTTTAAGGGTAGACTTGAAGTTGAAGCGTTTTTTTTTTCAATGAAAGGGTTTTTTGAAGCACTTTCGCCCTACGAGGGTATTTTTGAAGTTTTCCTGCATGGGTTCGAACAAGAAACCCCTGGAATTATGCGGACGTGCTCTGTCAATTGCACTAACAGCAAAAATCGGTTATTTTGGACTATACTCCGTTTAAATAATTATGTAAATTGGAATCGACCCGCACATTTATATGCATAAAGATGGATTTATATCCCAATTAGTTTTTTCAATTCATTTTCATTAGAATTGGTACAAATTTTATATTTATGTCTATTGTATCTTAATATCGGTGAATGTAATTTACTATGATTATTTCACATTCGGATCGTGTAACTATACGGTTAAAATCATAAGTATCGAGTGAATGTTATTGCATTGTGATGGTTATTGATATATCCTTTGATCAATGTATGCGATTTAATTAAACTTCTCAACATCCTACCAAAGTGGACAATCTTGAGAAGATTAATTGTTTCAATCATATTGAGAATGTTACATAATATAAATCATGCGAACTTTGATAAACCCAAAGATCATCCATAGTTTGGCAGTGACATATTGTATGTGCATTGATAATTAGTGTATATTTTTTGTCTAATATAAATGTGATGGTATACCCAAAGGTAATCATTACATGAGATGTTTCTTTTACACTCATTAATTGATGTGTTGAGTCATCTAATGAAAGTCATAATTATTGTCCAAAGACTAATTTTGATGTTGCGCAGATGCCTTGTGATGGGATTGAATCGTGTTATCATTCAATTAAGGTTTTATTGAATGGAAGTCTAACACACGAGATAACTTTTGTTACAGTTGTGCTATCGACATCTAGTATCTCTGCCAACGTTAGTTCGATCTCTATGTTAAATGGATTGAACTTTGTTGAAAGGAAAGAGTACTTATTGACCGTTCTTGCTTTGATTGGTCACGACCTTGCGATTAGGGAGGTTCCTCCAGCGATTAGGGATTCGAGTTCTGTTGAGGATCGTAACAAACTCGAACGCTGGAAAACTTTAAACAACATGTGTTTGATGATCTTTAAGCATTGTATTCCTCTGATTTTGAGGGGCATGATCGAGAAAAGAAAGAAGGTTATGAAACTGCTGATTCGGGATCAATTTTGTTTTTTCTAGAGGACAATTTAGCTTCGGTGTCTAGTAATACTTGGCGGGTTGATTTAGGTGCTATAACTCACATAAGTATTTTTATGAAGGGTTGCCTCTATTACTGAAAACCGATTGATATTGAAAGATACATCTATGTAGGTGATGGTAAAAGGGTGTAAGTGGAAGCTATCGGGCAATTTAGCCTTTTGATGAAGACTGACCAATTTTTGGATTTGGTGGGTGTTTTCATAGTACAGTATTTTACTCCATTTTGGACAAATTAGGATATTCTTGTTCATTCAGAGATCTTAAGTTTACCATCTCATTTCATTTCGTTATAATTGAAACTGGTTCTTTATTTTGTTTATAACCTTTATATGTTCGATATTATCCTTTCATATAATGAAATCCTGCAAGTTTGTACACGTGGTGTGAAGTGTAAATTGATGAATGAAAATTCCATTGCTTTATGGTATAAACGATTAAGTCATATCTCGAAACCGAGAATGGTACGTTTAGTATCATAAGAAATAATTTAAACACTTGATTTTTCAGATTTTGACCATTGTGTCAATTATATAAAGGGGAAACAGAGAAACAAAGTAGGTAAAGGTACATATCGAATTTTGGAGACGTTGGAATTGATATATACAGATGTATGTAGATTGTTTCCTATGGAAACTTGGAATGGTCAACATTACCTTGTATTATTCATAGATGATTACATTTGATATGGTTACCTTTATCTAATTTATGAGAAGTCAGAGGTCTTGGATGTTTTCAAATCGTTTAAGGTTGAGGTTGAACTTCAACTTAATAAACGCGTTAAGGTCATTCGTTCTGATCGTGGTAGTGAATACTACGGTAGAAATGACGGATTAGCTGAACAACGTCGAGGGCCATCTGCAAAACACCTCGAGGAGTGTGGAATTGTTCCCCGATACAAAATGTCGTGTACACCTAATGTGAATGGTATTGTGGAAAGACGAAATCATACACTTCAAGAAATGGTGAGAAGTATGATATGGTTCTCTACTCTTCCAAAATCCTTGTGGGGTGAGACATTGAAGACAATGGTTTATATCCTGAATAGAGTACAACATAAAGCAAAAAATAAGACACCTTATGAGTTATAGACGGGTAGACGTCCTAGATTAGAGCATTTTCACATTTGGACATGTCCAGCAGAGGCTCGATCTTATCAACCCGATGAAAAGAAACTGGATTCTAAAACTGTGAGTTGTTACTTTGTTGGATACTCGGAAAGATCTAAGGGGTATAAGTTTTATAATCCTACGAAAAAGATGATCTTTGAGACGGGAATAGCGACGTTCTTTGAGGATATTGAACCTGTGAAAAAGGATGATGAATTTTGTTTTGGAGAGGATAAGACTTCTTGATTCACAAAAGATGATTCATATTCCGACTATTGTAGCTAACAATGATTTGGATTATGTTGCTCGAGCTAAAAATCAAGATACTCGAAATTTCATTCCTGAAATCCATGAGGAACAAGTTCATGAACCTTAAGAATAACTCATTAGGAAATTGTGCCACATAAGATCCATTCATAAGAGGAGATGTGCTATTCTGGATAATTATATGGTATATCTTCAGGAACACAATGATGGCATTAGTCTGACGAAAGATGATCTAGTTAAATCTATGAATGAAAATGGTGTTTGGGAACTTGTACCTTTGCCTAAAGGTGCGAAACCCGTTGATTGTAAATGGATATTTAAAACAAAATGGGATTCGCAAGACAATGTGAAAAACACAGTGAAAGACATAAATCACTTAAAGAATATTGGGTCAAACATTGTAGCTCTTAAATGCCTTACG
>CM071860.1:48398472-48410331 GCA_036759665.1 Gynandropsis gynandra | reverse complement strand
GTCGGCCTGGACACGCCGTCCGACCAATCGCCCACGACCGACGACCGTCGTTCGGCCGTTTAGGGGGTTGGTCGAGCGGCTGTCCTTTGATCCGCAAACGATTTGTTTGATTTTTACATTTTTTCCGATTCGTTTTTCACAAAAATTCGAAAAAACTAATCTAAAGAGACGACCAGACGCTCTGATACCACTGTTGGGTTGATTGGGGTGCGGAAGCGTGTTTTATCAACCCGAATTTTTAGATCTAGTCATATTCAGATTAGTTTTTCGGGGTTTCAACGATTACAAATATAGAAACGATTTCGAATATACCTGTTAACGTTGAACGAGTGATTATCGGATGATAGACTTGATAGTACAAGTCCTCTACGTGTATCCACGCCGAGATCGGATTCTGCCTTCAACCTTTGGTGTGGAATTTCCGATGAACGAAACTGTTTCGTTCTTCGTTTTCTATTTGACGGCTATTAGGGTTTGTGTTTGTGATTCTGTAATCTCATAACGAAAACCTAATTTTCGTTTCTTATATAATTATTAACTTTTAATAATTACACTTTTATCCCGAAACTATTCAAATATTACATAACAGGCATATAACTTTTAAGAATCTGGTGATATCTTGCAAGCAATAAAGGCTGGGTAAGTGGACTTTATGATCACTACAACTATGCTAGAGTGAGTAGTGTGTTGCTATGAGAGTGTGCACAGATCGGCCTCAATAGGTGGGATTATTTGTATTTGATCTGAGTTTTTGTTGACTCGATCGAGCGATGTGCAGGATTTCATCAAAGTTAGCTTTAACTTGCATGGGAAATATGCGGAACAACCAACCGCTCTGTCTGAGCAACAACAAACTCGGCTAAGCATTTTTTAATTTTACTTAATAATTCAAATTTTGAATTAGATTTAACTATCTCAATTGTATATAGATTTAAGTTTTCGAACCTAGAAACATTGTCTCGGTTGTATATAGATTTAACTATAATTTAGTTACTTGTTTATATTAAATAATAGATATACATTTATTTTTTTATCGTTCATGACAATAGTTTTTGTGAAATAAAAGTTTAAATTCCTCTTAGTCTTTGTGTTCGAACTTGATACTGCATTATCTGTATTCTTGTAGAATCTCTAATCTAGGTATAAACAAAAAAAATTGATATGCATTAGATCAAATCTAGGAGATACATCAGTTTTTGGCGACGTTGCCAGGGACTTAAGGCAATTTAACTATTTGATTTTATGATTTAACTCACAACCATTTTCCTTGGTTTTTTTTTCAAGACATCACTACTTTGAAGATCTACCTCATGGTCACTAAGTTTCTCACGTCTCACATCTTTCTGCATTCGCAACTGATCTTCGTAGGCTTCCTTTAGTGTGAGGGGTTCTAACTGGACTTATTTTTCCTTGAACTTGTATTTATTATTGAAACCATCATGTTGAGCTTATGTGTTAAATTTCCACGATGTTCCCAATGATAAATTTCTATATTTCATCAATAGAACGTCAAAGAGAACATCATGTTCATACTTTCCAATATTGAATAAAACGTTTACTTCACAACGTACACTGGTATTCCCACTATCATTTAGCCACTAAATTTTTTGCGGCTTGTAATTATGGACCCTAACTTGTCAACAAGTGCATTTCTTGCCTCGCTTTTGCAATTCTCACAATCTATGATGATGATACATACATTCTCTTTTATAAGTGTTCATGTGTAGAAGATGTTTTCCCGTTGCTCCATTGCTACTCTATATCATGTAGGTTAAGGACTCACCACACTATCATAAATTTTCCCTTTTCAGCTTCATATTCCTCAGCACTTTCATCTTACTCATTAGCCCTAGGTTCCTGATGCATCTTCTGGGAGTGATATAAAACATACCAAATTTTAATATTTATACCTACACTAGACATTCCACAAAGATACGGATCGTGTAGTACAAGGGTCGAACACAAGGACTAAGAGAAATTTAACCTATCGATTTCACAAAAACTACGTCATGAACAAAAAACTGTGTAGGTATATCTAATATAGACATGTAAAATATATTATAATTACACATATATTTAGGTGAGATCATATTTCTAGGTTCAATAATTGTTTTTACGTAAATGAACTCATTAAATTTTTAGAAAGTGTAACTTTGTTCATATAGAAAAATTCAATCGTCTTAGATGAATCTACCTGCTTTCATAATCTAGATCATGTTCTAGCTTTGATCATTGATGTCTCTATCTAACGATTTACATACTAAATGTGCTATCAATAGATCTACATGCTCTCGTTGTCTAGATTCCTATCCAACATTTAATTCATTGACGTCTATAACCTATATATGATGCATTATCATCCAATATATTATTCTTAAACCAAGTAAACCTACCTTTCAGTATAATTATTTATGTTTATCTAATGCATACGATTTTCATTTATTGATGTATTTTCAATTTTATTATAAACAATTCATATATAAATATTTTTGTTGAGTTCATGAAAAACCATCTTGATTCACTATTAACAACACCATTGATCCGTTGTTTTTACATTATAAACAAAATTATTCAGTCATATAAAATTCGTTTAAGAGGTTTTATTAGCAATTATAAAAAAATATTTTTTCATATAACGTAAGAGTTACATGTCCGGATGTTACAAATTTCAACTTATTTGATCTTTACTAATCTTACATATTTGTTGATACTATAACATTTTTTTGCAAAATAATTTAACGAATACAGTAAAATTTAAATTCCATCGATTTACTAAAATATCATTAATACTCTAATCTATAAATAATACTAATGAGAAAAAGAAGGAATGTGAATCCGAGATCCAAAGTTGTGAAGGACCCATTAAGAAATAAGATTGTCTCATCAAACCCAACATTTTGCAGCTTTATGGGGTTTTAGTGCTTTTTAAAATATGCTGTTTTATATTAATTTTTATTTTGTTTAAGAATATTTAAATTAATATTTTTCTTTTTGTCCATAACAATATATTTTTTGTTCTAGAATTTCTTAGATCGTAAAATCTTGGAATGATTATGCATAAGATATTTAAGCTAGTGGTTTATTCAAGTAATAAAAAACAATATATTTATCATGATTGATTATAAATTTTTGTATGATATATATATTAGTTTCAAATATAAAAAAATATTATTTGCGCTTTACGTAGAGAATAGCACGATTAATACATATATTATGATAACTTGTAATATGCATTTCATTTTAAAAAAATTATATTTACTTAATTTGTGTACCAAATTATATGAATATTCAGACAATTACATAATTAAAAAATTATTTTAATTATTTTGGTGTTACAAACTTTATTAACAGACTTTTTTAAAATTAAACGAAATATTGATCTTTAAATCTATATGAATGTTAATAACTAATTATTTTTCTATAATATTAATATTTGATATATATATACACATTAATATATACGTTAATTATAAATAAAACAATAATATATTTCTAAAAATGTGGGAGAAAAAGAAAACAAAATGGGTTCACGTGATGGAAAAAAGGATCAGAGGAAAAAAAAAATTCTTTGTGTATCCCAAGTGTGTTGTTCATAAAGAGCAATGACAAACTTCGCATGGATTTTGGGATGGAGAACGACAGTTTGACAAAGTCCCCCTGTATTCAAAAGTATCAAATGAAGATATTTCGGAGATGATAGAATACAAGTGCGATAGATGTGCGATGATTCGCGAACAACCAGACCAAATCCAATTGAATCTGACATTTTGTGGTGTGGTATCTGCATTCTCTAATTAAAACCTCTATCTATATTCGTAGTGTCTGAGATTAACTATGTTGAAAAATTAAATTCAAAACTGTCAAAATTTTTAGATGATTTTTATCAGAGATTTGGAAGGTCAATGGAAACAAAATTCGACATATGACCTATGAATCTGGATGTCCCGAGAGTCTATTTTCTAACGGTTCAAGTTTCAAGATGTTTGGAAATTTGTGGAAGAAGTTATTGCTATTATAGTAACAAAGGGTCAGATTTTTAACTGCATAGAATTTCATGCTCATTTATGTCTTTCTTTTAATTTTATTGACTGTAGAATATTCTAGTCTATTGAAAAAAACTATAAATAGATAAGTTGTATGTTTGGAAAGCGAGCAGCGAAAAATAAGAAAGAAACAAATCAAAGAAAGAAATATTTCTCTTCTCTTCTCAAAAGTATTCAAATACTTATATCTTCTTCCATCAAATTGATATCAGAGCTATGGCGAATTTGGTAAGCTTGTCTTTGGGCCAGATATCGCTGCCACGACTCAACAAGACGAACTATGACAATTGGAGCATTCAAATGAGTGCCTTGCTCGGCCCACAAGATGCGTGGGAAGTAGTTGAAAGTGGCTACGATAAGATAGACGTTGTCGGTGCTACAACGAACCAGTTGAAAACATTGAAAGAAATACGAATGAAGGATAAGACCGCTCTCTTTCTCTTATTCCAAGTTGTAGACGATTCGAGATTTGAGAAGATTGTTGGTGCATCAAACTCGAAGGACGCATGGGACACATTGAAAAAGGTATTCAAGGGTGCTGAACGAGTTAAGCAAGTGCATCTTCAAACTCTACGAGGCGAGTTGGAGGCCATGAAGATGAAGGAATCAGAAGATGTATCTAGCTATATTACTCGTGTGCAAACAGTGGTGAATCAAGTCAAACACAATGGAGAAACTCTCATTGATGCAAGAGTTGTGGAGAACATTCTTAGATCATTGACAAATGATTTTGAGAATGTTGTATGTGCTATCAAGGAGTCGAAGAATTTGGAAAAGATGGGCGTCGATGATCTCACAGGTTCTCTTGAAGCACATGAACAACGAAAAAACAAAAAGAAGCAAGAGGTATTCGAGGAGGCCTTGCAAACAAAAACGATCCAGGAGGACAAAGCAATGTATGCACAACATAACCGAGGAAGAGGACGTAGCCGTGGAAGTTGCAGTTTTGGTCGCGGTGGATGTCATGGTCGTGGAAGTTACAATGAAGAGAGAGGACAGCGAAGCCAACAAAATTGGCATGGACGAGGCCGCGGTCGTGGAAGAGGAGGTCGTTCACAGCGCCCAAGCGTCGAATGTTACAACTGTGGCAAATATGGACATTGTGCAAAAGATTGCTTTTTCAAGAAGAAAGTTAAAGAAAATGTCAATCTAGTCGAAGAAGATGGGAGCAAAGATGATGGCGTTCTCATGATGGCTCATGAAGACAACACATCGGATGGTGACTTGGTGTGGTATCTCGACACCGGTGCTAGCAACCATATGTGTGGACACAAACATCTCTTTGTTGATATGCAAGAGATAAAAGATGGGCATGTGTCCTTTGGAGATGCATCGAAGGTTAAAGTCAAACGAGGAAAGATACGTTTTCTCCAAAAAAGATGGAAAAGAGGTTACCATGGAGGATGTGTACTACGTACCTAATCTGAAGAGCAATATTCTCAGTATAGATCAATTATTGGAGAAAGGATAATCGGTCTTCATGAAATATCGAATACTACAATTGAAGGACAAAAATGGTCGAGTGCTTCCGTACGTGGAGATGGCGAAGAAGCGGATGTTCAAATCCAACTTGCAGAATATACAAGAAAGGTGTTTGCAAGTCAATATGGAGGATAAAGCAATGTTATGGCACTTACGGTTTGGAAACTTTCTTTATGGTGGGCTAAAGGAGTTAGCTAAGAAGGAAATGGTCCATGGGTTACCGAACATGGACTACATCAAGATATTTTGTGAAGGTTGTGTCTTTGGTAGCATGCAAGGAAAACTTTTCCAAAGAAGACAAAATATCGTGCAAGAAAACCTCTCGAGTTGGTACACACCGACATATGTGGTCCAATCACTCCGAAATCCTTTAGTGAGAAGAGATATTTTATCACTTTCATTGATTATTTTACAAGGAAAACATGAGTTTATTTTTTGAAGGAGAAGTCTGAAACTTTTGAGGTGTTTAAAAAATTCAAGGCGATGGTGGAGACGAATTATCTTTACATCAAGGTTTTATGGTCGGATAGAGGCGGAGAATACATGTCGACCACCTTCATAAGCTATTGTGAGGAACAAGACATCAGAAGATACTTGACAGCATCATACTCACCTCAACAGAATGGCGTCGCTGAAAGGGAGAATCGAATGATCCTTGATATGGTTCGATCGATGTTGAAGACAAAACATATGCCAAAAGAATTTTGGGCAGAAGCGCTGCAATGCGCGGTGTATGTGAAAAACCGATGATTGCATTCAAGTTTGGAGAGCAAAACACCACAAGAAGCTTGGAGTGGATATAAGCCGACTGTATCACACTTTAAAGTATTTGGTAGTGTGGCCTATGTGCATGTACTAGATCAAAGAAGAACCAAACTCGATGACAAGAGCAAGAAGTATGTGTTCGTTGGATATGACAAGAAGACGAAGTTGTTCAAGTTGTTTGATCCAATTGACAGAAACGTGGTTATAAGCTGAGACTTATACGTGAATGAAGAAGATACATGGGATTGGAAGAACCAAAAGGAGGCAACACAAGGAGAGTCATTGAGTGTTGCACCGATAATCACCCCAACAACTTCTCATATATATGGCGAAGATGAAGATGAGCCAATTCAACCGAGGATGCGAAGTCTACAAGATCTGTATGATTCAACTGAAGAAGTGCATTTGGTTTGCTTATTAGCAGACTCGGAGAACATCAGTGTTGAAGAGGCTGTTAGAGACAAAAGATGGAAAGCTGCAATGGATGAAGAGATAAAAGCAATCGAAAGAAACAAAACTTGGGATTTGGTGGAATTGCCTCAAGGATACAAACCCATTGGTGCTAAATGGGTGTACAAGAAGAAAATGAATGTGCAAGATGAAATTGAAAGACACAAGGTGCGTCTAGTTGTAAAAGGTTATTCACATAAGGCGGAAATTGATTATGGCGAAGTTTTTGCACCTGGTTCATATCATGACCAAGTTGCAAATATTTTTACAAATCTTCTACCAACTGTGCTGTACGAAAATTTGAAGGAGAAGCGCATCATGAAAGATCGGAGAAGTTTGAGTTTAAGGGAGAAATTTGTTGAAGAATTAAACTCAAAACTGTCAGAATTTTTTGATGGTTTCAACGGAGATTTTCAAGGTCAAATGGAAACAAAATTGACGTATGACCTATGAATCTAGATACTCTGTGAGTTTACTTTCTAATCGTTCAAGTTTCAAGATGTTTGGAAATTTGTAAGAAGTTGTTGATGTTTTAGTAACTAAGGGTCAGATTTGACTATATAGAATTTTGGTCTCATTTATGTTTTTCTTTTAATTTTTTTTACTGTAGAATATTCTAGTCTATTGGAAAAACTATAAATAGGTAAGTTTATGTTTGAAAAAAAAACAGAGAAAAATAATAAAGAAACAAATTAAAGAGAGAAATAGTTATCTTCTCTTCTCAAAAGTATTCAAATACTTATATCATCTTCCATCAAACTAGACCACTTATTAATCTTTCGGGTGGGACTCCAACACCTTTATTAAAACAATGACTGAGGTTGAGCGGCATGGATTCATCATCCTACATTGCGATGAATTTTCATATGCTGATTGATGAAATGATCCCAAGGATGCTCCCATATGCATTGGAGGTATTGTATCCATTATAGCCCAACATCTAAATATTAATTTGAGTGTTACAATGATGATGAGATAGAGGGATCAAACCTACTAAACTGCTCTACTTGGCGGTGAAGACTCACCTACACTTTGATGACCACAAGATCTCCTGATATACTATGAGGAAAGGAACAACTGATAAGCTCTAGGTAACAGAAAACACTCCTTTCACTTTATTGATCACTGAAAAACAAAGAACAAGCTGCAAAAATTGATTAGAGAGTGTATCACACCACTCTTCCCAAAACCAAGATAACCGCCCCTAAATTCAAATCCACACCTCCTATTTATAGTTTTTCCATACAACTCACACTTACACTGGATTATACTAATCCACACAAACAAACACACACTAACACTAACATAAAACAGTTACCTATCAATTGTAGAAGCTTCTAGATTCTTCTCTTCACTCACTGTTTTTCCCCTTCTTGACATAGACTTGCTGGAACTTAACAATACCCCCTCCTTTGAGACGAAACTTTTCCTCAAGCTTAAAATCAGGAAACTGCTTGGAGATATCCTTAACAAACTCCCAGGTAGAGTAATGAAATGGTAAATTCCTCCACTGAATTAGAACTTCTAGAAACCCATGCTTGGAGTAACGTGTATCAACAATGTCCTCATGCTCCACTTGCATCTCTAACCCTGTTAACAGTTGTTTAGGAATAGAAATAGAATCAAACTGCTCTTCATAGCTTGTTTCAGTTGAGACACAAGAAACACAGGATGTATTGTTGTAGCTTCTGGTAGAGCAAGTTTATAAGCAACCTTCCCAATCCTCTCCATGACCTTAAAAGGTCCATAGAATCTGGCAGAAAGTTTTTGAAAACTTTTAGTTGCCAAAATCTTCCATTTATAGGGTATGAGTTTAAGGAAGACACAATCTCCCACTCGAAATTGTATATCCCTACGAGACTTATCAGTTGTTTCTTTCATCATCTGCTGAGCTCGCAACAATTTCCTTTTAATCTCCTCTAACATCTGATCCCTTTCCTTAAGTTCCTTTTCCAATTCAAATTTTGCTGTAGAACCTTCTCCAAATCTTGCTAAAACAGGTGGTTCTCGACCATAGACAACTTGAAATGGAGATGTCTTCAAGGCTGTATGGAATGAAGTATTATACCAAAATTCTGCCCAATCCAAGAACTTGGACCATGATCTCGGATGTTCGGTAACATAACACCTAAGATAAGTCTACAAACTTCTGTTAATTACCTCCGTTTACCCATCAGATTGTGGATGGTATGTCGTGCTATAGTTAAGCTTTGTCCCCATAATTTTAAACATCTCCGACCAAAAGTGGCTCAAGAAAATCTTGTTCCTATTTGAAACAACAGATTTAGGGTAATCGTGCAGTCTAACGACCTCCTTCAGAAAACATCGGGCCAAATCAACAGCTGTAAAAGGATGTTTCAGTCTTATAAAATGATCATACTTGCTCATTCTGTCCATCATCACCATAATCCCATTATAACCAGAAGATCTAGGCAGTCCTTTAATAAAATTCATAGACAAATCTTCCCAGATTTGGTTATGAATAGGAAGTGGTTGTAAAAGTAGCGCTGGAGATAACGTAGAGTACATAAATGTCTGACAAAATAAGCATCTTGGAATATGCTTCTGAATATCAGACTTCATCCCTTCCCAAAAAAACAAATTCTGAACTCTTTTTACTATCTTCAAGACACTAGAATGTCCCCCAACTGGCCCATCATGGTATTCTTTCAAAATCATCTTCACCAACTCCGAATTGGGAATAACCATTCTATCCTTATAGTATAGCCTTCCTTGAAAAATTCTATATCCACTCGGTCCGTCCTCATGTCTTTGAAGCTTTTCTGTAATTGGTCCTAACACTGGATCCAATAACACTTCCTTATCCAAATCTTCAAACTGTATGATATTTGGAACTGTTATCGCTAGTAAAAAGGCTTAGAATTGTATTTCTAAAGGTTGTTGTATCCTTGAAAGGCCATCTGCAGCTTTATTTTCTATTCCCGATTTATAAAGAATGTCAAACTCAAACCCCAACAACTTAGTCAACCACTTTTGATATTCAAGGTTAACCATCCTTTGTTCCAACAAATATTTCAAACTCTTCTGATCAGTACACACCAAAAATTCCTCCCAATCAAATAGTGTCTCCATTTTTTAACAGAAAACACTATTGACATCAACTCCCTCTCATATATGGTTTCATTCTTTCTCGAGCAGACAATCCTTTGTTGAAGTAAGCAATAGGTTGTTGTTTCTGCATTAATACAACACCTAAACCAGATTTAGGAGCATCAGTTTCTACTACAAACATTTCTTGGTAAACTCAACACTGGAGCAGAAACCATTGCCTCTTCAAGTTTGTTAAATGCTCTCCCAGCTTCTTCATTCCAAGCAAACACGTCCTTCTTCAAAAGGTCTATAAGAGGCTGAGCAATAGAACCATAGCTTTGAACAAATCTTCTATAATAACCTGTCAACCCTAAAAATCCTCTCAAATCCTTCACTGTGACATGTATTGGCCACTGTTGTACTGCCAATGTTTTACTTGGATCAGTAGCTACTCCTTCCTTAGATATAACGTGACCCAAATAATCCACTGAAGATTGCCCAAAGGTGCATTTTTATTGTTAGCAAAAAGTTTATGCTGGATCAACTTGTTCAACATTATACTCAAGTGATCCATATGATCCCCCAAATTCTGACTAGACACCAGTATATCGTCAAAGAAAACTAAGACAAACCTTCTGAGAAAATGTCTAAATATCTCATTCATCAAAACATAAAAAATGGCTAGGGCATTGGTGAGACCAAAGGGCATAACTAGGAATTCATAGTCACCATCATGAGTTCTAAAAGCTGTTTTCATAATATCTTCCTCCTTCATTCTGATCTGATGGTACCCGGATTTCTAATCCAGCAGGTCCATGTAACTCATCTAAAAGCTGATCAATCATTGGAATAGGAAATTTATCCGGGATTTTTTCCTTATTCAAGGCCATGTAATCCACACAGAATCTCCAACTCTCATCCTTTTTCTTAACTAACAACACAGAACTGGAAAAAGGGTTTTGGCTAGGCCTTATAATTCCAGCTTGCAACATATCCTTTACCAGCTTCTCAATTGCTTCCTTATGGATGTGTGGATACCTGTAAGGCCTAACACTAACATGTCATCTTCCGCGCTTAAGGTGTATTGTATGCTCTCTGCCTCTGAGTGGTGGTAAACCAACAGGTTCATCAAAAACCCTAGAGAAGGACTCCAAAACTTGAGCTAACTGATAACACGTAATCCGTTGTAGTTTTTATATCATTCTTAGGTCTAGTTTCGAGTAGATTTATAAGATTTCATTCATTTATCGAGTTCATTCGAGGATTTCATCTACATTTCGTGTTTTGTGTAGGAAACGAAGATATGAGGATAAACACGAGAGATGATGGCAATTTAACCCCGAAAACGTAGTTGAGTGACAAGGAGTTTTCGAACCAGAAAGAAAGGGGGACGACTCAGAGACGATTCAGAGACATAGAAGACACACTTGGAAGGATCGAGAAGGATGGAACGAGGGATCCGAAGCATGGAGGATCTATTGAAGACATCGGTTGATGAATAGGGAGCATTCTTATTCTCTTTCTATGTTGAATTTAGATTTCTTTTGTGTTTCGTTTCCTGAGTTCATGTCCAAGTAGATCTATTGCCATAGGATAGAGAGTATTGCCAACATGTAATGAAGTCTTGTGCTTAATGAATGGTGGATCTTAATGCTTTCATACTTGTACGCCACTCGATATGAATGAATTTGGTATTTGATCATGTTTTCAGATTTCATGGTTGATCTTAATGCTTCAATACTTGTACACCACTTGATTGATGATATAGAAGTCTAATAAATCTACGCCAGGGCATTAGACTTTGGAACTTAGCCATGATTTAGGGTTTAATCGGTTTAGAATCTACGCCAGGTCAATCGATTGAATCTAGGGATTAGGATAGCGGTCGTAATGCGTCTATGTATGTAAGATACGCAATAGATATATTGGTATATGCATGCTAGATAGGGGACAAGTCTACGCCAGTCAGTTCCTATAGGAGAGCTTGAATTCCCTAAACTCGTGATAGTATCTAAGACCAATGATCTTATAAGAACTTCGTTACATTGTCGTGCAACTCTCGATACCT
>CM071860.1:48358535-48394723 GCA_036759665.1 Gynandropsis gynandra | reverse complement strand
CCCGATCCCGCAGGACTACCACACCGGAGCTATCTCGTACCGTCCTCATATCTCGTACGAGCTGGAGGGATTCTACTTGCCACCTGGGGAAGGAGCATCAACGGAGCCAGCAGACATACCGACTACCTGCGATGGAGCGGATGAGGATTAGATCATCTTTTTCCTTTTTCCTATTTCTTTTTTATTTTTATCTTTATGGACCTTTTTATCATTTTCTTGTTTTTAGATAGCTTTTCTGTACGCTATTCAGACTTATCTAGTGCTCTTTATTTCTACTCTTTTGCATTGTATGGTCATATCACAGGTGTTTCACATTAGCAAATGCATTAGAGCACAAGAGTCACTACATCCAGACGAATCATTGAGAACGCCACATGCACATACCAGGTGTATTCACTACTTTGTCATGCTTTCTCGAATTTGTTTTGTCATTTAGAGGTCCCTTATAGGTCTAGAACACAGGGATTGTGTTTCATTTAAGTCTGGGGGGGTACAGTATTATTCATGTCATTAGGATTAGATGTAGATTTTTGTTTTTAGGAATAAACGGATGGATACCTAGCATGAATTTTCAAGCTTTAGCCATTATTTTGCAACTTTGTCGAATCGTGAACAATAGTCTAGGTTTGCTTAGAAGTCTTCTTAATTCCGATTAGTTGAGTAATTGTGCTTGAAACCATGATCTATAGTTACATTCAGCTCCTAGTTTTAGTACCAAGTATCATATCTCCGTGTATACCGATTATTCGTTGCTTGTTTGGATTTTTACCGTTCATAAGATTCCACACGCTTATACTCCGCTGTCAATTTTTTTCGCCTTGGATAAGTTTTAACTATTTTAGGTTTTCATTGACATGAGTACATCGAGATCGATGGTTCGGGTCTAAGTTGTGGGTTGAGGCGCTGTTCTACGTCCTAAGGGTTAGAGTTATGCGTATTTTTTATAATAAAAAAATCAGAAAAATAAGCTTCAATGACGCATCTCTTCACTCTGCTAAGGTTACTAAACCTTATGAGTGTGCCATAGGCAGCCTGGGTCTAAGTAGAAAGCTACCCTCTTCCACTTCGACGTCTTAGGAACCACCGCTAAGGTTACGAAACCTTATGAGTGTGCCATAGGCAGCCTGGGTCTAAGTAGAAAGCCACCTTCTTCGATTTCGACGTCCTAGGAACAAAGCGTGGATCTATAAAAATGAAAAGAATAAAAAAAAAGAGAGAATAAGAACGAGAATTTGAACTTAATGATATCTCAAGCTTAGGAGAGTTGGTATGGAGATCGCTTGGACGTTGTTTAGAAGTACGGATTAGACTTAGGTCATTGGTAGGATTGCATGGTTCGAGACTTTCGGATTGATCGAAGTCTGATCTTGGTACGCTTAGGCTTGCGTTCATGTGACGCGTTGTTTTGCATGATGGCTAACACTTTGATATGTTTGTGTTAGTATCCATTGTTGTTTAGCTCTTCAAGTACTCGACTCTAGGTTTGCTCGAGGACGAGCAAAAGGATAAGTCTGGGGGAGTTTGATAACACGTAATCCGTAGTAGTTTTTATATCATTCTTAGGTCTAGTTTCGAGTAGATTTATTAGATTTCATTCATTTATCGAGTTCATTCGAGGATTTCATCTACATTTCGTGTTTTGTGTAGGAAACGAAGATATCAGGAGAAACACGAGAGATGATGGCAATTTAACCCCGAAAACGTAGTTGAGTGACAAGGTTCAACTTGTGCAAGACCATAGATCGAAGTGAACATCCAAACACCGAGCGAAGGGAGCGCAAACGACATTTTAGTACATGCACGCTCGGGCATTGGAAGTGTGCCCGCTCGGGTAATTGATGCCAAGACATCCCCGTAGCTTTGCACGACTCGGGTGCTCAAGGAACATGTTCGGGCATGTGTGCCCGATCGGGTGGAATTGGAGTGCCCGCTCGGGCTAATTGCTACCAAACATCCCCGTAGGTTTACCCTACTCGGGCTGAGCAACTGCACGCTCGGGTATAAGTGCCCGTTCGGGCTAAAATGGGTGTACACGGTCGGGCACAAGGCCTGCACGAGCGGGTAAAGGCTGTGCCCGATCGGGTCCTTGTTATTCTCAACTAACTCCTAAGATTTAGAACGGCCAAACTAAGAGAGATCTGATCTATAAAAACGAGTTTTCGAACCAGAAAGAAAGGGGGACGACTCAGAGATGATTCAGAGACATAGAAGACACACTTGGAAGGAGCGAGAAGGACGGAACGAGGGATCCGAAGCATGGAGGATCTATTGAAGACATCGGTTGATGAATAGGGAGCATTCTTGTTCTCCGCCACTCGAATGAATGATGTTAGAAGTCTAATAAACCAACGCCAGGGCATTAGACTTTGGAACTTAGCCATGATTTAGGGTTTAATCGGTTTAGAATCTACGCCAGGTCAATCGGTTGAATCTAGGGATTAGGATAGCGGTCGTAATGCGTCTATGCATGTATGATGCGCAATAGATATATTGGTATATGCATGGCTAGATAGTGGACAAGTCTACGCCAGTCAGTTCCTATAGGAGAGCTTGAATTCCCTGAACTCGTGATAGTATCTAAGACCAATTATCTCGTTAGAACTTCTTTACATCGTTGTGCAACTCTTGATACCTATGGTGTTTTGTCGCTGAGTCATTCCTATCATTAGTTTAGTTAGTTTGCATTTTCATTCCATCTACTATTGATTTTACACGTCTTATTCATTAGTCTAATAGCTTTAGAGTTGCATCAATTCCTTGTGTTCGACCCTAGTTGCTACACGATCCGTATTCTTGCGGAAGCGTTAGTCTAGGTAATTTATTACTTGAGTCTACGCACATCACTAACTCTAAAGGAATGTGTTGCTCAAACTCTGAAGTTTTTTCCAGGTTGGAGAACTCAACCAAATATCCTTGTTCTCCTTTAGAAACATCCTTCCATAGATTTTTTAGAGTTACTAAAGAATTATGTAAAGTTGGGTCTCCTTTCAAGGTGATCCAAAAACTCCCATTACTAAACTTCATCTCTAACCTTTCAAAATCAAGCTGAATGTTCCCTAGTGTTCTTAACCATTGAATTCCCAAAATAACATCTGCACTGCCACGCTCCAATGGCAACAAATCAACTGTAATCTCTATATTCTGAATTTGGATATTAACTGCTTTACAAATCCCTTCTCCTTCAATTGTCACTCTAGTCCCCAAAAACACTTCGTAACCTGTAGTAACAACCGTTTTCAGCCCCAACTTCTAAATCACCTCAGTTGAAATAAAGTTGTGAGTAGCTCCACTGTCAACCATAATCACCACATCTTATTGCTTGATCATTCCATTAACTTTGAGGGTCTTTCGAGATGTTAGACCCACCACAGATTTCATAGAAAGTTCTGCCAGTTCGTCCATCTGAATACACTGATTTCCATGTTGTAAATCAGTCTCTTCATCCTCTTCCACCATCAATTGTCCATAATCATAGACCAAAATCACTTGAACTTCCTTCATTGGACATCTATGTCCCACAAAATACCTCTCATCACATCTGAAACAGAGTCCCGTCTTTTTTTTCTCATTCGCCTAGGCATCAGTTAACTTTTTGTATGGAAATCTCTTTTCAACCTGTTGTCTGGAGTTGTTTTGAGAACCTTGAAATGCAACCGAATTTTATGATTTAGCACCACCAGAAGATCTAGATTGCCAGCCCGAAGAACCCGTAGGTACATTCACAGTCATGAAGTAAGAGTTTCTTTCCGTGCTATTCTTCTTCTTAAATTCATCTGTACTGAAATCGCTTTCATTCAATCTTATAGCAAGTGCTATAAGATTTTCTAACCCTTGAGGCTGTAAAATTCTGATAGTTTCTTTCATTTCTAGTTTCAGCCCACTCTTAAAAGCCCCCTCAAGCACCTTATCAAGAATTCCTTACAGTTGAGATAACAATTCCTCAAACTCCTGTAAGTAATCCAAGAAAGTACCAGTTCTAGTGAGAGAAAATAACCTCTCACTGGTCTCTCCAGATGTTCCAGAACTAAACCTCTCCAATAATCTCTTCCTGAAATCATCCCAACCATAAAAAGGCCTCCTAGATTTCTGCCAATTGTACCAGTTAAGAGCCTTACCATCAACACTCATTGAAGAAAGTCTCAATTTCTCCTGATCTGAACTGTTTCCCAATTCAAAGAAAAGTTCTGATCTTGCTAACCATCCGACAACATTATTTCCTTCTAAAACAGACATCTCAACTTTTTTGAGATGTGTCTCTGAGTTTCCCAAAAACCTACTACCATTCTCTCTCGATTTTGCTTCCAGATCCAGAATTTGAACTCCAATTTCCAGTGGAGAAGAAGCTTCTCCCTCTTGTAAGCCTTGGGACTGTTGAATTGAAGCATGTTGACAATCTTTCCCCGTGTCGGAACAGAATTTAAGAATGAACTACTCAATTGCATCTAATTTCAGAAGTTTTTTTTTCATACCTACAACCTCTTCACCCAAATTTGAGAGATTTTGCATCTGATTCTCTAATCTGGTGAATCTGGACTCAACTTTAGCCTGAAATCTCAAAATCCTCCATAATCTGCTCAAATTCTTAGCACACTTCTTGTTGATACCATGATAAACTTGATTTGATACCAATCTGATAAGCTCCAGGTAACCGAAAACACTCCTTTCACTTTATTGATCACCGAAAAAACAAAGAACAAGTTAGAAATTGATTAGAGAGTGTTTCACACCACTCTTCCCACAACCAAGCCCAGAAAAAAAAATAACCATCCCCTAAACTCAAATTCATACCTCCTATTTATAGTTTTTCCATACAACTCACACTTACACTGGATGATACTAATCCATACAAACAAACACAAACTAACACTAACAGAAAACAGTTACCTGTCAGTTGTAAAAGCTTCTGGGTTCTTCTCTTCGCTCACTGTTTTTCCGCCTTCCTGACATAGACTTACCGAAACATATCAACAACAAGTTACATATTCCTACCTCCTCTTACTAAAGATATTTTAAGATACGCTTTTTGGAGGCTCAATAAAAGGACGAGTTGAGGGAGGACGAGATTTCCATTGTGAATCGATTATCTCTGTATCACATGAAGCTTATCCCCATATCACATGAAGATTATTCCGGCATATTGAAAAAATGATTTCATCTATGTTAAGAAATTTTCAAAATAAAAATTCATTGTCCAATGTAAATACTCGTGACAATATTTTATTTCATTTATATAATAGATACAAAACAAAACTATATATATGTTTATGACCAAAGATTGCATAATTGTGCCATTTTTATATTAATTGTATTCAATAATTTTTTTTCCGTTGTACGTCCACAATGAATAAATATGAGATGATAATCAATCCAACACAGTTTTTTTTCAGACAATCAAGACAAAATGAATGAATATCCTCATGTGATACTCTTTTAATATTTTCATGAGTGCTCCATCTAAACAACATCCATACGTAGAAAATCACTAATTATCCACAAAAAGATATATTTAGTATAAAATTTATTTCATACTTACATCGTGTGAAATAACATCGATGTTTCATAAATCATTAAAGTCCTTAATCAATGGATGAAAAGATATATCAAAACTTTCATTCGGATGATATGGTCCAAAAATCAATAGTGTGAAAAACATGACTTCCCTTTAAACACACATTTTAAGAGTCAAATTATAACACAAAAATATAATAAGCCACAAAGAGTATTGACTCTCCAGTTTCTCGTATGGACTAAAACCATTCATATACAAGGTAAGATAAACAATCCTTGTTTTAGCAGAGAATTGAGTAAATATGTTATTAAATACCTTCCACGCCTCACCATTTGATGAATCATTTCTACTTATGTTGTTGAATGTTCCGCACGTAATCTCATAAATTCGAGTGTTTTCATTGAATTGTACAACCTCTTCAACTTTTTAACTACATGTATATATAACATTTTTGTAGAGGAGGACTTTTTTTTAAAAAATATATCGACGTCACAAAATTGTTACTCCAACAAATCTCTATCTTCATCCCAATAAAACGTGCAATTATTTTTCCAAACATTAATATTTTTATTAGAATCTTCTTACTTTTTCAAAATATACTTTGTCTTGTAATATGATTCTAGAATTTGATTAGTTTTCGATAAAAACTTACATTTAATTTAACAAAATAAATCCATACAATTCTCCACCACATTATAATTCATTTAATTCAACATTGATTTCAACAATAAACATGTGGCCTTCATGAAAACCTTCGTGTGGAGGTTCTTTCGTCATATCTAATAAACCAAATAATTATATGGCATCATTTTTTGGCCCTTGTTCTCTCTTTCTTTGCTAAAAAAACTCCTAAAACAAATATCTCACGCCATTTCAAATTAAATATTTTTTGTTTTAATTGCTCAAAATTTCTCATCAAATTTCTTCAGGATTTTGTGACTATGATATTAGTTACACATAAAGCTTTATTGTTCAAGGAACAAACATATGATAATTCTCTATGAAATCAAAATTTTAAATATCATTCAAACTACCTCGTGATTGTGACACTTATTCTTGTACCTTTTGCATAAAAACAATATTATACGATATTTTCATACAAAGATTCTATCGTCGAAAAACTCATAAACAACTCCAACCCTTTTAGGAGCTCTTGTGTTATCTCGCTTGTTATTAGATTTTTCCTTTGACAAATCCATATTATGGATCCATATAAATTACTATATAAAAAGAAAACATGTTTTTATTACGAAACGTCTATTAATTTTAACATATTACCTTGTTGAATTTTTTTCAACGGATTGCCATGAAAAAATTATTATTGAACAATTGTTGAGATTTTGAATGGATTCCATTCGCCCTCATATTCGTTCTTCATCTCCGATGTAGTCGTCGGTTGCCCTTAGATTGTTGATTCTTCCTCAACCGATGAAAGATAAATTAGGAGTAGCCTTTTGGTTGTCTATGCTCTATCTTCCTCGACTTTCTCTTCTTGAGGCTTCAACCTCTCCTGGTTTGCGACGAACTCCTCCTCCATCAACAAATAGTCCTTGATCCGCTCCAGCTTCAACAACCGGAGCTTGCACTTGGCCGTTGGAGTAACCGCCGGCAATCGCGCCACCACCTCCAGTCGCTTTCGCTGCTTCCTCCCCACGCGAGCGGGGGGCACCGTTAGCTCGAACTTCTTCTCCTTCTTGTCGCCCCATCAGACTTATGATCCCGTTTTCGATTCAAACAGCTCGACAGTCCCTGCCCCATGGTTTTCGACTAGAGTCTATCTTAAGGGAAGCTGTAGAGGCGGTGGTACCTGCGCGTTGGTGAAGATGCAGGTTAAAGAAGGCGATTTATTAAGATAAAGGAACTTGAAAGCAATTAATTGAATTACAAGAACTGTTATCAGGAAGATGAAAAAATGGATCCGTTGTAATTGATTGGGAAGGGTTGTAATTGATTGAAAATGGAATTGGAAATTCATTGGCAAAGAATGGTTCGTTTGTAATTAATTGATTAAAATGGGTTTTTTCCTCCTTTGTTGACATGACATCTCCAACGGGGAGGAAAAAACCTCCTTTTATATATATGATTATTTTTCTGTTAAGAAATAAAGGATTTTTTTAATTTAGTCTACTTTGTATAATAAGGTTATTAAATTATCACTTAAATAGGATAAGTTGAAAATTAATATATGATTTACACATCTTCATGTGATTATCATCATACAAATTAATAATTTTATCTATATAATTTAGATACATTATAATTAGTGACTAGTTAAAGACACCTAGAATACTTGACGAATAGATGAACAAAAAATTATTGCAATAATAGCACAAGAATAACTCGAGTAGAACGTGTAAATTGATTTAGTTATAGTTGCCTGAATCACCATACGTATAAGGATAATAGAAAGGAAAGAATAGAAAAAATATACAAGATGAACATAGCACATATTCACAAATATACTTTTGCCTATTTAAGAAAAGGATACATCGAAGGAGCTAAATGCACTCGGTCTGAGCAATGAATTGCTTGATCCGACTGAACTCTCTAGACCAATGAAAGTATGATATCATTGGTCCCTCTACCCGAGCAATGGAGTTCTTGACCTGAGCAAACCTATAGGGATAAATGGAGCATTCGGAGGATGGGATCATTCAATTCGAGCATTATACTACTCGACCGAGCGTTGGATCACTTGAGTGGTCGTAGGAGCTTCTCGGTCAAACTTACTCTAGTTTTATGGATTTAAGAGTTAAAATTCATGTGGCATTCGACTGAATGGTTATACCGTTTGACCGAACATTTTTACCAAGTTTTGTTAAGTAAGTTTATTTTATTTAATTTTTATTATTATTTGGTCTTTATAAATAGGAACGCATTATATGACATTTCTAACAAAGTTTTCATCAATAAAGATTTTTTTTCTGGCTAGTTCTTGAGATTTAGGTATCGAACTCTTGTAGAGATTCTGAGTGTTCACTGACTTATCAACACTCCATATGTTATGGCGTTGTTCGATGAGTCTGGAATTTTCTAGTCGGCTTGTAGTTGTGGTTTGGGGTATATTTCTTTAGGGAAGATAAGTTCCAAGTTCTACTATTAAATTACTAGGGGTTTCAGTCTGATTACATGCTTCTAACAATAGAACATTGATCTAGGTTGATATTAAATGGTATCAAATCCCATGCTTATGTTAGTCAATCATTTTGTTCATTTTGATTTAATTTAGTTTTTTTTAGAAAAGAAAAGCAAAAAAACAGAAGATGAAAGAAAACAAATAAAAATACAAAAAGAAAAAAATAAAAAGGAAGAAAATACCAAGAAAAAAAAAGAAAAAGAGAAAAAGAAAAATGACAAAAACGAAAATAGAAATAGAGCAAAAAGAAAAAAGTTCTAGAAAGAAAAACAAATTTCATAGGAACCAAATTAAAATCATACATATAGTAGTGACGTTATAAATTTGTAGTGTTAACATTAGTTTTGAATTAGTCAAAAATTCACGTCAAGTTGTTTTTAGTTCTAAACTAAATCGAAAGGTGAAGCCAAAGACAAGATATCAAGTGAAAATCAAAGGAAATACTTTTTCTTAGAGATTGTGAGTTTCGTTTATCTTTTTTTTCATCATCTTTTCTGCTTTTTATCTTTCCTATGTCCGGTTCAAAAAACCATCACGATAAACCACCACAAGGAGAGGGAGCCGCTTAGTTGCAAACACAGTTGTAATTGATGATAGACGAGGTTAGACAGGTAATGCAAGAATTCACTATTACCACCAACAATACGATTGGGTGGAAGAAGCAACGCATGATCGGGTGGAAGAAGCAACACGTGGGTTCGCCAAGAACAACCACAGAGTGAACCAAATGTAGCTCGTAAATGATATCCTATAGACATGGATCAGGACGAGTATGTCGAGGTTTTCATTAAATTGGATGTTTGACAACAAAGGTCCAACCAATAAGCACAGAATAGAATTGACGACGACAATAGTAGAATAAAGATGGAAATTCCTATGATCGTCGGACGACGTGATGTGGAAGCATACTTGAAGTGGGAATAAAAGACAAAGATGGTGTTTGATTGTCATCGTTACTTTAAATTGAACAAGGTGAAATTGAAATCAGCAAGATTCAACAACTATGCATTGGAATGGTGGGATCAACTCACGCTTTTTAGAAGGCGTAATGGAGAGCATGCCATCATCCATTAGGACGGGATGCGTATAATCATTAGGCACTGATTGTACCTTCGCACTATCATCTAGAATTCAATCAATATTTGAGGTGATGTGTACAAGGTAGTAGGAGCATGGAAGAGTACTATAAGGAGATGGATTTCATCATGATACGTGCCAACATAGATGAAGATCATGAGGCCACCATGGATCGGTTTATTAGGGATCTTAATCTCGATATTTCAAGACTGTGTACCAACTCATCATTACATGGTTTTCAAGGATATTTTTCACTTTGCCACTATGATCGAGAAAAAACCCAAAATCAAAGGAAATGCAACCCAAAAATATGAGAGGTATTACATTAGTAGCAAGATCGAGCCAAAACTTGAGACGTTAAAACAAAAAATGCAAGGTACCCATGAAATCCGAACATGTAACTACATGCTTCAAATGTCAAGATCATGGGTAATAAACCATGTATTTTTCGAAAAATAGGACTATGCTAGTATGTGGAGACGGGGGTTATGAGACGGTATCGAATGAGGACGTGGAACTGACAACACCAATTTTGTTCCCTAATATGTTGCATGTTTCTATTAATTGTTTTTAATTGTTTTAGCCCCTTTACATGTTTTTCAGAGATCATTTTTGATTTTGTAAACAATAGGGATTAAAGAGAATTATATGGAGAAACATGGTAACATTCAACACAAACATAAAAGGCAAATAGTGGAAATGTTTGACCCGACCACCAAAATTGCTCGGTTGAGCATGCTAAATGTAGATGCTAAAAATTTTGGAGTAATCGCTCAGAGCGATTAATCATTTAATCAACACATTCCCTTGAAATATTTCTAGAGGATTCCCTCATCCCGAGCAGAGACATGCTCAGTCGAGCGTTCAACCAAATGGGAAAGTTTTTCACACCCGTAGGTTCACTCCACCTGAGCTCGATCTATCAATCGAATTAACTATGTCAAACTTTTTCCTATTTGCGTATGAAAATCGCAGAACAACCTACTGCTCGGAAGAGTAAAAAGTTATCGGACGTCATCCAAAGGTCAAACTATCGGCATAAACGAGTCAAAAGGTGAGACCACGGTGGCGATTAATCGAGAGATCGAGTAAGCTTCTCTAAAACTTTATTTACTTGTTTTTGTAGTAGTTCTATCCTAAAATGTAGATTCATAGATTTGATTCGTACTTTAAACTAAAATTTTGTGTATTTAAAATAGTTTTACTTCATGAATGGATTTGTTGTTCTTCATTTTATGGCTTGATTCATGTTTCATTCTTTAATTCTTGAACGTGCCCCGTGAATTGATTGTCACGTGATATAGTTCGGATTGAAATAGTATTAGTCATCCACCAAGAACATAGTATTATTTATATACAATGAAACTCATCTCTCTTATCATGATATCATGATGATAAATTTCTAATATAGATCATGGACAATCGTATATCTTATATATACTATATACACACACATACATATACACTCTATAAATACAAATCATATGAATGAAATAAATAATGTCATGTTATTGAAATAAAATCTTGTATCCATAACATAAATGTATACTAGTTCTAAATAATCTCAACTCCTTGAAACTATACTAGAACTAGTTTTAATCCTCAACCCTTATAATATATTGTATTGGTTAAAACTACTGTCGGTATCTAATATTCATATAGTCAAATAAATAATAACAAATAAAATCATGTAAACGTTTCTTTAGATTCATACATTGTTTCTTGCCTTTGAGAGACACAAGATACTCCTTGCAATTTCCCATCTAGTGTCCTTTTTGTTTTGCAGAAGAAGCACTTTGCATCAACATGACTTACCTTGCCCTCTTTGGCATTGGGTTTGATCGAACCATCCTTAACCGTGAAAGACTTCTTCTTGAGCTAGCTTCTACCCTTCCATTACTTAGAAGAGGAGCCAATGACAATCACAAGTTCAACAACCTTTGACAAACCTCCAAGCGTTTGATTTTTATAATTAATTAAGAGAGTTTAACACTCATGCAACTCAATATATATCTTATTCATGTCAAAACTAATGATGACATGAGAAAGGGTGTCGTAGAGTTACTACAAGATACGATCTTGATAAGGCTAACTGTGTTTGAGACATCAATTACAGTTGAAGTGAGAAATACTGTGTTTGTCGAGTATTATTAATTTGGTTTATTTTATTTAGTCTTCCATTATAGTTTATCCTTATATTAAGAGATTCGTTATGAAATTTTTTATCAATAGAAATTCTTTTTCTTGATAATTTTTTAGATTTAGCTACCGTACTTTTAGAGAGATTTTGAGTGTTCACCGACTTATCAACACTAGATCGCAAGTGTTGTGATGTCATTCACTGAGTCTGGGGTTTTTTGGTCAAGTTATAGTTGGGATTTGAGATGTACTTTTTTACATAAGAAAAGTTCCAGGTTCTGCATTGGGTTGCTAGGGTGTTAAGTTTCTTTCCATCCATCTAACAAAAGAAACTCGATCTACGTTCATATCAGATTATGTGACAACTCCTTATCTATAGTGAATCCAAGATTTTCAAGATGTTAAATGAGACGTATCATCTGAACATCATGGGATCAAATGGACATATTGGAAACCATCATGGACTTAATCAAAACCTTGAACAACTGAAATCTAATCGTCCTACTATGTGTTTCATCACATCAATTCCATGTCTTGATGTTGATGTTGAAATTCAAGACTCATAGAAACCAAGATAATGCATGAAGAGGTGATTATCACCAATAACTTAGCAAATTGTGCAATCTTTTAATACCTCTATATTATATTGTCTCATGTTAATTTATATATGATTTTTAATTTATATATGATTTTATATCTTTTTTAAAATTATTTATTGATAAAATGAAATAATTAAGAGATTTAAAAATATTTATTGGTAGGAGAATAAACAAATACACGTTGACGGAACTATCATCACTATTACTCATCATTTCTATTATCATGGTGGTGAGGTGTAGCTGTCAAAGTTGTCATATTTGTCACCACAAAATTCATTGATTTCATATTATTTTTATACTTCTACAGTTTAAATAATTACTAATTGACATATAAATATTAATTTTTATAATTTATTAAATAACTTAAAAATATATTATGTGAAATATATATATATATATATGAAGTTATTGTTAATCTTTTTAAATATATACACTTTAAAATTATACATTGATAAATACAGTAAAAATTGTAGAAATTAAATAATTTCAAATAGAATTATAATATTTAGATTTGTAGTAATTAGATGAATTTATATAATCTTTTTAAGAAAACTAAAAAAATTTAAAAATAATATGTGCATCGAAACAACCTCTATAAAAAATATTCATGTCAGCTTCTGCTTTTTACGAATACATTAAAAGACTGAAAATACAAAAGCAAACGCTCCAAAAGAACGCCAAAAAGAGTTAAGTTAGAGAAACGAAACAAATTTAGTTTTTTATTTTTTTTAAAGGAGCGAAATTTTTAGAATTTATAAAGATCAAATGACATTGTAATTTTGTCAACCGTTCATATTTTGTCCTGAAATAATTTTATAAAAGTAACTATACCAATTCACTTTATAAATTGGATATAAAATTAAAATAAGATTTTCAATTATATTTTAGGTTGTAACCTGAATATCTTGAATTACATGACAATACATATGATTCCAATTATAGTAATTATTCGAATTATCATCTATAATTGAGACTATCCAAATAAGTCAAAATATAATTCGTTTTATTTCGATTCTAAATTCCATAACACGAACAACATAAACTGAAATTCGAAGAATTCAGACCAACTTTTATGACATTCGAGGAACCTAGATTGAACCGAAATTCAAGGAACCCAAATCGAAATCCGAATTGGACACCCATCACCTACTAAATAAAACTTTGGTGAAGAAAATAGATTACACTCATGATTTATGTGTGTTGTGAGGATTATTAGAGCTTGTCTTCTTGATGATAGATATTCATGAGTCCAATTCCTGTGTGGAGATCAGAACATACTCAATCATTTGTGGCCTTTGTAAACATATTTGAAAGTATGTCTCAACTTTGAGCATACGTTGTAGCAATTACTCCCTCTTAAATCTTGCCTTGATGAAGTGATAGTCTACTTTGATGTGAATGGTCTACATATAAAAAATAGAGCAATGTGAATTGATCAAAATAAAAAAAATCATTGTTTGTGTAGTCTTAATTCCTAGCTTTTCGAGTAATGTTTTGATTTAAACTAGCTCATAATAAGTTGTATTGACCATGGCTTTATATGCTTTGATCGATTAATACTCAACTTCTTCTTTATCCACGTGACAACATTACCATTGAAAAATGTGCAGAATCTGGTGGTCGATTTACAATTGTTCATATCCATTTCACGATTCGTATTACAATATCCAACGACATCAAGGTTATCATTGAAATTAACATATATGCATTTTCCTAGAGCAACCTTGATATATTTTACATATATTCCAGTTGCGCTTTGTCTGAGCATGTATGAATTTTCTTACCTGGCTCACAACAAAGCATATGTCATGATGTGTGATCGTAAGATTAATCAATTTACCTATCATTCTCCAATATCTCTCCATGTTCTCAAGAGGTTACCCCTGACGATGATCTTTGAATTTTTCGTTTGTAGGAGTTTTGGATGGTGTTGCTCAAAGTTTTATTGTATCACCTAATAGATCAACACATAGTTTCTTTGTAAAAGAAATATCCCATCATTATTCCATGTAACTTCAATCACTAAAAAATATTTCAATTCACCTATGTATATTATGTCAAATCTAGTTTTGAGAAAAAAATTTGCATTTTCATTTCCCTTATCATTATTAAATGTAACTATAATGTCATCTATTTAGCTTAAAATTACAATGATTCCTAATACTCGATGAATTGAGAACATCTAATGATCTGCCTCACATCTAGTGTATCATTTTCCAAAAGAATGTTTGAAAAGTATGGTACGTACCATGCATGAGAAGATCGTATCAACCTGTAAATGGATTTTTTGAGTTTACACACCGTGGTAAAGGATTCAACATAGCCGGAGGGAAACTTCATGAATATCTTTTCTTTAAGGTCTCCTTGGAGAAATGCATTCATGATACCTAGTGCAACATTTTACAGTTTAACTTAGTAGCAAGTGATAGTATAATACATATTGTATCGAGTTTGGCTAAGGGGGAAAATGTTTCCGTGTAACCCTCGACATAGGTTTGATTAACTCTTGGGCGATAGTTAAAAAACTCGACACCTCAAAGACATCATTTTTAGATTTTAGCAAATATATCCATGTATATTTGATCTCTTATCTATAAATGTAACAAAGTACTTTCTAAAATCTCTAGTTAACCAAGGTGTTTTTCAAATATCCGAATATATTAGACAAAAAAAATATTTTGTGCTTTGTGTTTGATTCATGAAAGATTGTTCTATAATATTTTCCCAATATGCAAGATTCTCATTTTTCATGATTATGCTTCACATGCTAGAATAATAATTGTAATGGCTTATAACAAAGATGACTTAATCTAACATGCCAAAACTGAGAATTAATATCCTTAGAAACTTTAATATCCAAACATAAAAAAAGATAGAAAATTAGAGAAAATTTTCTAAATGTAAAGACCATTCTTTAGTGGTCATTCTCCACTGACCTTCTTCATTTCAATATCATGAATCCAACTCTTGTCAGATTCAAAACTTACTACAAAATTTTAGTTATAAAATAACTTACAAACTGAAAATAAATTATGATGAGGACATCGAGATTGATGAAGATAGCAAAGGACGAGCTAAATAAATTGATCTTGAACTTACTGGGCCAATGACGCGCGCATGATCCAAAAGATTACATAATGCATTCACCAATATTATTCAAGCTGAGTTTTCTACGAGAGCACCAGATGGAAAAGATTCACACTGAGAATTGACTTTAATCACACTGATTGGTGCCGAGGACATGTATACTTGAAGAACAAGAATATTTGGACTTTTTTTGCTAAATCTTAAAGCCAAAACGTAGAGTTTTGTTTAATCAAACTTATTTATGGGGTTTTCCTCGATTGAAGCTTATTTGTTCGGTTTGAGATTATTTTCGGTTTATTTAGTTTATGATTAAGGCAAAATGCATAGTTTTGAGATTTGAGAGAGTTTTTTTTCAAGTTCATGAGTCCTAGAGATCTTATGTCGGTGCATATGCGCAAGGAGAGATTCCCACAGCATCAGAAGTCCAAGGTGATGTCGCATGGAGAAGGCCCTTTTCATGTCCTTGAACGCATTAACAACACTGGGAGAAGATCGAGTTACCAGGTGAGTATATCATTAGTTCGACCTTTAATGTTGTTGATGTCTCTTGTTTTGATGCAGATGATATCCAAGATTTGAGGACAAATCCTTTGAAGATGAGGGGAATGATGAGGACATCGAGATTGATGGGGAGAGTAAGAGACAAACTAAAGAACCTGATCTTTAAGTTAATGGGCCAATGATGCTTGCACGAGCCAAAAGATTATAGAATGCATTCACAAAATTTGTTCCAACTGAGTTTGGAACGAGAGCACCAGATGGAGGAGATTCACAAGGAGAATTGGCTTTAATCACACTAATTGGAGCCAAGGACGTGGAGACTTAAAGAACAAGAAGATTTGGTCGTTTTGGCCAAGTCTGAAAGCCAAAACGCAGAGTTTTGTATAATTAGACTTATTTTCGGTTTTTGAGCTCGATTAAAGCTTATTTTCTTGGTGTGACATTATTTTCGGTTTTATGTCGTTTTCTATTCAGTTGCAAGAGAGACTTAGAATTTTGATATTTGTTTCTTTTGCAAGTTCATGAGTTATAGCCTTCACTCTTGATTTGATTTCTTGGGATTCAACACGACTTATCGATCATATAACCATCTGTGATTGTGGCGTCTTCACACATTTTCAATGTTTTTCAATCGAATTGTTCAGGGGTTTAGGACGTCCTCATTATTGAGACTAACCCTAGGTTCCATTTGCTAGTTGTTCAGGGGTTTTGAAACACAAATTCATCTTGTATCTCGTTCTAAAACATTGAAACGTGATATGGGGTCATATCAAATTATTTGTTAAATAAGGTACAGGTAAAGCAGTGATATTTTTATCATTAATTATAAGACCTCGTATGCCTTAATTCATATGTTATTTCAATTTACAATTATTACATTACTTAAGTAGGGTTTAAATTCTTAAACATATTTGTGTCTTTAATCATGTGACAAGTCGCTCCTAAATCTATTATAGTATGATGGGTACTCACGAGTATTCGAAACCCATTTTTTCTAATATTTGAGCATAGATTTGTTCCTGTTTGGATCGGGTTCGAATTCGGATACCTGACTCACACAATACCTAATAATAATGATATTTTCGTAATTATGATAAAATTAAAGGTGTTTTTTTATAAAATAATATATGTACTCAGATATTTCGGGTATCCATTTGTGAAAGATAAAAATCCAAATCTATAAATTTAACAATTCTATTATCCGAACTCGAATCCGCGAGTTCGAGTATTTTTTTAAGATTCGATATGGATTTAAGATTGGAATGAATGTTTTGCATATTTAGTCCACTCTATATTAGGTACATATTTAAATAATTATATTGTATAATCAATCCATAATGCTTTTCGATTAAATGGGGTAAAATAAAAAAATACCCTTGATTTGCTATTAGGACTTCAATCCTACCCTTCCTTCAGAAAAAAAAAATCAACTTCAATTCTACCCTTATAATTTTGATAACCACATATTATCCTTGTGAACTTTGCGACTCAAGTGACTTTAGCGACTCAAGCGCTTGCGATTCAAACGATCCTAACGACTCAAACGATCTTTGCGACTCAAACGACCCTATTACTCAAGCGACCCTTGTGACCCAATGAGTCTCTTGTATCGAAGAGAGCCATGAGTCTCAAGCGACCCTTGTGACTCAAGTGACCCTTGTGATCCTTGCGATTCATACGACCATTGCGACCCAATTAGTCTCTTAAGTAAAAGATGGTCATCAGCCTCAAACGAACATTGCAACTCAAGCGACCCTTGCGATCCAATGAATCTCTTGAGTCGAAGAGGGTAATGAGTCTCAAATGACTCACTGAAACTCCTGACCCTTGCGACTTCTGATCATCTTGCTCTTAACTTCGAAATCGTCTTTCGCTCCTTGCTCTCAACTTTGAAATCATCTCTCGCTCTTTGCTCTCAACTTCGAAATCGTCTCTCATTTCTTGTTCTCAATTTCGAAATCGCCTTTCCTCCTACCTTTCAACTTTGAAATAGATTTCGTTTCGGAAAAATGTCAAACTTTATGTTTTGAACGTGCAAAAGATAAAGACATATTTATCTTTTTTTCCATTTTTTTTTCTTTTAAATGCTTAGATTTTCGGAGGTAAACAAAAAAAAAAGTTTAGAGGATATCTTTGATATCATACAGATTAAATGTGGCATACAAAATTTAATTAATTAATTATTATTTATTTATTTATTTTCTTCCATCTAGAATCCCTTGACTTTTAAACCCACACTTAGCTTTCCATAAAATTTCCTAATCCGCACGCCCAATCACAGACACCCAAATAAATAATAATTAACAACGTCATGGCGAAATTAAATACCAATTAACAACCATCAGAAATTATGCATTTTAATATCCAACTATTATTTTCCCATCTAAATTTGAGAGAGGCATACTCACACGGCTTCTTTTTCTTTTCTTTTTTTTTTGTCTGATACAAATACATTGTTATGTTATGAAAAAGTTTACTATTTCAATATCCCATATGCATAAAGTATTTTTTAACTATTTTTTACATATACATTTAAATATTAAAACAAACAAATTAATTTGATGAAATAATTTCATCTAAAAGTGAAAGTAAAAACTTGCAAGCAAAAATTATGTATTAAAATAAGATAAAGAACATTAAAATGTGTAAAACAATATCTTAGGAATTAAAATACAAAAATTATGCTAGAGCTATTTTGAAGGAAAAAACACTGAAAAATGTTAGAACTATTTGTTTCCATATATATATATTAATACTAATACTAACAAGTCGTCAAGATGATGTAATTTCGTATACAATTGAAAATAAAACTAACAAATTTAAACACGCAAAGCCAAAATTTACGCATAAAACACGGTAAAGAATATTAAAATGTGTAAAAATTGATTTAAGCATTGAATTACAAAAAAATAAAAATAGTTAGGACTATTATGGTAAATAATCACAGAGAAACTGTGGGAAAATATTTTGTCGGTTTAACTCAGATGGGTTTAGACAACCAACATAGTTTTCCCCTTCAAAGCCTCTCTCTCTCTCTCTCTCTCTCTCTCTCTCTCTATTTCTCTCTCCCTCTCTCGCTCTCTCTCTCCCTCCTGTTCATGATCTTCTCACCTCAACCAAGATCCTCGTTTTTCAGATAGCCATGTTAGATCCTTCCGCAAATTCCTGCAAAAGCCATCTGTATTTTTGCAGTACCTCCGAGGATCACCAAGATTCCGGCGTCTGCTCACCTCCGCTATGGAGAACGAGCCCATCGACGAGCCCTCGACACCGGAACAGTTATGGGAGCCTCTCGCCTGCGTCAAAGGCTCAGGCCATCGCCCGCGGACAGAAAGAGCTTATGGAGATGGTTAGTAAGATGCCCGAGTCGTGTTACGAGCTTTCCTTGAAGGATCTTGTGGAGGTGAACGCAAACGAGTTAGAGGAGAGGACGGTGTTCGATGAATTGCCAAAGAGAACAAATAAGCCGAGTAGGGCCGTGAAGAAGATGAACAGCGATAAATGGGCGGAGAATAATCGCGCTGGGAGCATGAACAACGGTGGATTCCTTCTGAAAATGGTGTTTCCCGTTAGCTTGGGTTCCAAGAAAAAGTCGAAGAAGAAGAAGGATGATGATTCTTCTGTCACGAGTAAAGGCTCTTGGATCTCGCCGAGGCCTTCGGTTTCTGATGGGTCAGTGAGAACTGGGGATAAGAATTGGTGGAAGAAGGAATTCTCTGAATCGCAAGGGAGCGAAAGTGGGATCTCAAGTATTAACAGTGGAAGCAGAAAGAGCAGTGGTAGCAGCAGTAGTAGCAGCAGCAGCAGCAGCAATCGAAGCCGAAGCAACAGCATAAGGTATATATAGCTCTTGAGGAAATAAAGGGTTTTAGCTTTGAAGATTTTCAATTGAAACGTTATGATGCTAGCTTTTGATTTGGAAATAAAAATCAGATTTTGATGAAACCTGGATTCGACTTATACCACCGATGTTGTTGATGAAAGAAATCGATTATCACATTAGATTCGTATAATTAGATTTGTGAAGTTTGATATTCTTAGTAGTTATCTCTAGTTCAGTTAATTTTCCCGTGTCAATAAAGCTATTGGTATGTGCTATAAAAAAAATCTGGATTTACAGAACAAAAGTGTCAACGTTTCTCTAACGTAACAGTCATGAGCAATATGAATGTATATATTGGGTATTTAGGACTCTTGAAACAATCAAGACTTTTTGGTGGCACGAGATTTTGACGATAAAGTTGCAAACATTGTTAAAGTTTCTTATTTTCTTGAAGAGATCAAAAGAAAAATTCATGTTCTGTATACTATATGGGGGTGAAAGCTTATTAAGAAATGAGATTCATAAGTATCTGTCAGAATTGTGCCTGAAGTTACCACATAATCTCAGTGCCATCTCTCAAATTGACAGGTTTTAACATTCAAATCATATGTTGCAGGGTTCACAATTCCGGCTGCTTGTCTTTCCTCTGGAAACTACATATGCGAGAGTAAATAACACGGAAGGGTTGGCGAGTTATATAATGCCTAAACCTTTCTTGGCTATATGAACAAGAACTCAGTTTGCGAGTATTAGCCCTTGTAATACCATTTCGCTTCACTAAACTTTGGACTGACGAATACGAAGATGGAAAAGATGAATTCGAGAATCTGGAAACATCGAATTCGCCACAAACAATCTAACTTTGCTTGCAATTTTCCAATTTTTTCTTGTAATAAGAGCATGTATTTGCAGGATTCAAGATAAACTGATGTGTAGATAGAGTCGGTAGCGTTGGTTATGTAAAAGAGCACTGAACTCTTGCTGATATAATGTTCACATCTGGTTTTTTTCGGACCCTATTGTTCTCAATCCCCTCCATATGTTGTGTTTGTTTGGATATTTTCGAGAAATATATTAACTCAAAAATGTAGACATTATATTATATATAGATATATAAATTTATGATTTATATTTTAATTCATATTTAATTTTGGTATTCGAATTTGAATTTGATCTAAAAATAATTTAAAAAGTTCAAAATTACCAAAATTATATATTTATATATATTAACAAGAAAACTTAACATAACAATTTTACTGCATATCATTTGCCCACCTAAATGCAACACAGATTCAGTGATTAGTGCTTTAATAGGTTTTTATTTTGGTGTTACATCACATCGTTAAGCTAATAGATCTCTATCATATTTGTCTTAACTTGGAAGAGAGGTACTTCACTTTGTTTCTTTCGTGGAAGTGGGTCCAAAGAAAAGTTTCTATCGGAAGCTGGTCCCACATGCTGGTCCACCGTGGACTAATGGTGATGGAAAGAATTTTGGAGCTCTCGTCCAGAAACGCGTTCACATTCTTGCCTTGGAGAGCGCGTTTTTGTTTCAGCGTTATGGAACTCTTGACTTGACCGGAAGAAAACTCAAGTCAACGTGAGAATTCAGATTGAAGCAGTTGCCGTTTTGTCTCTGTCATCGTCATTCCTGAGGTGGCTGACCAGCGGCTGAATTGGAATTTTCTTTCATTTCGTTTAAAAATTCTAGAATTCCATTATGATAAATTGATCCAATTTATATATAAAAAATTATTACAGGTCATTTTATACCTTATTATTTTCAATATATAAATAAAAATTAAAAATCACGTAACTTTTTGAATGATTTATATATTATATCATAAGTATATTTTGAATTTAATTCAAATAATTTTAATTAATAAAATAATATAATATAAAGAGTTTTAACAATTAATTATTCAAATCAGAACAAAATAATATTTGATATCATATTAAATAGATGATTCTAACTCATTTTAAAAATTCATTTTAAAATTCATAATTATCTAAAATTATATATATAAATTTATTATTTATATAATATTCCATGTGACGTGAGATTGTAAAATAATGATATCATAATGAAATAAATGAACATATTTTAAAATAATTACTTTAAAAATAAAAATTACAAAATTGTGTAGCCAATTGGGTAATTTCAAAAATATCTTCGTAAGACTAAAATACTCCAAAAATACCCTTTCTAAAAAAGAAAAAAATTTTAACTTCAAAAATACCCTTATAAATATTGATATTTTCAAAATATTTCTCCGACCTTACGATCCAATTCGACCCAGTGATCCAGTTTGACTCTGCGACCCTTGTCCCTCTGCGACCCTTATTCCTCTGCGACCCTTGAACCCCTGCGACCTTTCTCCTTCTTCGACCCTTGTTCCTCTGCGACCCGACCCTTGGACCCTTGTCCCTCTGTGACCCTTGTTTTTCTGCGACCCTTGGACCCTGCGACCCTTGTCCTTCTGCGACCCTTGGACCCCTGCGATACTAATTTATTATTTACAAATTATTTATAAATAATATGAATAAAATTTTGAAAAATACAGCTCAAATCTGCGACCCTTGTCCTTCTGCGACCTTTGGACCCCTGCGATACTAATTTATTATTTACAAATAATATGAATAAAATTTTGAAAATACAGCTCAAATCAAAATATGTTGGACCCGTGCGACCCTTCCGACCATTGCGACCCTTCCGACCATTGCGATCCTTCCGACCCTTTCGACCCTTTCGACTAGTCTTTTCAATGTCAGACTACTGTTTTTTCCAGGTACTAGCTATACTTTTTATTTTAATGTGGTCAATACATGCGCCTTGGTCATCCTTTGTATTTATTGTCTTTCTAGAATTTTAGGAGTCTATTTATTTTTCGTTATAAATAGAGGAGGAAAAACCGTAAAGCTACAACAAGCACCAAATCATCTCTTGTTTCGAGTCTTTCATTCTCTCAAAAGGGTGATTTCTAACATCTAACCCTAAATTCTCTGAAAAATCCTTGTTACCTTTGTGACCGTTAAGGTCACATGGTCGCCCCAGGGCATCGTGCTGTCTATTTGTTACTCAATGTCTTGGTAATCGTCAGACTCAGTCTGTATGCAGATACACACGAGTACTTCCAACTTGGATGGAGGACTTTGTGATGTATCTGCACTACATAAGGTCTTGGTAATCGACGGACTCAGACATCCGCGTTACCTAAGGTCACGGTTGGAGGTCATTTGCTACCGTGGAACTCACCATACATGACTCAAAGCCCGAAATGTCAATGGAGCATTTCTTGCGGAGAAGGGCTCCGATGAGTCATTAATCTTCGGCAAATTTGACATTTTTGTATTTCCTTTTTTTTCTCGAACTTCTTTTTGCCTTTTTCTTTTGCTTCAACTTTTTTCTTTTCTTTTTTTTAACCGTTGTGACCTTTGAGACCTTATGTAACCTTATGTAACTCTTGTGACCTGTGTAACCTTTGAGACCTTATGTAATCAATATTTAAACGTTGAAAATGTCTTATTTTGCATCTATTGTTCGTAAGATTATGACCCAATATGACCCGTATGCGACGCTCAATCGGATTAAATTATAATCAGGTTTAAACGGGTACGACTCATGCGACCACACATATGACCCATGGACGACTCATGCGACCAAACATTACCCATGGACGACTCATGCGACCAAACATTACCCATGGACGACTCATGCGACCAAATATGACCCTTGGACGTCTAATGCGAACAATAGATGCATATTTTTGTTATTTGGACGGATATTCTGGTTTCTTTCAGATTCCCATTCACCCCCAAGATCAAGAGAAGACGACTTTCACGTGTCCTTATGGGACATTTGCTTACCTTCGTATGCCTTTTGGCCTCTGCAACGCTCCGGCTACTTTCCAGCGTTGCATGATGGCAATTTTCTTCGATTTAATTGAGCATATTATGGAAGTATTTATGGATGATTTTTCTGTTTATGGCTCTACATTCGATGATTGCCTCATTAATCTTTTCAGATTATTGCAGCGATGTGAGGAAGCGGATCTTGTTCTTAATTGGGAAAAAGTGTCACCTTATGGTGAAGGAATGTATTGTACTTGGACACATGATATCATCGAGGGGCATAGAAGTCGACAAAGCCAAGATTGAGGTAATCGAAAAACTTTCCCACCAGTTTCAGTTAAAGAAATTCGTAGCTTCCTAGGGCATGCATGTTTTTATCAGAGTTTCATCAAAGACTTCTCAAAGATTACAAAACCATTGACGGAGTTGCTGGCCAAAGACGCTACATTCGACTTCTCTCAAGAGTGCCACAACGCCTTCAACACCATCAAGGCAACATTGGTTTCGGCGCCCATCATTCAGCCACCCGATTGGAGCCTTCCATTCGAGATTATGTGTGAAGCTAGCGACTACGCCGTTGGGGCTGTCTTAGGGCAGCGAAGAGACAAGGCCTCTCCTGTCATCTCCTACGCTAGCAAGACACTAGATGACGCTCAAATCAACTATGCCACAACCAAGAAGGAGCTCGTTGCCGTTGTCTTCGCTTTTGACAAGTTCAAATCCTATCTCGTAGGGTCAAAGGTAATCATTTATACTGATCATGCAGTGCTTAAATATCTTCTAGGGAAGAAGGACGCGAAACCACGACTCATCTGATGGATCCTTCTCTTACAAGAGTTTGATCTCGAAATAAGAAACAATACATTTACAATGTCAAACTAATGAATTCCTCGCATGGGTCGCATGGGTCGCATGGTCGCATGTATTGATGAATAGATGCGAACTCGGCGAATTTACGGGTTTAAGATGATAAAATGACAAAAACCAATCAAACTATACATTTACAACGTCAAACTAATGAATTCCAAATTAGGGTCGCATGGGTCGCATGATCGCATATATTGATGAATAGATGCGAACTCGACGAATTTACGGGTTTGGGATGATAAAATGACAAAAAAACCAATCAAAACAATACATTTACAACGTCAATCAACGGTTAAAACAGATTGTGACCCATGTGTACCTAGTTGAGTTGTGTATAACCAATGCCCGTGTTTCAAAAGTGATAGTAGTGTTTTAAGAACTCGGTGGATGATTAAACAATACATTTAACATTTTCTTCAAATGTCGATATTATTTATATTATTATCGCATGAGTTGTCTATGGGTTACAAAGGTCACAAAAGTTACATCGCATAACGGGTCATACTGGGTCATAATCTTACGAACAATAGATGCAAAATAAGACATTTTCAACGTTTAAATATTGATTACATAAGGTCTCAAAGGTTACAAAGGTAACAAAAGTTACATAAGGTTAAAAAAAAGCCAGAAAGAGGTCTTTTTCATGTTTGATGATGATGGATCCTCCATTGGAAAGTTATATCGCTTTAAAATCCTTCTGCCAAATAGAGCTACCACATTTCGGGCTTTGAGTCATGTATGGTGAGTTCCACGGTAGCTCTATTTGGCAGAAGGATTTTAAAGTGATATAACTTTCCAATGGAGGATCCATCATCATCATCATCAAACATGAAAAAGAATAAAAAAACGAGCCAGACCGAGTCCGACGATTATCAAGACCTGGGTCGACCATGTGACCTTCGTGACGAAACAAGAGATGATTTGTTTACTAGTGTATGAAGGTCCAATACACTGGGAAGGTGGGAGACGCAAGAAGGTCCAGTGTATTGGATATTCTTGTGTCTCCAACCTTCCCGGTGTATGTGACCTTAATGACAAAACAAGAGATGATTTGGTGCTACAAATTGTTGTAGCTTTTCGGTTTTTCCTCCTCTATTTATAAACTCATATTCAACGAAAAATAAATGGACTCCGTTTTAACCAAGGTGCATGCATTGACCACATTAAAGAACCTTTTAATATAGGTCTTGAATGAATGAATGTATTGACCACATTAAAAAGCTTTGATATTTGAGTCAATTATTTGTAAATAACTTGATAAATTATTATTTTCAAAATTTTATTCATATTATTTGTAAATAATGGGTCGCATGGATCGCATGGGTCGCAAAGGTCGTATGAGGCTCTGTGACCCTTGTACCAAATATAATAAAAAAAATAATGTACCAAATATTAAAAAAAAACAATGTACCAAATGTTCACATCTACCAGTCCAAAAAAAACAATGTACCAAATATCAAGTTAGTCTTCGGGTTCAAAGGTACGTTTTCCATTATTATATATATCAGCCGCCATCTTCTCACGCATGGAAGTAACCTTGTTGTCGCAAATACGAAGAAACATATCCATATCCTTTGATAACGAGGCTTCTACGAATTTATAGGCGAAAACACCACAGTCATTCCCGCTTTGGTTCTGTGGCAGAGCATCATAATACACATACCTCCATTCATCTTCTCCAGAAGCCAAAGAAGGAAACCCTCCGAGAATGAGCATCTTGGGGACAGCTTTTCTTATCCTCTCAATCACCGGATCGATATGTGTTTCCTTAAGGCTCATCTTGCAGTCGTATACCGTGATGCATCGGGTTTTGAAATCCGCTTTGATGGCTACCCAATGACATCCTACCCATCGATTTTTGTCCGTTGGAATGTTTAGAACCGAGACAAAACCTTCATAATCACTAATTGGTGCCTTGGCGTTCAAAAACTGACTAAGCTTTTCCGGCAAAGTTTCCATATCCTCGTACATCCACATCGAGAGCGTCTGCATGAAAGCAACAGGACAAACGTAATAATTCTGATACGCGCTGGGATCCGATGCCAAGCGAGAAGACAGCTCCATCAACGCCTCATCCAATTGCTGCAAAAAAAAAAATTAACACACTGGAATACATATGACACAAAATTCAGTGAGACTAAGGGTTTAAAAAAACTTACTTCATCTTCAAGCCATGCGTTGGCCTTTAATATAATCTCCCAAAACTTTGGCCCCCGAGGAATATCTAGCTCAGATATCCACCACCGCTCATGTCGAGGTGCCTTCAGGAACCAATATAGATTAGTCAACTTTTCACCGCTAGCCTCAATGAAGGAAGGAAATCGGCTTATCAAGTCCTTTACTAATCCACTGGGATTCCACACAAACTCCTCAGGTTCTTGAACCATCGTTTTTTTGGGTTCTTGAACAACCTTCTTTTCGAGTTCTTGGACTCCACCAGCATCTTTCTTTCGCCTTCTCCCTCGCATTGTTCTTACTCTTTTCGCCGGTGGAGGTTTAACATATGGCGCAAACTCCTTCGATAAAGGTCCAGTACATGTATAAAATTTACCTCATTACTCCCCATGCGACCAATGGGACCCATGCGACCTATTCTCCCCATGCGGCCAATGGGACCAATGCGACCCATGCGACCTATTCTCCCTATGCGACCAATGGGACCAATGCGACCCATGCGACCCATTCGATTTAGACCCAGTGACACATGCGACATATGAAACCCATGGGACCCATGCGATTCTAACGACCCTGCGGCTTATACGACCCTACGACTCTAACGACCCTACGGCTTATGCGACCCTACGAATTATATGTCTCGATGGAAATTGACACTCAAATGACCTTTTCACTAAATATTACTTACTTGGTGGAACTCCATCAGGAGCAAGGTTTCTTGACACTGGAGTTGGACGTCGAAGGAATTCAAAAGCAAAATCACCAACAGTGTCGGAAGATTGGGTTTCGGTGATCGCAACTTTCTCGGCAGCCTTCGATTTTGGATTAGGCACATGAATCCCAACATCCCTTAGAAGGTCTCTTACGGCGTTGATGATTCTCTTCTCCGACTTTCTTATTTCCCCTATTAATTTCTTCTCCAGTGTCAGAGGGATTGCAACATCAACATCAAAATCAGCATCAGCATCACTCACGCACTCCTTCCTCTTAATCCCTTTTTCCTTCTCCTTTTTTTGATCACCAAGAGCTGCTTTTCATGTCAGCAGTTCTTGCTCACGGGTATCCTCCCAACAAATACCCTTTGGATTTCTACGAAGATGTTTCATCCATATCTGAACATCGCGATCGTCACATCCCTCGTAATCCTCCAGACCAAAAAGTAAAGCTTCCTCTTCGTGTTCAGCACGAAGAATACTTAGAATATCCTGAAAAACAAAACATAACCAGTATTACCCTCTGTGACCCTTGTTTCCCTTGTGAACCTTGTGTAATTGTTACCTTAGAATCTCCAATCTGCCTTATCACATCTAAATACTTCGGGTTAAAATTGGATTTAACCATCTTCTCGCACATTCTTGGGCAGGATCGATGCGCATCCACAACCTCAACATACCATCCATTTCCGCCAAAATTAAGGATGGTTTCAAATGGAAGTAACTGAAACATTAAAACAAAATGATAAGAATGCAAAAAGTACGAAAACATTCAAGTTATTCGAATAATATATACAACTTACCATTAGTGGGAATTCTTCGCCTTCACAAGCTTTTCACTGACTTGTTCGGGGGTCACCTTTCCACGGTCGAAATTCTTCAGCCTGAATGTGACACCCATCATGGACTCCCATCCTATGGGATATGGTCCGCATTTCAATCCGGAAATTAGTGTGTGCTCCACTATAGAGTACCGGATGGGAATGTCGTTTATGACGAACCACAACTCTGTATTGTCCCGTATAATCACAGAGTGATTTAGTAGTACAGACATTTGAACCTTCGTCATTGTGGAGTCACATTGTAAGTGAAATAAATGCCTAAATTGTGACTCCTTCTCGAAGTAATGCAACTCCTGATCATTTAAGATTCCTCTCAGCATCCTTATTGTCTCGTGAGGATAACACTTGGTGGTGATATTTGGAATTCTGTCCATATGCTTGAATTCATACACAAATCTCGGCTTTGGAATTCTGTCCATATGCTTGAATTCATACACAAATGCGACTCAAACGACCCTTAGACACTCCGCGACACTCAACCGACCCACGCCCCTCAAACGACCATTGCGACCTAACCGACTCACTGACACTGACACTCACCCATTTCAAATCAATAAACTGAGTCGAAGATGGTCATGAAACTACTGCGACCCTTGCTACTCAACCGACTCACGGAGTCGAAGATGTTCATGCAACTCCTACGACCCTTGCGACCTAACCGACTCACTGACACTGACACTCACCCATTTCAAATCAATAAACCATTTTGTGACTCGAAAGCTTGCAAAACCCTAGAAATCGAACTACATACACTTATTGACGCCATTGAAGATTGACTCGTGCTCTCTTCGCCAGTGATGCAGCTAATTCTAGCTATTTTCCTTCTCGCCAACTTCAAATCGATCCCTCTCAAGTTTGACATCACTTATTTCTTTCTTGCTATCAACTTTTAAACAGGTTTCACGGCGAAAAACTGTTCGACTTTATCGTTTTCGGCAGTTTTTCACGTCGAAAAACTACCGAATTTCTATTTTTTCACGTTCGAACATTAAAGGCAAATTTGTCTTTTCTTCAATTTTTTTTCGAATTTAATAATTATTTTGGAAAAGGTATTTTTAAAATAGTTTAACCCTATAAAAGTATCTCCCATATTCCGCCAGACCAATGTCATATAGGAAATTTAGAATATTTTTTGTTTAATTTTATCCTAGCAATAATTGTTTTAGGAGACTGGTTTATGGTAAAGGAAGGACGAAAGATTTATAAAATTAATGAATTAATTCTACGGTGATCTATTGGTTTTCCATATCGCCGACTCATAACCACAACACAAGTTTGCATCTATAACACAAAAAAAAAAAGTCGTCGTTCATCAGGAAAAAAACTCCGATCCAATTCGTGGGAAGAGAATTTTTCCGGGAACCCTTGAGATTATTCCATCTTCTTAATTCTGAATTCTTACAAAATCTTCATCTGGTGTTTCATCCGTTCTTAGGTCTGGGCAGGTAAAAATTTCGTTTTTGTTCAAATCGCTGTTGATTGATGTAGTCTTTTACTTTGATTCTGTTTCTGCTGTATATATTTTTCCTTTTAGTTGTTGTTGATCATGATTATGATAAGACTAAATCGAGTGATCGCCTCGAATTGGTTTTGATTATGCTGTTCTCCAGACATCCTTTAGTTTTCTTAGATGCAAATTCTGGGTTGACTACTGTGTGAAAAAAGACATCATTCCTATGAACTACTGTTTACATGAGTTCAAGATTTCTGATTTCATAATATACTTGGCTAAATCTCACATGGTTCTCCAAAAAAGAGAGTTTTCTTTCCGATTAATTTTCCTCCTTCCTTCACGTTCGAAAGATTTCAGTTAATTTCGCTGGTTTTGGTCAGTTCTGTTGTAGGTTTGATATTGTGGCTGCTTGATTTGGTCTGAGTTCTGGGGAAAACGTTGCATCTTTCTTACAATTTCAGTTCAAATTGCGAATGTTGGCTGAACAATCTGATCTCAGTGATGTGTTATCTGAGCTTATCGTGAGTCACTCCTTTCCTTGTAGGAATTGGACTGTGGAGTTTGATTGAGAAAGCTATCTCGAGATGGCAAATAGCGGGGCATCCTGTGCCGAGAGGGCAACAAATGATATGCTGATTGGTCCTGATTGGGCTGTCAACATCGAGCTCTGCGATATCATCAACATGGACCCTAGGTAATATTCGTGACATTCTCCTCTACTGTTTAGTTTTTCATTCTGTGTAGTAGTTGTCATTGATGTTTAGCAATAAATAAAAATCTCCGGTTGCTGTAGTTCTTCTGTCTCTTCTCAAACTGCTGGTAACAGAGGTTGGACTAGGGTATTCTTCGTGCTTACTTGTAGTTAGCTTTGTGGGGTTCATATTTGTTGCGGTTGTAAAATACCCGAAATTTTCCTTATTGATGCTGTAGCCAAGCCAAAGAAGCTTTGAAGGTGCTCAAGAAGCGCTTAGGAAGTAAAAATCCAAAAGTTCAGCTTCTGGCTCTTCATGTAAGTGCTTTTCTTCACTCTCCGTGCTGTGGTTTGACTTCAATTATCTATTTGCTCATCTTTGGATACATTTATTTAATAGAAGAAATGAATTTTTGTGAGCTTATTTCTATAATAATCTGAAATCTATGCTTGGTCGGCGATACAGGCATTGGAAGCCCTGAGTAAGAATTGTGGTGAGAATGTGTATCAGCTGATCATTGACCGCGATATTTTGCATGACATGGTCAAAGTAGTGAAGAAGAAGGTCTAGTATTCATCACCTCACTGTTATATCAAATTTTGTGTTTTGTCATGGAGAACTTGGCTTGAGCTAAATTTCCTGAATTGATTATGCAGCCCGACCTGAATGTAAAGGAAAAGATACTTAGTTTATTGGATACATGGCAAGAAGCTTTCAGTGGACGCGGGGGAAGATACCCACAGTACTTCAATGCATATAATGAACTCAGGGTGGGTAAATTAAGTGGACTGTGTTGCTATATGGTCGTCTCTTGCTGTAATAATTGTAAAATTGTTTACTGTTTCTCCTATGGATTTTAGTCTGCGGGTATTGATTTTCCGCCCCGAACGGAGAGCAGCGTACCTTTTTTTACTCCTCCTCAGACTCAGCCCATTGCGCACCCTGCTGCATCAGATGAAGATGCTGCTATCCAGGCTTCACTGCAAAGTGATGATGCTTCCGCTCTGAGGTATACTAAGCCTCAATTCTATCCATTGCGTTTGGTAGAATTTTTTTATTGGAAATCTCTGTTTAATGGACCAACCAAAAAGACATAATTCATATCTGGCTTTCAATACTGGATCTGCCTTCAATCTTCTCCAATGCTATTAACCTTCTAATTGAATCGTTGTTTCTAAATCTATTAGTTCTGCATCGTCTATTCATGTTCTACTCTAAGCTTATCACGGTTATTATCTCATGATTTTCAGTCTGGAAGAGATTCAAAGTGCTCAGGGATCTGTCGATGTCTTGGTGGAAATGCTGGCGGTCCTTGATCCTGGGCATCCTGAGGTATAATATGCATGTTGGTTTGCAGGATAAAGTGTATGGCTCAAATGATTGCTTTGAAGTCTAAACTTCTGGATGCTTTCGCAGGGTTTGAAGGAAGAAGTTATTGTTGATCTGGTCGAGCAGTGCCGTAATTACCAGAACCGTGTATTGACTCTGGTGAACACCACTACGTAAGAATTCACTCCTCTATCTCTTGTTGTCGTCATTTTATGATCTCTTACTGATGGTTCGGTTGATTCTTTTTTTTTTCCTTTTTTCAGAGACGAGGAACTTCTGTGTCAAGGATTGGCATTGAATGACAATTTGCAGCGTGCTCTTCAACGTCATGATGATATAGCGAAGGGGAACCCTGTTTACGCAAGTGGAACCACTACAGCTTCCCCTCCCATCCCGCTGGTCAACATCAACCATGATGATGATGATGAGTCAGATGATGATTTTTCTCAGCTTGCTCACCGGTAATGGCATTTACACGTCAACATCCATGCTTGTTCATGTAGTTAAATCCCAGACTTGGATTGCACTCTTCATCTTAAATTGAGCAGTGATTTTTGGTGACAACCAAACTAAGCAAACTCCATATTTGCAGGTCAAAGAGGGAGAATGCACAGGTACCAGGGGGAAGACCGGGCAGCAACAGAACTGGGGCACAATTTAACCCTATTCTTCCTCCACCACCCCCAACAATGAGACCAGTATACATTGATTCTGGTAATGTTGACTACCTCAGTGGCGATGTGTACAAACCGCAAGGCTCTCCAGATACTTCTAGGGCACCCGTTCCTCGAGACTCTTCCCCTCCTATTTTTGATGATCCAGTTCCCCTGAGCAAATCCCCGGAGCATACTTTTTCCAAACAGCATCCTGTTTATGATGAACCACCCGTTGTACCATCCAGCAAATCCGGTGAGCAGTTGCCTCCGGCTCCTTGGGATGCTCAGTTGACCAGAAATCTGCCGCCTCCGCCCTCCAGACACAACCAGAGGCAACAGTTCTTCGAGCAACATCATCACTCAAGCAGTGGCTCTGATTCCTCCTATGATGGTCTCGTGGGACAGACTAAGGACCTCTCTCTGAATCCTACTTCCTCTGCTACTACTCCTAAGAGAGATGAGAAACCGGAGGATGCCCTTTTCAAAGACCTGGTTGAGTTTGCCAAAACCAGGTCGTCTTCTTCCACAAAACCCAGCAGTCAAAATAACAGGTCGTTTTGAGAGATTTTCAGTTGTCACATGTACTTGTTATGTTGTTATTGTGTTTTATTTTGGTTCTCTGTTTTCATCGAATAAAAAGTCAATTTAGACTACACACTTATCTGCATCTTGCTCTTTCCGAGGCTATAAGGAGACTCGCCGAAGCTTACATCAAGCAGTTATTACTTTCTCAGAGGGTCTGTCTTGTTACTCTTTAGACCAGCTGAAGTGATGGCCTTAATACAGATTTGTAGCTTAAAACGATTACGGAAAATTTCAACAAAAATGGAGGTTTCGAAATGAAAACAACATAATATGGGAAAGACCCCACAAGTCATATTGTGGTTGGCCAATCAATGTTTGAGGTGATGTGTATAAGGTAGTAGGAGCATGGAAGTGTACCACAAGAGATGGATTTCGTCATGATATGTGTCAATATAAATGAAGATCATGAGGCTGTCATGGATTGGTTTATTAGGGATCTTAATCTCAATATTCAAGATTTGTAGCAACTCATCATTATGTGAATTTTAAGGATCTTTTTTCACTTTGCCACTATAATCGAAACAACCCAAACACAGAGGAAATGCAACTCAAGAATATGAGAGGTATTACATTAGTAGGAAGATTGAGCCAAAACTTGAGATGTTAAAACAAAAAACGCAAGGTACCCACGAAATCCCTACATGTTATTGCATGCTTGAAATCTCGGGACTATGCTAATATGTGGAGACGGGGGTTTTGAGACGGTATCGAATGAGGACGTGGAACTGACCACGCCAATTTTGCTCCCTAATTTGTTGTGTTTCTATTAGTTTTTTTATTATTTTAGCCCCTTTACATGTTTTTCTTCGATCATTTGTGATCTTGTAGACAATAGGGATTAAGGAGCATAATATGGAGAAACATGACAACATTCTATAAGATTTTTGGTTTAATCTTATATTTGTGGACCTATATATGTGAATAATTTTGGAAAAAATGTTGTCATCGGGTTAGTCCAAATTAAGTGTGATCGGATTTAAGTTTAATTGATTGGACTTAGGTATTGAATTAAATGTGGGAGGTTATATGTGTAGAGACCTTAGGTTATATCGTTAATTTCATGATGGGCGGAATTAAACGATATATTAAGAACCGGATAATTAACCGGTTAACTCTCGGTTTATGGTCCCTGGTTCACGTGTACATAAAGATAAGATTTAAGTTTTTTTTTTGTGTGGATTCATTTGTCACCAACACTTAAAAAAATACCGAACTCTCATTACGTTCTTCACACATCCCATCCGTGTGTCGATTCCGGTCATTACACGTAGATTCAGAAGATCAATTCCGCTGCGTTACATATTCTATGGATACAGGTACTTATCATGATCTTCTATTCAATTTTTTTTATATAAATCGCAATAGAAAATTAGAATTAAAATTCGTATAAAATTTAAATCGAATTCTTTCAATTGGTATCAGAGCCTAATCTATTGTATTTACATCAATTTAAGAATGATTTATTGTGTTTATATTAAATTTGTTTGAATGTGGTAAATTAAGCAAAATTTTGAGTAAAATTAAAGAAAATTTGATGAATCTTCACGGTGGAATGGTGGAAAAGAAGAAAAAAAAATTGTGTTTTTTTTATTATTATTTTTAAGAAAAAATAAAAAAAAGGGAAACTGACTGAGAATTATGGGGAATCGTGTAAATTACACGGTCAAAACTACCATTGTTATTATTTTTTATTTTAAAAAAATAATAATTGTTGAAGCTTTTTAAATTTAAAAAAAAACTGGGCTCGTTTTTTGTTAATATTTGGGCTTTGAGTTTTTTTTATAAAATAAAATTCGATATAGGCCCATTTAATTGATAAAAAAGACGGTCTATTTATTTTTTTTAAAAGGGGGCCCATTTAAAAAAAACGAAGGAACAAATTGTTTTCAGCAGGCCCGTTTAATTGATAAAAAAAAGGACGGCCCATTTATTTTTTTTTAAAGGGGGCCCATTTTTAAAAAAACGAAGGAACAAATTGTTTTCAGCAGGTGATTCGAATTCGAGACCTACTCATTATAAGGGTAGTTCTCTGCCAACTGTCCCGACAGTTCACTTGGGTTATCTTGGAGCGTTCGGTTTTATGATCTAACTTCAAAAATATTTCGGTAAATTTTGAATCGAATCCGCTGATTAATACGCATAAGGATGGTTTATATATTTCAATTAATTTGTGTAAATCATTTGGATAAGAATTGGCAGGAAAATTATTTTTATATATATCATATGATAATTGCGGGGAATTTATTTTACTATGATTAATTACATATAAAAATAGTGTAATTATAAGGTTATATCATAGATTTTTGATAAAAAAATTATTCACTGAATTATTATGATTATTATTATATCCTTTGATCAATGTATTCAATTTAATTAATTTTTTCAACATCCTACCAAAGTAGGCAATCTTGAAAAAAATAATTATTTCAATTACGTTAAGGTAACATCATAATATAATTCATGCAAACTTTGATAAACCCAAAGGTGAATCATGGTTTGGCAGTATTATATTGTGTGTACATTAATATTTAGTGTTTATTTTCGGTATGACATAAATGTGATGGGTATGCCCAAAGGTTGACCACTACATGAGATGTTTAATTTACACTATTTATTAATGTGATGAGTCATCTATTGCAAGTCAAAATCAATGTCCAAAGACTAAATTTTGATGTTGCACATATGTCTTGTGATGGGATAAGATCTTGTGTTATCATTCAATTAAGGTTTTATTGAATATTTGTCTAACACGAGTTATCTTTTGTTTTACAGTTGTGCAATCGTCATCAAGTATCTCTGCCAACCGGTTTTCAGGGGCTCTGTGCCTAATGAGGTGACATTGGCTAAGGAATATCTCGAGGCCTTGGAGAAATGCTTTGCCAGAAATGACAAAGCGGAAACAATCATGCTTTTAGCAAAAATTGTCTCCATGAGGTACAAAGGCAACGGGAGTATTCGGGAGTACATCATGAAAATGTCAAACAATGCCTCTAAGTTAAAGGCACTTGGACTTGAGTTGTCGGAAGACGTCCTAGTGTGCTTGATTTTGATCTCTCTCCCTGCACAATACGGTCATTTTAAGGTTAGTTATAACTGTCAGAGGGACAAATGGACTCTTAATGAGCTTATTTCCCACTGTGTGCAAGAGGAACA
>CM071860.1:48329029-48352294 GCA_036759665.1 Gynandropsis gynandra | reverse complement strand
GCTCGGCTCGCCTCTAGCTCGCCAAAAAACGAGCTGGCTCGCGAGCCAAACTATTTAATTATTTTGAATTAGTTGTAATATCATATATGATAAACGTATCAAACGAACCAAATAAAATATCGAAAATATGAAAACATTAATTCAAACATAATGTTATAAAATATCATTGTACTAAATAAAAAATAACATTCTCGAATAAAAAGTATAAAATATCATCGTATTGAATTCGATCGCTCTTAACTTTACTAAATTGTTTCTTTATTTTGTTATATCAATTATTATAAAAAGGAAAAATACATTATAATAGTATATTATTTTTAAACAATATATTATGTTTTATTAAATGCAATATTATATATAATAATATACAAAAATAGAAAATATTTTATTTTTGTACATGATTTTTTTTTCTGCTCCCGAGCCAGTTCGTCTAAGCTCGGACTCGTTTTGGGCTCAGCTCGTGAGCTCGTTTTTTAAATGAGCTAGAAAATACCCAACTCGGCTCGCTTAAATATGGTCCGAACTAGAGCTGGCTCGCGAGTCGACAACTCATTTTACACCCCTACTTTTTGGTTTAAGCCTTGACTAATGTAATCTCGACTAATGTAAATAATCTATCTAACATGAGAACTCGAATTTAAGATGTGAGATACACTTTATATCTTTAATTAGGATTTGAAATAATTATTTTATTTCTTATTCTCTTTAATTTTAATGGATACATAATTGATTTTATTCTTTTAGTCTGAATACTCGTAATCTTATAATTCTTTTTAAAATATGTATCCATATTAGTTTCTTTGTATTAAAAATTCAGGAAACTCTATATTTAATGAATGGTAAAATCACACTAAATTATAACAAAGCTGTAAAGTTGTTTATCAGACAACTAAACGATTTATTATAACTCAATTATAGATCTAATATGTTTTATGATTTCGGTTGGAAGGTTAGTGTTTTCTTAAAAACTACACAACCAAATAAACAATGCACTACCTATAGTGATGTGATGTGCATGATGTACACTGATGATGTGAAGTCCCCACGAATGCTCCAAACCAAGATCGATTTCACCGTCAACTTTTGATGTGGTTGGAATCAAAATGAAACTTTTTCTAAAGTCTAATTTTTTTAGTTAATTTGTTTCTATGGCTAATGCCATATTTATACGTAATAACTTTTGGAAAAAATTGTAAAATTATCAACATTTAATTACTTACATAATGATCCTTGTTTATCACAATCCATGGGACATATACTTTCAACAATCTCCTACTTGTCTCTAGTGCCAATTACTCGATAATACAAATACACATCTCATGCCATGCATATCATATATGTACCTTAGAGAGACATTCTTTTTCAATGGGTTGATTCTTTTCATCAGTTATATCTTCGATGCTCGCGGAAAATATAATCGATTACCAAGCTGATTGTCTAACGATCACTATTGAATACCGAAACACTCGTTAGTATGTGATTTCATGGGTTTAACGCTAAGTTGGTATATCATTAGTATAATTAATCTTCTAATCGATTTTGACGTCTAGCAACACTCCTCAACGACCATATAGCGTGAATAAACATCCTTTATTCTGATGAACCACAGTAAAAAGGAATTCAATATTTACTTCCATCTTTCTAGCTTTGGTTAATCTAAGGGTATGGTTCAACTCTCAAACCCATTAGATTATCAACTGTCTAATGAACTCGAGAAACCCATTTCCTTATTATTCAAATGCTTTGGCCAAACAATTTACCATTCATTATGATCTATGATAACATAGAGCTCTAACTCTTACCAAGATTTTATGGATCCCATCTTGATCAAACAAAATTGCACAAGTAAATGATCATTTCCAATATCCTTCTAACAAGTGCTCTAGATCAAAGGGTGTGTGGAACGAAAGAATGACAAATAACATGTTAATTTCTGTGTTGACCTCAAATCCAAGGGAAATTTGACATTCAGATCATTTCTGAGAAATTTTATTGACAGATTAATGGTAACTTAACAATTGAAAATTCTCATTTATGTCAAATCAATGATCATATCATTATTACATCATCAATATACATGATTTGTTTAAATAGATCTAGTCATCTTTATCCAATAGGAACCGTCATATGTTTTTGATATATCCACATAACTAACATCCTATTAGTCATCCAATGATCAAGAACTTAGTATTATTTATATACAATAAAATTCATTTCTCTTTATCATGATCTCTATCATGATGATAAGTTTCTAATATACATCATGGACAATCGTATATCTTATATGCAGTACACACACACACATATACATATATACTCTACAAACACAAATCATATGAATGAAATAAATAATGTCATATTATTAAAATAAAATTTTTTATCCATAACATAAACGTATACTAGTTCAAAATAATGTCAACTCTTTGAAACTATACTAGAACTAGTTCTGATCCTCATCCTCAGATCCTACAACTACCGTTAGTATCTAATATTTATATATTCAAATCAATAGTAACAAATGAAATCATGAAAACGTTTTTTAGATTCATACATTGTTTCTTGCCTTTGAGAGACACACGATACTCCTGAAAATTTCTCTTCTAGTGTCCTTTTTGTTTTGTAAAAGAAACACTTTTCATCAACATGACTTACCTTGCCCTCTTTGGCATTGGGTTTGATTGAATCACCCTTAGGCGAGAAAGGGTGTCGGGGAGTGACTATAACATATGAAGAACGTCCAATGCGCACTATGGATCACCAAGTGAAACAGTTGAGGCGTAAGCAAATTCCGATGATAAAGGTTATGTGGGAACATCATGGCGTGGAAGGAGCAACATGGGAATTAGAGGAGAATATGAAACATGAGTATCCTGAGTTGTTTGAAGATGAGTTGTATGGTTCTTCTATTCACTGAATACAAATCTGTTATCAGAATCAGATATATAGAATTCGAGGACGAATTCCTTTGTATTGGGGGAGAATTGTGAGGTTCGTTAAAAAAAGATTAAGTCGGTGGATACACCGACATATATGTGTATATATACATGACTCATTAATGTTAGGGTTTCGTAATAAAAAAAGAGAATGAGGGTAGATGTCGATTAGCCGAGAGAAAAGGAAAATAAGGAAAAAAAGAGAAGAGAGAAGAGAAAAGAGAGAGATGAGAGAAATTGGAGAAACATATTCAACTTTTCATCATGTTCTTCGTGGATAAATTCTTATCCAGATAAGGGTAAATCTCTAAAAATATTTTTGTAATTGCTCCTCGATTCGAAGATTTATATTATAGGAATTGATTAATTTAATGGATCTATAATAAAATAAAATTTGATTGGTGTTGTTGCTAGCAATATTATCCAAAATCGTCAAATAATCGAAGAAGCTAAGGTGATGATTTTCTCCATCCTAATTTCGGATTTGTGGTTGATTTATGGAAGAGGTTATACTTTTAAAACGAGGTGTGGTCACGATAGGATTTATAGGATCATAATAGAAAAAGTGAGACGTTACAAGTGGAATTGGATTAAACTCTAGATTTATCGTATGAGAATTGATGACAAGTATATGAGCTGTATAAGTGACTAGAGATGATCTAGAGAATTGACCTGCGACCGAGTGTTGGGGTCGGAAAACGTCGATATTTTGGTTCGGTATTAAAGCGGAGTGAACATCTTGTTAGTATGCTCGGTTGAGTGATTTCACACTCGAACCTTCGGAAGAAGGCGCGTGCGAGCGTGTCGGTGATAGTTGTCACGTGAGGAATATCGGGTCGATGATATTAGTATTGTGACACTTGGATCTAAGTCGGTGTCGCACCATGCTGGGGTTTTGGTAACCCTTCTAGCGATGGAACATCGAGTTAGTCAGATCAGTGGATCTACCGGCGTCGTACCGTGTTGGGATTATGGTAACCTTTCGAGATGGAGCGTCGAGTTAGTCAGATCAGTGGATCTACCAGCATCATAACATGTTGGGGTTGTGGTAACCTTTCGAGCGACGGAGCGTTGTATTGTATTGATGGCTGAGGTACGTTGTGACCTTGTGAGATCTTTAGTGAGCTGGGGTCCTTTGGACTTTACGAGCGTATGCCCAAGCTAGAGTCGTGTGGACTCTATGTGTTATGATCCAGCGTGGTACTAGTCTTAGACTTTGGATACTCAGTCGGGTTGGGTAGCGTTGTCTTATGTCGTTAGTTTAGACTTTGGATAGATTATTATTTATGTTATTCAGTTTAGAGTGGAAGAATACGTGGCACTGAGTACGTACACGTATTGATCTCACTGAATGCGTATTTCGTACTCGCCCCATCTGTGGGCTGTCGTGGATGGACAAGATATGGCGAGGAAAAGAGCAACGAGGTCGAGCAGCAACATGAAAACTCACAACGGACTGATGGGAGAGGTGTGCACGAGGTCTTGATGAGTTTTATTTTGCATTTCGTATTTATTTTATTCATTTACCGTGACTATGATCTTTACATATTTCTTTTGCTATTTGGTTCAGACCACTTTTATTTTGGAATAAATCATTTATTTTGTTTTATAAATGCGTTTAAACGATGACACGTGTAGTCACCTCTTGGAGGTGATGGTGGACACTCCTAGTCTCGAGATAGTTCTAGGATGGGGTGTTACACGGGTTATGTATTCGGAGAAGGCGACAAAGGTAGAGATCAATGTCGAGCGTTTAGATTCGGTCTTGAAAATAGATAGCGACCGCGAATGTTTGGTGGTCAATTTGGTTCAAAGTAGTGTGTTTGGGGTCAGGGTCGAAGGAAAAAGATGATGAATAACGAAGGTTTGGGGTTGGGTCGAAGGAATAAGATGATGAACAACGAAAGATCAGGTGAGGTGGAAGGAAGAAGATGAACAACAAAGGGTCATGATCAGATTGAAGGAAGAAGAAGATGAACAACGAAGGACCGTGATTGGGTTGAAGGAAGAAGATGATGAACAACGAAGGGGGGTCATGATCAGGTTGAAGGAAAATGATTATGAACAATACTTCCTTTTTGTTTTCAGAAAAGATTGAGCTCTGTACCATGTAATGGTGAGCTGAAATCCAATCAATTTCTTGTCTTCCCCATCGCTTTACAAGGTCTATATACATACACAAAGATTTGACGTAGCCAACAGAATAGGGAAGTCAGTAAATTGTAACAAAATCTCCTAACTTTTTGTAATGCTCCTATCTTTCCATAACAAAATCTTTTATAACTTACAGTGAATCTAATATCAATAAGGAAGATGAAGATATGACTAATCTTATAGCATATTTAGGAGAAGATCGATATCCGACAGTGATAGTGATGATGAACTTACTGTTGAGTCAATGTACGAATCATTAATGAAGATTACCAAGCAAAAGCAAAATATTGAGTTAGTCAAAGAAATTACACAACAAAATCATGGTTCTAGGATTCCTCCTCAACCTCCTACAACACTTCTACCTCATTCTTGACAACTTGAAACTAGAATTTCTTATACTTAGAAATGTCCAGGTTAAAACCTTTTTCCACACCTAAAGCACAGACCTTTCTCTTCTGGCCATGGATCTCTGCATTTGTCAATTGTTTGAATGAGGTATCACGCGATCGGTTCTGCCATCCCGAGGGTTGAAACCTCGGCTGGGCAGGGTAAACAGAGGTTATGTTAGGTTTTGAAAATTGTGGTTTTGATTGGTCTTCCTTCTTCCTTTGAGTCTTAATAGTGATTGCTACTCCATTAATTTAATCCAAAAACATAATAGTCTGTAGCAATAGATATGATCTTGAATCTACTGTTTTAATCCAAACAAAAAGGTATTCTCAATACCTCGTCAATGAGATGGGGCACCGCAATGACACGCTTTACAAACCTTAATCATGTATTCTTTAATTGTGTTATGTTGCTTCAACAACATAAGTTGCTTCAGAATATTTTTGTCATATCCTTCCCGGTAAAAACTACACGATAATGGTTTTTCCCGTGTACAAGATTATGTAGTAAACTTCATCATCATTTCGTAGGATTTTATGATCTTCTCGAAACCTTTCACCACCACCATAAATTGATAGTTTGTGACTGACATCAAAGCTTCAATCACGATTACTTAGGCTACTTTTGAGGTTACTTCATCGTGATCACCAACTCTTGATACCAAATAACAAGATTTAGAATTAGACATCAATGTAATAGTGTTTGATACTCAAACACAACATTGAGAGGTCTAATGGATATAAAACTTTATTTTATTGGTAGCATATTTTTACATTATTGTATATAAATAATTTTTATATTGCAAACATCAATACTACCTAATTTAAATTTAATTTTAAATTAAATTTTATTAAAATTAATCTAAATCACCCTAATCCAATCCAAAATCTAAAAACTGTGCAGCAAAAAAAAAAATATTTGAATCCACTTCGATCCAATTTTTCAGAAACGGAATAAACCGGAAGGAGCTGATAACCAGACAACTCGACCGACAATGATTACCTTATTCCACTTCATGTCCAAATAACTTTTTGTTCATGTTTCTTTGGGAGTATGAGCATGCGTCTCCGTGTAGGTTTCTTAGAGAGTCCGCGTGCCAATGAGTGGTAAAAGAGATGAAAAGAAGACGAGCTATGCAACAAGTTTAAGAGCCCCGCGCGATCCGTTTCTCGCTGATCGAAGAACAAAAATTGGTAATCATTGTTTTATACTTGATACCCTAAATTTCATAACTTTTCTGGATAAATAACACAATTGCAAGAATTCGTATGAATTGCAAACGGATCGAAAAGTGGTACGATATTATATGAATTAATCGGGGTTTAATTTGACATGGTAAGGAAGAATTCTGTCCATCTCGCTTTTTTTAGATGTTTATTCTGCGCTTAAGGTTGCTTTTGTTTGTCATATATTGTGGAAAAGGAGGGCTCCAAGAGAAATGATCCAACACAATTGATGATGTTTGTAATATTGATAGGGTTTTCTTCTGCGGAACCGTTGGGATTAGACTTCTCAATGTTTTCCTTATCAATATTTGGTGGCTGTTTGATTTTTTATTATCTCTGTTGTTCTTCATTCTAACATTATTTTTCTGTGGCATTTGTTTGGAGAAAATAGCGTTCTTGGTTGTTTCTTGTTTAGCTGATTGCTTAAGTAATAAGTTCTGAGATTTTGTATTGTAAGAGGGTTTGAGCGATTTAGAATCAGTCTCTAGGCCAGATAAGGTACAGGACATTGATTCCTGGAAAGGGCGTAAGTCTGGTCTTGCTTAAACTGTAAATATTGAGCGTGTTGGTTGGTTTGACACTTGGGTGGACATAGTGATTTCCTCTAGAGGACGTGTTTCGTTTGTTATATATTTTGCTGAGGGATGAAGCAGCTTTCGGGAGTTAAAAAAATTTATCCATTATTGTAGAATCCATACTAGCTGTATTCTAAATTGTAATTGAGTCTAAAATGCCATATGATTCAGTAGGTTTTCCGTTACATCAGCGATGCTCTTCATTCGGTAGATAATATTTTTTTTTTATTTCAATTGGAATTTGGTCCATGCAGTGGCTTTAGGCATTAACATACTCGAGAAATGTGAAATTCTTTTGACCATATAAGACCGTTTATGAAAGAGATTAATGTGTGTTAAAACATGGCATTGTACATCTACATATGTGACACATTAACAAGACCGTGATTTATAAAGAGTTTTGTCTTAGAGATAGCTTATATTTTGCCGTTGTGCCAGGTTACAATGTTCTTTGTGTCAGGACGAGTTGCGAAATTTATCATTCGCCATTTTGACAGTTTCCAATGTTGATCTTTGTGAAGTGACCATGTTCGTTCAACATCATTTGGGATATACCATTTGAAGTTTGGAGCTATGGAAATGTGCTACTTAATAATGTGTCAGATTGATTTAGGTGCGTACTCGATTACTTGAGTAGTTTAATTTCGGGTTTTTCTTAATTACAATTTCTCTCTAGTTATTGTAAGGTTGCATCCATCTCCTCCTAGGACGATATATCTAAACACGAGACTCTGTTCCATTAAAGTTTTTGTCAGTAGTTATCATTGACAACATATCCCTTGGATACGATGTTATGTCCTTACATGTGACTCGTTCAAACGAATGTCTAGATCATCTGCAATAGGTTTTTTCATATTTTTGTTTTCTTATTTACAATTGAGATGCCGTCAAAGATGCAGAGGATGAAGATGGTAGGGAGATTATCATGTCTATATATTAAGGTAACACAATTATGTGCAAGAATTTCATTTAGAAAAGAATAGAAGAATAGAAGAGCTTTAAAAATTGGATAAATTTATTGTGTAGATCAATGCTATTATTGCTAACTAGAGGAAAAGTTATTGTTTAGATCACATCGAAGTGGTCTTTGTATTTGTATGAAATACCAGAATCCATTAGATAATATCACAATACGCTCTTGCTATAAATTTGTAAGGAATTTTTAAGCAATTTAAACCTTGCGAGGACTTTGTTGCTTTAGTTAAGATAATGACTAACTATAATTTTTTTTTCCTATGGAAGGTCCTATGAACATGTTAATGTTTTTTGTCATTTTCATAGTCCTAAACTTGTTTTCCAAACTACTTGTATTTTGAAAAGGTTTTTAGAATGAGCTGGTTCAGTTCGGCTCGTTTTCAAAACGAGCTAGAAAATCCCAGCTCAGCTCGCCTTTAGCTCGCCCAAAAACGTGTTAGCTCGTGAGCTAGACTATTTAATTTAAAAGAGTTGTAATATGTTAATGTTATATGTTTTTCTTCCACAAACCAAATAAATATATAGAATATAAAAACATTAATTTGAATACAAAGTTGTTAACGCGAGCCAGTTCGTCTAAGCTCTACTTCATTTCTGGCTCAGCTCATTAGCTCGTTTCTTAAATGAGCTGCAAAATACTCAGCTTGACTCGCTTACATATGATCAGAACTAGAGTTGGCTTGCGAGTCGACAAATCATTTTACACCCATAGTATTTTCTTGTGACCAAAGGGAACATTTTAAATGGTATGTGGATTTTAAAGCTATGTATGTGAAAACTCATGACTTATTTAGGGCTTGACTGGTGGAAACGCTGCGTTTACGTTTGCGTTTGGTGGCGTTTCTGTTAGCGATTGACGGCGTTTTATTTCATTCTGTCTGAATGGTGGAAACGCTGCGATTGCGGGCGATTGCGACTAGAAATGAATGACAAAAGACTGTTGCGATTGCGTTTTAACCAAAATTACCCATATAGACAATTATTAAGAAAGGAATTTATTTAAATTTTGTTGTTTATTGTATACTTTTAATTATAATTTTCAAATATTTGAAATAAATTTAAAAATTATTAAAATATTTAAATATACAATACATATACATGTAATATATGCATATATATATATATATATTTACGATTAATATAAATTATAATAAAAACTTAAAATAATTTTATAAAAACATGATCAAATATTTTCATACACCCATATATATAAACATATTTATATATATTTACGATAAATATAAATTATAACAAATCATTGAAACAAAATTTTAAATATGTATAAATGTCTATATAATAAACAAAATTTGAAGGGTATTTTCGTAAATTTATTAAAAATGCACCGAAATGCAAACGTAACGCAACATATTTCGGATTTTTAAATTGTACGTTTCGCCGCGTTTGCAGGCGACTGCAACTCCACCAGTCGGTTTTACTGTCGCCCAGAGTCGCGTTTTTTACTGTCGCCCAGAGTCGCCAAAAAACGCAGTGGCGACTGCGACTCCACCAGTCAGGGCTTTAGTGCTTTTCTTTGATTAAGTGTTTGATCAATTCATCAAAAATTTAATATTGAAATCCTATTATGGCTAAATGCTGAAGTTGTACCTTATGGATATTGTAAAAAGTCCTCTATATGGAAGAACTTGCAACCTCTTCAATGAAATCCAAGTTCCTTATAGACAAACATTATTAACATATATTGGGAGATGCCAACCTTGGTGAAGCGGAGTATTCAAGAATTCTAATCCTGAAGTCTCATTATGGCTATTTCTATTTGTTAGTCATGTCTGTTTTTGAGGCACATGGATTTCATAGAAGGGGTTGGGAGTGGTACTTCCACATGAAGGACTTTCGAGCTCCATAAGGTAGAGCTTTATCATTTATGCACATTTTTTCTATATGAGAGACGTTCATACACGACATAGAATTTATATCACATGTGGTTTTTCCTCTAACATATTCTTTAATCCTCGTTGAAAACTATTACTCCAATTTCTCAGCCTCACAAGATCTTAAGAATCTAAAGGACTTTAAAGAGTTACCTATCGTAATAATTGGTCCATCCAGGGTGAAACCTGTCAACAAAATTGAAATAGTAGCATATGTGGCGTGAACAAGAAATGTACCATCTATCATAGGAAACATGAACGTAAATCTATAAATAGATGGTGTAAATGAACCTAGACTCTTAATCAATCAAAAATGACAAATTAGACCCACACAATAAACGATGAAGATCCGATCCTAGAATAACTCAGATGAACCACCTTGTTTTGCTGAATAACGCTACAAACGTTTATGGACTAACGTTTGATAAGTCAAAACAAACGCCACAAACATAATCACTATCCGATAAATTCGTTGGTTCCAAAAAGAACCATGAGCTAAAAGCTCACAATTTGTTCTAAGATGAAACTAAAGTCATAAAAACTTTATTTTCATTTATCAAATGGATCTATCTACTTATAGGCTACAAAAGTTTGACCGATATAAATATAGTTTCCTAAAACCATAAGATAAAGATAGAATTATAGAGTTCTAGAGATGATTATGTAGATTTCCAACTGATTTTGGGAATTTCCATGAATTATCAACGCTACAAAGCAATCTTCATTCTTTGACAGATTTTGGACAATCGCTTGACCACTTGGTTCTTACTTGACCTGAGTAGATATTCTGTTGAAGAATTCTTTGTAACATAATATGACTGTTTTGCATTTTTTGGTGCCTCTTGTGCTCACATCAGTCCAAATCATATGATCTCCGAGCGTAAAACTCTAAATAGCGTGAAATGAACCAAGACACCTAATCACCTAGAAACGACAAACTAGACCTACACAATCAACGGTGAAAATGATCGGTAATAGTCTCTCGAATAACTCAGATTACCAACCTTGTTTCACTCAATGACACCACAAACATTTATGGATTATCGTTTGATAAGTTAAATCAAATGCCACAAATAGAACCACTCTATCCGATAAGTTCGTTGGTTCAGGGAAAAAACCATGAACTAAAAAACTCACGAATCATTCGATGGTGAAACTAAAATCACCAAAACTCTATTTTATTAATAAAATCGATTTTCTATTTATAGGTTACAAAAGATTGACTGACATAAATATAGTCACTAAAAAACCATAAGATACGATAATATTGTAGAGTTCTAGGGATGATAAATAGATTTCCATTTGACTTTAAGAATATTCATGAATTATCAATGCAAAATTTATTAGAAATCTTCCTTCCTTGACTGATTTGGTACCGTTGCTCGACCAATTGGTTCTAACGCTTGACTCGAGCGGATCTTCTATTGAAGAATTTGTTGTAACAAAATCTGGTCTTTTGCATTTCTTGATGCCCTCGTGCTCACATTAAAACGGATCTGATTTTGTGCCCAATGAACCAATCTATTACGATCTTAAGATGTTGCCTAGTCGAAAAAGTTGAAGTAATCATCTTCAACGAGGAAGAAAGAATCCACCAAACGAGTAAAGCGCCAAATATGATATAAATGCTAAGTTATACACAGTGATGGAAACATTTGCATTTAGAAAAGCAAGTGCGTCGTAAATAAATGCTGAAGGTTTACCTCGTGGAGTAAAGGTTCGTATATAGACCAAAGGAAGGGGCTGTGATGGTTCTTCCATATGGAGGACTCACGAGCTCCACGAGGAAACTTTAGCATTTTCCACATTTGGTTGAGACTTTCCTTCTAAGGTAGAGAGCTAAAGCATTTATGTTACTTTGGTCTTTCCTCCTTTGGTGGATTCTCTTTCCAAATTCAGATAATGAATTTATTCAGGTTTTAATGGTCTATTAATTTTGTTCGCCCTCGTTAAAACTCTATATATGTAGAACTATTCCTTCATCCTCTACATATCCGGCATCTTTTCATTTTGTTGTGACGAATCGACGAGAATGAAAAGGCCTTTTTTGATTGACCAAACCTTCGATCCGAATGCACCGGTCAAATCATCTCGTGTTTGGATGCAATCTCCTTGCAATGGAATACATAACACACTGCCGATACCTGACCAGGTGTTGCCTTACTATCCAGCACCCAGGGAGATGAATCGAGTAATCTAGTCCTTGTTCTCTTTGTATTTCTGTATCTTTCTACACGTGTGTTCTGATGATTTCTAATTGTTTGATGGGTTTGTGATGAATAGGGTGATGACGACACTTTAGCGCAGAGGATGGGGCAAAGTCTGGAGCTCTTTTGGCAGCGGCAGCTGAGTGAGATAAATAACTTCACAGGTGATTAATTTTTGAGCTTTTTAGAAAAGCGGAGTAGGAAATAAGGAGATCGATATCATTGTGTTTTCCCGGTTGGTAATTGTTTTTCTGTTTGTGTTGTGGGTTACAGGGGGATTCAAGAGCCAAAGTCATTTGCCGCTGGCTAGGGTAAAAAAGATTATGAAATCAGATCCTGAAGTCAAGGTATGAAAAATTGACAAAATTTTGTTCTCTTGCTATTGTTCTTGGATTCTCATAATACTGGGTTCTGAGTGTCTGAACTCTAGTAGTTTCTGATGATCGCAGTTCAAGTTATCAATTGATGAAATAGCTGTTTTGGTGAGACAGATCTAGATCTATATTTCTTGTTAATGGTGGTGATGAACTTGATGCACACTAACATTAAAGGGCCAAAGAAATGAAATATTGTGAGAATTTTCTGATAAATTAGATACATTTCGATCTTCAGATGATCAGCGCGGACACACCTCCTGTGTTTGCAAAGGCATGTGAGATGTTCATTCTGGAGATGACTCTCCGAGCGTGGATGCAAACTGAATCACGCAATCGTCGCACCATCCAGCGTTGTGATCTTGCTGAGGCCATAAGGCGTTCGGAAACTTTTGACTTCCTGATTGATCTTGTTCCCTTTGGGGACCACTGTGTCCGCCAGGTAGCGTTCTTATATGATCCAGTAAAGTATGAGATATTTGGTTTGATGTTAACTTTATGTGCTAACTGTTCGGTTTAGGGTGTGGATCAATATGCTTTGCAAGAACAAATTGCACCGACTGCTGCTGATCAACCCGTTTTTCCTTTTCTGGGCATAAATCCCCCTGTCAATCTCAACCAGATCGAAGAGGTATAACAATTATGATTTAACCAATATGAACCTAGATGGTTTTGACGGAATGCTTTTCTAAGTTGAGTTCTTGTTGGTGTCTTGTGTTTGCACCAGAATCTGGAGGTTCCTCCTGAGGTGATGGCTGATTCCTTTGTGGCCCATGAGCCGTTTGACCTTAAATTCGACCACCCGGTACTTCACTAGTACCTTTTTTTATACTAATGGAACATAGACAATTTGCACATTCCTCACACGATCTTGTAAATTTGTAAGAGTTGGATATGAATTGAGATGTTATCCAGAGAACCAAAATTTGCCTCATGTCTTGCATTTCTAGATGGAAAGATATTTCTGTATGGATCTTTCATTGAACTTGTATATTGATATTGTCCTGGGGTTAGCTGTGTTCATAGCTGTTGTAATCAATGCCAATGGACTAGATTTATGCAATTGGAAGGTCATCAATGGATTCGTCTTGTTTGATTATATATAGGGTCTTTGCTTGTTATGCATACCGAGTCTCAGGTCTTGGTTCAGCCTCAGGTTTGAGTAACCGGATCGGTTTATTTTGGTTTAAAGTTTGAGTTGGAATGCTTTGCTATTTGTGCAGTGAACATGGATCCTTGCTGTAAGCGTTCCATAGAGAAGAGGTTACTTGAAGAGGAGAAGAAAACTGATGAAGGTTTCCTAGAAACCATGTTATCATATGAAATTTACAAAAAAAAAAAACTTGTTTATCTTATTGAATAAATCAGATCAGACAATGAATGTGTAGTTGCATCGTTATTCTGATACATGTTCTATGATTGTGTTTAGAAAATGGTGGTTTCTATAAGTAAAATGGATCTAATCTTATATTATGTGCATTGTTCTGAAAAATTGGTGTAGGCCTTCGCGCAAGGTATTCATTTTACATCTCAACTTTTTCAGGTGTTCTTTTTAGATGTGTCGGAGATGTTTAGGCAATGTAGACATTTTTTTTTAAAAACAGTCTATTTCCGTTTGATACTCTAGTTTTAGTCCTATTCTCCCTTGAATTTGAATCTTTATTTTATTCCTCCCGATTTTGACCTTTATCCTATTTCTCTCAATTTGAACTCTCATTCTATTCTGCTGAATTATCTATATTAATCTTATTCCCCTAAATTATCTATATTCAATCTAAAACTATCTCGTTAAATCAATATTAAAACAACCATTATATATTATCAAAATACTAAAAAATAATTTTAAATCCTAAAAATATAGTGTTCAATACAAAAATTATAACCATAACAATATAAAATATTTGGTTGATTTATAGAGTATATTACCTTTGTTTATAAGATTTTAATTTGCACACATTTAAATTGAATCAATTATTTAAATATAAATATATAACATAAATTTCAAAAGATAATTCAACATAAAATTAAATATTATATAAAATTGCAAAACGTAATTAATTAAACATTTAGGTAAAGTTCAACATATAAAATAAAACATTAATATAAATTACAAAACGTAATTCAATACATAGACTTAAAGATTTATAACTCTTAATCTTGTCGCAAATCTTGGATTTTTCGTCAATATTTATACTTGCCGTCAACCTTGCAAAAGAAAATCATAATTAGATAAATACAAAAGAAACATACAAATAAAAATATAATTTTCATAAGCCATTACCTAAATATCTTGAGATTTAGAAAATGGAATAATATGAAATTTGGGTTGAGAGCATGTGTTATCTTCATTAGACTTTTTGCATGATCTAATATTATGACCATATGTACCACATCGACCACAACGATGTTTGATTCCAACTTTAGTAATCTAGGTTCTTTTCTTTGGAGACTCGTTTGAATCCTTTTTTCTGTGATATTTTTTTCGGTCTTCCAGACATCTTCCTAACCGTTGGAGGAATGATTAGATCTTTACCCAATTTCTTCCAAAATTTGGCACCACAAAGAGGAGAAATGTTTCTCTTATAGGTCTCTATCCATGTAGATGACAAATAGTAGTCACTAATGTAGCATTCAACATTTTTTCGCCTTTCCATCGTCACACAATATGCATGTTGGCATGGAATTCCAGTCATATCCCATCTTCGACACGTACACATACGTTATTATATGTTAACTACATACGAAGTTCCACCATCATCAACTTCAAATCTTTCATACGAGCTAGGATATGAAACACACCCTCTCGTCTTCAACTTAGCTTTCTCTAGTGATTGAATAACCCTTGGAGTATGTACACCTATGTGCTTCTCAACAATTGTAAAGCTCGTATCAATCGTAACCATGACTTGTCTTCTAATAATCTCCAATATTTCAACAATTGGCCTAGTTCTAGCAATGATAATGCTATTATTAAATGATTCAGCCATATTGTTGTGCAAATCATTGCAACAACAATCACGTCTAAAGAATGCCCGACACCAATGTTGTGGACTAGTCTTCATCAAATCATCAAAGGCCGATTTATCAAACTTCTTAAACTTCTCACAATTAGTATAAAAATCCGCCTTGTTATAACTTGAAGCTATATTCCATACAAAATGCTTCAAACCTTTGGCTTTGTGGTTCTTCTTGAGATTGGAGATTATATGCCTTCAACACATACGATGTTCTACATTTGACAAAGTTTGTTCCACCACATTCAACAATCCCTAAAAATGTATTAAAAGAAACAATTTAATAAAATATTCATTTGATTTTGAAAAGTAAAACAAATTTAAAAAATAAATAAATTAACTTAATTTTTGTCTATCGGATATGATCGTTAATCCTTCACGTGAAGCAAGACACAAATCATCCATAAGTTTTGTAATGAACCAATACCAAATATCTGTATTTTCAACTTGTATAACAACCCAAGCAATAAGATAAATTTGGTTATTGTCATCCCATCCAACGACACACAAAATCTGACCATTAATAGAACTTTTGATGAAACATCCATCTAAACCAATTATAGGCCTACAAGTTTGTCTCCATTATCATCGTAAAGCTTTAAAGCACACATAAAACCGATCAAATATCTCATTGCCTTCACTATCTCGGATGGTTTGTACTTCTACTGAAGAACCAGGATTTGAACTTAAAATTTCAAGTTCGTAATTCCTAAGCCTACCAAATTGTGCATCCTTTTCAACTTGAATAAGCTCTAGTGCTTGTTTCTTCGCTTTTTGGCATTGGTTAAGAGATGCAATCAATTTATATTTCTCTTTTATAATCTGTTGCATCTTTGATGGCTTCATATTCGGATCCATTCTTAAATCATCTTAGAACTTCTTCGCTATCAAATGTATTTTCAGTAACTTGCACTCTCCTTTCGGCTCACAAGTGTGTTCCATAATGTATGATTTTATTGTCCAAATATCGTGTCCCATAGAACAATAAACCCTCCATTTACAATCTATCTCAAAGCATATAGCACTAACAACATCATTATCCCTTCGATTGAATCCTACGTTCTTCCCCACATTCAATACTATTTCGACCCAAAACAACACATAATGTAGTAGTATGATTCCGATAATAATAAATTTGCAAACCAAAACACAAGAGTATTTTACCGTGACGGAGAGTCCATTGTGCGTGTCAAAAAGAAGGAAATTTGTATCCAACGAAATCAGCCAGTTTCTCCAGCAGCTTATATATAGCTTGTTTCACCTTTCCCTTCAAATACAAGTAATCATGCTCATCTAGGTTTACCTTCAATATATTGCTGCGTAGATCCTCCCAAATGTCATTCTCATTAACCAATCTTCAACAACAATGCATCTCAAATGTGTTTAACATGTAACTTCACTCATTGATTTTAATTAAGGGTGTTAAATGTGCTGGTAATCATGCGATCTTTATAGAGTATATAGATTTCCAAAAATTTTGTAATTTAAAATTGATTTACAATTTTTCTATTAAAAAGTAGTAAAAAAAATTGTGTTAGTTATGATTCATAACTCAAGAGTTCATGTTTTGACCATTATTATATAACTGTTTTTATATTTGTTAGGTTAATAAGATTAACCATTATTGGGCACCAAAAAACTTGTGAAAAACCCTTAGACAACCAAAATTCTTAGATAATTCACTTTCCAACTCCCATTAATTGTTGACGATATTGATCGATCTTTGTTTGGACTGTTCGTGGAGGATTCATGATATTGAGAAACTTCTCAAAGGCCGTTAGGGTTTTCGAACTCACAATTGTTTGTTTAGAAAATATAACTGAAACTCCTCAAATAAGTCTAGAATCCATTTGAGAAAACCTAGAGTGGTATAAGAGTGTCTGGTTGTCAATAGTTAGAAATTATGTGAGTTTTTTTGCCAAAACTTTGATTGTAAAAACGAGTTTTAGGGTTTTTTTTGTGTGTGACGTTCTGTGCTGGTCGAGTCGAACATAGCGGTCGATTATGAGTTTTGAGCACGATGATGATCTTAATCGGCCAACTAATTTGACTGTTTGGGTTTAGCGAATTCTCTATGCAAAAGTTTCCTAGATAGGTTTCTATTTGACCGAACGATTTTGTGAGAGATGGTGCACTTGAATCAGCAATGTGATTGTTCAACCGAGTATTAGGGTTTAATTATTTGAAAAACCATCGACCGACAAAAAATTGTTTGACCTGAATGAATTCAATGTCTAAAGAAAAGTTCAATCAAGTAAAGGGTTACTCGAGCCAAACGATTTCACCAGTTTAAAATTTGATCGAGTAAATGTGACCGGGGCAAAAAAATTCTTTGGATGAAGTGATGAAATTATAATAATGAGTTTTAAGACTATTCAACCCTAGCAAAATCACTAGATATGAATGTTCGGTCGAGCAATGTGATTGTTTAACTAAAGCATATTAACTAAAGGTGAATGTTCGACCCGAGCCGTGTGATTGTCTGGTTAATCATTCGACGAGACGAACATATTGAGCTTAAGAATTATTGAGTTTTAAATGGTCAAAATAGTTTTTGTTAGCAAATTTCCCATCAATGTGAATAGATGTGTTAATTCTCATTTATATGGCTAGGGATTAACGAGTGTATGACTATTGCATAAGATGCATAATGAGAGTGAGAAATTTGATTGTAAAGGAGACATTTAACACCCAAAATAATTGGGAAAATAAGTGGCAAGTTATGAGTGTCGGGGAGGCTAAGAGTTACTCCAAAACAAGAATAAAAAGGAGAGGAAGACATGCGTATGAATTGAACAAAAGAAAAGAGAACATGTGATGAGAACTTGGTTGTGATTCCACCATGGATCATACAAGGGTTGATCATGAAGGCCATACCGAAGGAGATGGGGAATGCATACATTCAGATGGACGTGGAAGGGCAACCCATGAGTGGCGAGGACGTCAAGATGAGCTGAGTCAAGTATACAAGGTTCACCTACAAGGAGAAAAGGTTGAGAAGATCAATGAGGTGGAGGAACTAAAAGTGTTTGGTCTGGGTAGGAATTTTCTTGACTTGAGTAAATCCGCTAGATAAGAGATGAACATGTGCTCGACATGAGTAGAGGACCGTTCGACCTGAGCGAATCCTCTAGAAAAATGGAACAGGAAAAAAGATTGAGTGCTCATCCCGAACACTAAGGGAATCAATCGAGCATTGGAAAACTCAACCGAGCATCGTTGTTGCTCGGCCAAATGTACTTTATTTTTTTGAAGAATTAGGGTTAAGATTAAAGTACACCGCTCGACCGAGCATTTATGTCGGATTTTGTTAGTTTTTCTTATTTTATTTTGTTTTCATTATTGTTTGGCCCTTATAAATAGAGTACCCTATAAATTACATTATTAACTCAGTTTTTTTTTATCAATAAAGTTGTTTTTTCCTTGCTAATCCTAGATATTTAGCTATCGAACTCTTGGAGAGATTCCCGATTATTCACTGACTTATCAATAGTAGATCACAGTGTTGTGACATCATTCGTGGTTATTGCTTTCTCTAGTCGGGTTAAAGTCGGGGTTCATGATGTATTTTCTTTGGGAAAAAAGGTTCTAGGGTCTACTATCAAGTTGCTAGTGGGTTTCATTCCACTTCCATCCTCCTAACAACAGAATATTGATCTAGGCTCATATCAAGTGGTATCAAAGTCCCGTTTTTGTGCTAGTCTATCATATTTTGTTTCTAACATTTATTTTTTATTATAGTTATTTTGTTTTATTTTATTTTAACTATTTTAGTTTGTTTTAGTTTTGCTATTGTCGTTTTAGAAAAAAACACAAAAAAAGAAACAACAAAAAAAGAAAACCACAAAAAGAAAAAGAACAAAGGAGAAAGAAAAAAATACATAATGGAAAACAAAAAAAAACAAGGGAAAAGGAAATACAATAAAAAACAAAACGAAAAAGGGTAGAAAAATAGAAATAATCCTTAAGATAGAAATAAAAGAAGTCCTTAGTTCAGAAATAGTAGTACCTTAGATTAGGAAACTTCACATAAATGTCAACGTTACAAACTTTTAGCGTCAAGATTTAGATTGAGCGTCGAGAACTAACTTCGAGTTTATTCTTGAGTTCTGAACTAAATCAAAGAGGAGAAGCTGAAGAAAAGAGTGACAAATGAGCGAGAGAACTTAAACGAAATACTTTTTTTAGAGGTTGTGACATTTGTTCATATTCTTTTTCTTTTATCTTTTTTGTTTTCACTTTATAATGTCTAGTGCTAGGAGTCAACACGACGAACCATCTTATGGTGAGGGAGCCACCCGTATGCAGTTGTTGATAGATGAATTCAGGCACATGAGGCAAGAGATCACTACCGACCAATGGCTTAGTTGGATGGAGGAAGCAATACATAGGAATCGATGGGAACAAACACGCAGAAGGTCAAATGTAGCTCATCATCCATACCCTGTAGACATGGATGAAGATAAGTATGTTGAGGTGCATGAAGTAGAGTTTGACCATCTTGTGAGGAAAAATAAACACACAGAAGATCCCTACATTCATTGGAAGGAGTAATCCCGAAGCTTATTTAGAATGGGAATGGAAGATGGAGATTGTATTTGAGTGCCATCGTTACTCCAAATTTAAGAAGGTGAAACTGGCAGTAGCCAAGTTCAGAGAGTATGCACTGTCGTGGTGGGATCAACTCGCGTATTGTCGAAGGCGGCTTAGAGAGCATGCAGTCACCAATTAGGACAAGATGCATACCATCATGTGACATTGATTAGTATCTTCTCAGCATCATCGAGAGGTCAGTCAACGTTTGAGAAAATTGATACAAGATAGTAGCAGCGTGGAAGACTACTACAAAGAGATGGACTTATGATACACACCAATATTAATAAGGATCGTGAGGCCACAATGGAACATTTCATTGGCAGACTTAATCCCGATATCCAAGACCGTGTGAAAACCCATCACTACATGAATATGAGGGATGTTCTTCACTGTGTTACTAAGATCGAAAGGCAACTCAAACGTAGAGGGAAGACAACTCATGAGCACGAGAGGTCATACATGAGCAAGATCAATCCGAAACCCAAGGTGTAAAAAAAAAAACAAGGTACCCATGAAGCCCATATGCATGATCGAGATATTACATGCTTTAAATGCCAAGGACATGAAAATTACGCTAATGCTTGTCTGAACAAGAGGACTATGATCGTACGCATGAATGGAGGTTATGAGACATCATCAGATGGGGAGGTGGAACCTAAGGTTTCAGAGTTGGATGAAAGTGCAGAGAAGTATGAAGCTGCAATGGGTGAATTGCTGGTTGTGCAGAGAATCCTTTTGCTACATATTGTAGATAATGCAACAGAGCAGCGAGAAAATATCTTTTACACACGGGGACTCATTAAAGAAGGTATATATGTAGCATCATCATAGGTGGTGGTAGTTGCACGAATATGGAAAGTGCTATGCTTGTTGATAATTTGAGGTTTATAACCACAAAGCATCCAAAGCCCTACAAGCTTCAATGGCTAAATGACAGTGGGGAGACCAAGATACATTGTAAAGTAAAGGTTTCATTCATTATTGGAAAGTACAAAGATAATATTCTATATGACGTTGTACTGATGCAAGCTGGGCATCTATTATTGGGAAAGCTATGTCAATTTGATACACAAGCTCAACACAACGACTTCAACAACAAGTACACGTTAAAATTCAAGGAGAAAGAAGTCCAGTTAGCACCCCTCACACACAAGAAAGTTTACAAAGATCAAGTGCGCCTGTAGAAGGATGACCGACATAACAGAAAGAATGACCTTGAGGTAGATCACTAGACTAGTGAGGTCTTGATAAAAACCAAGGAAAATACTTGTGAGAGCAAATACGTGAGCACGAATTTCCTTTCAATGAGAGCGAGCGAAACGATGCTGACATTCTTGTTACGTCATACAATGAATGTGCTCGCACACAAAGTGGCAATACTACTTGACGTATTATTTTCTTCTTTCTCTAGTGTTAGTGATACATTGTTACAGGGTCTCAATGATAGATTTTTGAAGAAAGCACCAACGAATGAGGGGCTAGAATTGAATGTAGCAATGGGCACCTAGTAACCAGCTGATGAACAAACAAATCAAATCACAACATACATTCCCCGATAAGCACATTATAAGTTCCATCCATCATCATACTAACTAGGTCTACTTTGATGCAGTTGAAGGACTGGATTTGAGGACAAGTCCTTTAAAAGGAGAAGGGGATGATGAGAAATTGGTCGTGGTTCCACCATGGATATTACAAGGTTTGATCAAAGGGGCTAGATTGAAGGAGCTGAGGAATGCACACACTTAAATGGTTGTAGAAGGGAAACCCATTGGTGGACAAGAACGTCAAGAAGAACTGAGTCAAGGCTACAAGGTTCACCTACAAGGAGGAAAGACCTAGAGGTGCAAAGAGCTGGAGGAGCTAAAAGTAGTTGGATGGAGCAAGGATTCGATCAACTTCAGTGAACCACCGAATAAGACACGAGCAATACACTTAGCCTGAGCAGAGGATCGCTCAACCCGAACGCATCCTTTGGACTAATGGATCAGGCAGAAGGATTGCTGCTCAACCCGGCCGCTAAGGGACTCGATCGAGTGTTGGAGAACTCGACTAACTACTTATAAACACTAGATTACAAGTGTTGTGGCGTCATTTGTGGAATTTAAGGTTCTCTATTTGGGTTGTAGTCAAGGTTTAAGATGTTTTTTTGGAAGAAAAGTTCTAGGTTCTACTATTGAGTTACTACTAGATTTCATTCCAATTCCATCCTTGTAATAATAGAACGTCGATTTAGGATCATATCAACATGTGAGAAAGCAACTAAGATAGAGTGAAACGAGAGAAGGTGTAGCCTTTGCGCTAAGTGTAGTTTTCGTGCTAAGTGTAGCCTTTGTAGCCTTCATGCTAAGTGTAGCAAGTGGTGAAGACCAAATCGTAGTTCGATGATAAATTATAAAAGGACCAATAACAAGGACATGAGAGATTCAGAAAGCGCTCACTAAAATGGACATGGAAGGATGACCAATGGATAGAAGAATACATTGATAACGTCTAATTAATCCTAGTTTTTCATCTCATTTCTATAGTTAGTTTCATTATTTATTTGGACTTAACAGAGTTATTTAGCACAATTTAGTCTTCTTTTATTATTTTCTCGTGTTTCACAGGAAATAAAATATCAAGATACAAACACGAGCAAATGAATCAACACTAAGAAAAACCACTCCCCTATCAGGTGTACACTATGAAGGATATTAGGATATTATTGTATTAAGGATATTATTGTAATTTACTATTCCCTAATTAGGTCAAATCATTAACCTCTTGTACATATAGCCATTTATGGTTTTTCAGTAATCAATAATTCAGATTACCATTCACATGGTATCAGAGCTAAAATCGTCTCACGATGAAACCCTAGCCGCCCACTTCTTCCTTCTCGGCCAACCCTAGTCGTCGCACCCCACCGGTCCGGCCGCAGTCAGCCCCC
>CM071860.1:48313582-48326103 GCA_036759665.1 Gynandropsis gynandra | reverse complement strand
GTGATGAATTCAATGCCCTTCTAAGCAACGAGACCTGGGACCTTGTCTCTCATCAAACCGCAAACAACGTTGTTGGCTGCAAATTGGTTTTCCATATCAAACGAAAACCCGATGGTTCGATTGATCGCTACAAGGCTCGCTTGGTTGCTAAAGGCTTTCATCAACGTCCGGGAGTGGATTTTCATGAGACATTCAGTCCCGTGGTCAAGCCCGCAACCATCCGCACCGTGCTTAGTCTTGCGGTCTCCAACGGATGGAATATAAATCAGCTCGATGTCAACAACGCCTTCCTTCAAGGCACACTCACCGAAGATGTATACATGGAGCAACCACTTGGTTTTGTTGACAAGGACCACCCTCTTCACGTGTGACTCCGGAAAAAAGCTATCTATGGTCTCAAACAAGCTCCCCGTGCGTGGTACTCTGAGTTACGGACGTTTTTGCTTTTACATTGGCTTCAAGAACTCTCTTGCGGATGCCTCACTCTTTGTGCTCAACACGTCAACTACAAAGCTCTATGTTCTCATCTATGTCGATGATATGATCATCACGGGCTCTTCTTCCACTCACATTCAGAACTTCATCAAGTTGTTGGCGTCTCGATTCTCAATTAAAGACCTCGATGCTCTAACCTTCTTCCTCGGAATTGAAGCCACGCGGACACTACGGGGTCTCCACTTGTCGCAGCGGAAGTATATCACGGATCTTCTCATTCGGACCAGCATGAATGAGGCAAAGCCTGTCTCGACACCATTGCCATCGACCTCACGGCTCACCATTTCCTCGGGCTCACCTCTGTCCGACCCTACCGAATTTCGACAAGTCATTGGCAGCCTACAATATCTTGCCCTCACGCGTCCGGATGTTAGCTATGCCGTCAACAAGTTGTCTCAATTCATGCATCAACCCACGGATGAGCATTGGCTTTGCGCCAAACGTGTGCTTCGTTATCTTGCTGGTTCTCGTGCCCAAGGTATCTTTCTTGCAGCTCACAACGCTTTGTCTCTTCATGCTTTTAGCGATGCGGATTGGGCTGGTGACTCATCTGACTTCAAATCCACGGGGGCATACATTGTGTATCTTGGCAAACATCCCATATCGTGGTCGTCCAAGAAACAAAATGGCCACTCACGATCATCCACCGAGGCGGAATATAGGTCCGTAGCCAACACCTCGGCAGAAATTTGCTGGCTCGGTAATCTTCTCATGGAACTTGGTGTCACCCTCTCATCGGCTCCAACCATTTATTGTGACAATATCGGAGCTACTTATCTCAGCGCCAACCCGGTTTTCCACTCCCGTATGAAGCACCTTGCCCTTGATTACTTCTTTGTTCGTGGTCAAATTGAAGCTGGTACACTTCACGTTTCTCATGTGCACTCCAAGGACCAACTCGCCGACCTCCTCACCAAACCTCTTATGCGGTTACAATTTCACGAGTTGTGTTCCAAAATTGGAATCATCTCGGGTGATTCATCTTGCGGGGGCGTATGAAGGATATTAGGATATTATTGTATTAAGGGTATTATTGTAATTTACTATTCCCTAATTAGGTCAAATCATTAACCTCTTGTACATATAGCCGTTTATGGCTTTTCAGTAATCAATAATTCAGATTACCATTCACATACACGGTCAACATCCAAGACTCCTTGGTTCACAGCAAGTGAAACACACGGTTGGACACAAGAAATGAAAATAACAGTTGCTTCCTAAAAGAAATGGAAACCAGCCGTTGGCTTAAAAGAAATGGAAACCGGTTGTTGCCTCCACAAAATGGAAACTCGGTTGGCACAAAAAAGGCAGCACGACTAGAGCAAGAAAAGGTAATTCAACTGGAGTAAGAAAAAAGAAACCAAAGGCTGCACGGCTGAAGAGAAGAAAGGAAACAACCACTACACAAGAAGCAAAGGAAACAACCATTACACAAGAAGAAAAGGAAACCGAAGAAAATGGAAATCGAGAAAAAAAGAAACGAGTAGAGAAGAGGAAATCAGCACAAAAAAGAAAGGAGGAGAGCTTAGTCATTACTTTGGATTTCTCTTTTTGTTTTATTTTAATGTTTAGCGAGTAGTTTCATAGCCATGGGTTAGAATTTTTTCGATATGTAATAAAGGCTTGTGCTTAATGCTTGGTGGTTCTTAATGCTTTTGTTCGTGTAGACCACTTGAACAGATGATTATAGTGTTTGATCGTTTTCCGATTGATTGTTTGTCCTTAATGCTTTTATTCTTGTACGCCATTTGAATGATTTGTTATAAAAGTCTGATAGTATTGGGAGACTTATTAGACATTGGAACATAGCCATGATTTGGGGTTTAATCGATTTAGAATCTACGCGAGGTCGGTCGATTGAACTCATGAATTACCATAGCGGTCTTAATGCATTTAGTAGGTGAGATTACGTAATCAAGAGATTGGTAGTACGCATGGGATAAGTCTACGCCAGTCAATCCCTAGGATAGAGCTTGAATTTTCTGAATCCGTGATAATATCTAAGACCATGATCTTTGTTAGCACTTCATTGCACTATTTTGCATCTCTCGAAACCCGTGGTGCTCTACTTTATTGAATTTATCTGGTTAGTTAGTTTAGTCATTACTTTGCATTCCAACAATCATTTGATTTATTATTTGTCCTATTCATTAGTTTAATAGTTTTATTGTTTCATGGGTTCCCTAGTATTCAACCTAGTACTAGACGATCCGTATTCTTATGGAACTGTTAGTCTAGGTATTTATTACTTGAGATTAACCACATCAAGTTTTTAGCACCATTTTTTGGGGAACTGATTACGGCATTAGAGTTAGGATATTTTTGAATTAGGAGATTGTCCTTTCCGGAGTCTTTAGTTCTTTTTCATTTTTGTTTTCATTTTTTTATTTGAGTCAATGTTTTTTTTACCTTGCGGAGCTCCCTCGGTTTTTCTGTTTTGTGCAAGCAAAAAAAAAAAAAATGGCGAAACGTCGCGACCTGGACATGCCACCAATACAAGCTACGTTAACCTGTGGATCATACACGGTTCCTAAGCACACACAATTCTTGTCATGCAGAATGCTAGCATCGTACTATAACCAACATTCATTATGATGCTTAGCAATGCAGCGTTCAGAGGGAGACCTGTTGAGGATCCGAATCAACATCTCACTAATTTCAAGATGCTTCGCCAAACTAATAGAGACGAAGAAGGAGTTTCGGATGAAGATGTCAGCTAGCTGCCTTCCCATTCTCCGTGAAAGATAATGCGCAAGATTGGCTGTACTCTCAACCGCCAAACTCTATACGGTCATGGGGACAATTGAGGATAAATTCATAACACAGTTCTTCCCTTAGAGTAAAACTCAACTCGCCAAAAATCATATTAACACATTCGTACAAGGGGCAGCCAAGAGCTTATATGAAGCGTGGGAATGATTTAAAGGCTATCAAAGCCTTTACCCACATCACGGTATGGATCAAAGCTACCTCATACACAATTTTCTGCAAGGACTCATGGAAAACACGAGGATATTGATCATAGCCGCAGTTGGAGGTTCCTTAAGTAACCTCACATTTCCACAGATCGAGGACTTGATCAAATGAATGGCTGACGAAGGAAGCAACACCACTGGAGAATAAAACCGAAATATTCCAGAAAGGTGGCCAATATGAATGAGGTGCATACTTTACACTCCGATTTAGCTGAAGTAAAAGATCAAGTCGTGGGGATTTACCATTTGCTATCTGAATCACATCGTAGGCGTTACCCAGAGCAATATTGGAAACAAAAAGTTCGGGGGTATGAGGAAGTGAATTATGTGAGTAACAATCAGCCTTTGGGGAACACGTATAACCATGGAGAAATCACCCCAACCTCTCATACAAGAATTTTGACGGTGCGTTGAACATGCAACAGTCATCAGGAAACTTTCAGCCGTGGGTGATGCAACAAAATCAAAACTTCCAGTAGAGAATGGACCCTCAAACTCAAGGGTATCAGCCACATGCGCCACCGTCATCGGCACCATGTTCGCCCGCTTCCTCCAAGTGCAGCAAAATCAAAGCAACCTATTGATGGAACTGCAACAAAATTAGAACAATCTATTGATGGAACTAAAAGTGGAGCAAGAGAGTACAACCAAGTAGATGGAGGACTTTCAAACTCATCTTAGACATTTGGAGATGCAAGTTGCACAATTAGCGTAAGAAGCAGCACATCCACAAGGAATTCTACCAGGATGACCGGAAGCGAATCCCCGTGAGCACGTCAATGCCATTTACCTAAGGAGTGGTAAGACGGTGGATCAGCCTGCTCCATCGACATTTGAAAGAGGTGAAGCATCTATCACAAAAACAGAAAAGGCTGTCAATGAGCTTAAGGAGAAGGCGAGGAGGAAGAGGAGCAAAAGTACGTAAAACGAGCCCCGAGGCCACCTCCTTGCCATTTCCACAATGTCAGCGCAAGAAAACGGTGAATCAACCACTTCTTCGATATTTGAAAAGGGTCAAGCTTCCATTCCTATCCAAGGCCGCATTCTTTACTGTTTCCACAATGTCTATGCAAGAAGAATGATGATGCCTAATTCGCTAAGTTTTCCGAAATGTTGAAGAAAATGCACATCACATACCATTTCACGAAGCGTTGAAGAAAATGGCATCATATGCTAAGTTCTTGAAGGATGTGCTTGCGAACAAGCGAGACGTGGAGATGGAGATCGTGATGGTGACTAATTCTATGTTGCAACCAAACTTACCAAAGAAGATACCCGATCCAAGTATATTTTTTATCCCTTGTAAAATATGTGATTATGAGATTAACCATGCACTCATCGATGTCGGAGCAAGCCTAAGCATGCTACCACTGTCTCTATACTAGAAATTGTATCTTAGGGGCAGAATGGATCTTCGGCCTACACGGATGGCGCTCACCATGGCTGATCGAAGTGTGAGGATACCCGAGGGCTTGTGATCATCTCGTTTTCATACATGATTCTCGCATGGTTTTAGAGACGTTTATGATGATATTTATAAATTTTACGTGTGAATTTGTATATGTTTTACTTGTTTCCGAGTTTCGTGTTCTTATAGGTTTTAATGCATATTCGATTCATTTCAAATCTAAGGAGCATACAGGGGACAAAATACGACATCGAGGGTTACAACGGAACAAACAGAATGAGAAATGGACAAGTCATGGCCGAGCACACAACTCAGCACGACCGAGCATGCATCAAGGGACACAGCCCGGTCGAGCATGATCAAGTGCACGACCGAACTCTCACCCATAGTCAAGTGGGCATGGGAAGCAGCATGGTCGGGCTCTTTGTGACATTTTAGGTCCGAGAGATGTGCACCACCCGGGCATGCCAAGTGCACGGTCGGGCACTCTGTTGTTCCAGCAAGCACAGTCAGGCTATCTATGGTGCACGGTCGGGCGTTTCATGCTAATTCATTCCATAACTTCTGCATGGATCGACCGTTCCAAGAGCACGGTCGAGCACCCTCCTTTCCATCCAGCACTGTCGGGCACCCTCCTTTCCATCCAGCACGGTCGGGCGTTGAGGAGAGCACGATCGAGCAATGAGAAAAATGATCTATCTATTTGCACGAGATGAAGCATGCCCGACTGACATGATATGGAGCATGGTCGGGCATGACTTTGCAAAACGACCTACCGAGGATTTGGTGGAAATGTGTCGGCTAAGGCTTCAATTTGAAATTATAAAACGTCAAGGATAGAAAGGATCCATCATCCAGAATACATTCTTCACCATTCACATCAACCATTCCATCCAAGAGCTCTCTTAACAGGAGACACGCAAGAAATCGGGAACTGATTCGAGATCATCACTTGTTTAATATTTCTATGCTCTTTATTCTACTTATTTTTTTTTATGTTGTTTAGACTCATGATCGAGTAGTATATTGTTCTAGGAAAAGGGATTAGCCCATGGCTATCCTTGAACCCTCTTTGATTTGTTTATAAATGCATTTCCCTTTTTTTATCTACTCTTTGTGTGAGTGCTTAATGACTTGTTTTAGGAATAGCCACATATATGCATGTGTTAGGGATTAGGAGAAGGACCGAAAAGAGAATTCTAGTCCTAGAAGATCAGGCTTAGAACAACCGAGACTAGATCATGAAAGTAGGATAGTAATGTTGAGGGTTGAATCGGGCGAATCATGAATCGTAATGGGGTTTAGTTGGGGTCTCAACCACGAAAGTAGGGGATGACTCAATCGAAACACGTTCCTATGCCTTGAGAGAGGGTAGGTTCTACATTAGGATCGTCCGTCTTAGATATCCTGATAAGGAATGCACGATTAGATAGATTGAATGTAGGTTTCAGAAGCTATGCGGTGAAAACGGATCCTAGAACATTTGTCTCTTTGTTTAGAACTCGCTATTCATTACATATTCATCATTGCATCTCATCATCCATATTTCATCGCAGCAAGCATTGATTCGAGTTTGATTCTTAGACCGTGTTACATTAGTCCTCGTGGGATCGACACCTTAATTACTACACATGTGTCGTGCATTAATGGGTAGTTTAGGTTAACTTGTTTAATTTGATACGTATCAGCTTGCTGGAAGATGTACCACTGTAAGTCGGAAAGTTCTTCGTTCCGGTTGACTTCATTGTCTTAGACATGGAGGAAGATAAGAAGATCTCGATTATCCTCGGGAGGCCGTTTCTCAACATCGCAAAGACGATCATACATTTCGCTGAAGGAAGACTCACATTGAAGTTCGGCGTCGAGTACGTGGACTTTAATCTAAACGACACACTCAAGCAGCCGTGCATCATCAATTCTGTGTTTCTCATCGACGTCTTGGAGAAATTAGCTAAGAAAGTTCTTGAAGAATTTGAGAGTATGGATTCCCTAGAGACGACCCTCTTAACAGCTGGAGAAGGATTATATAAAGACCCAAATGAGCTGCTAGATGAAGGAAAAAGAAAGAACCCCCAGACCAAAAGTTAAGCGTGGCCCGAGCACACATGAGCACGATCCGAACAGACTTCCACGTGACCTGAGCTACATGCGACATATATCAGTACATAAACACTCTCGAGACACCGAGAAGCCACACCAAACGCCCAACACCAAATTGGAGCATCGCCAAGGCACCCAAGGTGAAGACGAAACCATTACCACAAGGGCTCACTTACCAACAAATTCTGGAAATTTTGAAGGAGATGAGTGATGAAGTGACAATAGCCTGACCAGGTATCCCCATTACTACACAACACGATCGGGCAAGACTTAAGTCCAACCCGTGCAATGTATTCGGCATAAAGTGGCAGAACATCAAGCCCGACCAAACTATTTCGACTGCACGATCGGGCCCCCAACTTAGGGAACAACACGATCGAGCAAATAACGTGTCCGAGCCGTGTGTTCCTCTCGGCAAGAATTGAGAACCACATCAGCCCGACCGAGCTAAACATGATGCATGACCAGGCGTTCATCTTGGAACACAACACGATCGAGCTTAGGGAGGATATGACCGGGCTGACTGATTTTGCAAGGAGTCTGACGGATCTGTGTGCTAGACTTGATCGGACATCTTATGCACGCGAGACGCTACACACACGACGAAGAGGAGGACGTCCACCTAAGGAGAAGAGCATCTCGGTCAAGCTCGTGATCTTAAACAAGCGCTTCTCGGGAGGCAACCCGAGCTTCGTATCCTTTTTATTTCTTTCTATTTTCAGAACTTAGTTCTTTTTCCTTTTGCATGTATGTACTTGGTCAGCTGCCTTGTTGTATCGTCCTCTCTCTCTTTTAGATTATGTGATTCTTCTTCATAGCTTCCCCACTTTGATATCATCCACAACGGAGGAGACACATACAACATCCAACTGCACCACCAACTCGAGACAACAAGGATACACAAGATGCACACGTTCTAACTTTCTTCATCCTCTCCTGAGTCTTGGTATACGAGTCCCTCTTACTAATTTTTGAACACATAGGTATTGAACACCGGGACGGTGTTCCGTTCAAGTCTGGGGGGTATTCTTCGAGTGACATGTTTGTGATTAGGATTAGACGTTGAATTCTTCTTTTTATTTTAGCATTTTCATTATTTTCGTTAGGATTAGACATACAGATATCTAAAACGAAATTTTGAACTTTCGCCATATTTAGAAACTTTGTAGAATCGGGAACAAAAGCCTAGGTTTTCTGAAAAATACCTTTAGATATCGATTAGTCTAGTAGATATGCATGAATCCATGGCCTATAGTTTTATTCTGGCCCCTAGGTTTCAGCCCCAAGTACTTATATCTCCGTGTATATCGTTCATTCTTTGATTTACTTCTCTATTGTTATAACTCTACGCGCTTACACTCCATGGTCAATAGAATAAGTTTCTAACAATTTTAGCCTTATATTGGTATGAGTGCATCGATTTTGATGGTTCTGGTCTAAGTGGTGGGTTGAGATCATTTTTCTACGTCCTAAGTATTAGAGTTGATGCGTAATCACAATATTTTGGTCTAAAGAGAAAAAATTCTTCAATGATGCAACCCCTTCACTCCGTTAAGGTTACAAGATCTTATGAGTGTGCCAATCGACAACCTAAATCTAGAAACTGAGCACGAATTTTCAAAAAAATGAAAAAGAAATGAAAACTAAAAAACAAGAAAAGAGAAATGAAGAAGAAAAGGACCGTCCTTAAGAATGATATCTCACGTATGAATACGTGAATTAGTATGAAGATCGCTTGGATGTCGCCTATGGGTTAGTGAAATGAACTTGGGTTATGTGTAGGATTTCACGGCTCGTGGATTTCAGTGGATAAGAAGTCTGAACTAAGTTTACTTAGGTCTATGTTCGTGTGATGCGTTGTTGTGCATGATGGCTGATTTTTCGAAATGCTTGTGCTAGTATCCGGTTGTTGTCTAACTCTCATTATGCTTAATTTTAGTTTTGCTCAAGGACGAGCAAAGGTTCAAGTCTTGAGGAATTTGATAACGTCTAATTTATCCTAGTTTTTCATCTCATTTTTATAGTATTTCATTATTTATTTGGACTTAATCGAGTTATTTAGCACAATTTAGTCTTCTTCTATCGTTTTCTCGTATTTTACAAAAAATAAAATTTCGGGATACAAACACAAGCAAATGAAGCAACACTAAGCAAAACCACTCTCCTATCAGTTGTACATGGCCAGCATCCATGACTCCTTCGGCTCACAGCCTTGAAACACACGGTTGGACACAAGAAATGGAAATAGCAGCTATTGCCTAAAAAAATGGAAACCAGTCGTTGGCCTAAAATAAATGGAAACCGGTTGTTGCCTCCACAAAATGGAACCTCGGCTAGCACAAGAAAGGCAGCACGATTGGAGCAAGAAAAGGAAATTTGGTTGAAGCAAGAAAAAAGAAACCAAGGGTTGCACAATTGAAGAGAAGAAAGGAAACAACCGTTGCACAAGAAGCAAAGGAAACAATTGCTGCACAAGAAGAAAAGGAAACCGAAGAAAATGGAAACTGAGAAAAAAAGAAACGAGTAGAGAAGAGGAAATCGGCACGAAAAGGAAAAGAGGAGAGCTTAGATTCGACCAAGAGGAGTTTGGACAGACACATGGGGGCTGGGGGACGATTTGGAGTTGAAGAAGAGAAGGGAATACATGTTTTGTTTTGTTTTAATGTTTAGTGAGTAGTTTTGTAGCCATGTGTTAGAGTTTTGTCAATATGTAATGAAGGCTTGTGTTTAATGCTTGGTGGTTCTTAATGCTTTTGTTCTTGTACACCACTTGAACGAATGCTTATAGTGTTTGATCGTTTTCAGATTAATTGGTTGTCTTTAATGCTTTTGGTATTTGTATACCACTTGAATGAATGATTAAAAAAGTCTGATAGCATTCGGAGATGGAATAGACTTTGGAACATAGCCACGATTTGGGGTCTTAATCGATTTAGAATCTACGCCAGGTTAGTCGATTGAACTCATGAATTATGATAGTAGTCTTAATGCGTTTAATAGGTTAGATTACGTAATCGGGAGATTGATAGTATACACATGCTAGATAGTGAGATAAGTCTACGCTAGTCATTCCCTAGGATAGAGCTTGAATTCGCTGAATCCGTGATAATATCTAAAATCATGATCTTTGTTAGCACTTCATTGCATTATTGTGCATCTCTCAAAACCCGTGCTGCTTTATTTTATTGAATTGATCCCGTTAGTTAGTTTAGTCATTACTTTGCATTCCAATAATCACTTGATTTATTATCCATCCTATTCATTAATTTAATAACTTTATTGTTGCATTGGTTCCCTAATGTTTGGCCCTGGTGCTACACGATCTGTATTCTTTCGGAAAAGTTAGTCTAGGTATTTCTGGACGTTGAAGGATGAAAAATGGATAGAAGAGTACATCAAGAAGCATCGAGTCAAGACCACAAGGTTCATGAGGATGAGACACCGTTCAAGAAACTAATGACACGTAAACCAATCACAAAGGCTAAGAGGACGAAGAAGTTGTTCTTTGAAATAGTGGCATAAGAACTTGTAAAAGAACCAAAAGGATACAAGGAATTTCAAGGGAAACTTATATGACTTACATACTAGTGGAAGAGGCCGAGAGAAGTAAGAAACTGAAGGATCAAACAATGCTCGACCAAATCAGAATGGTGCTCGGCCAGAGCAAGAAAATGTTTGATCTAAGCGTTTTCTCTGCATTTTGACCATTCGACCAAGTGATTTGACTGCTTGACCGAGAAATTTGATTTCTCAACCGAGCGATTTATCTAGTTTTCTTAAGTTAGTTTATTTTATTTAGCTTTTCATTATTTTTTGGTCCTAATAAATACAGGATTCAGTTCTTGACATTTTAACTAAGTTTTGATTAATAGAGATTTTATTTTCTTTATAATTTTCAAGATTTAGCTATCAAACTCTTAGAGAGATTTTTAGTGTTCACCTACTTATCAACACTATGCCACAAGTGTTGTGGCATTGTTCGCTGAGTTTGGAGTTTTTCTTTGTTAGGGAATACAAGTTCTAGGTTGTGATATTGAGTTGTTACAAGGTTTCAGTCCATTTCCATGCATTTAACAAGAGAACACATGTCTAAATTCATATCAAGTGGTATCATAACCCCGTTAGCGTTAGTATACAAATTCAATTTTTTATCATTTGATTTGATATAAGTTTAATATTTAATTTGTGTTTTATTTTAGAAAAAGAAAAAGAAAAAAATGGAAGAAAGGAAAAGGAAGAAAACAAAACAAAAAGGAAGCAAAGAAGGAAAGGAAAACACAAACGGAAAAACCACAAAAAGGAAAAAAGAAAGAAAAAAGAAGAAAAAGAAAACAAACAAACAAAAAAAAAAGGAAGAAATGGAAAGAAAATAGAAAACAATTTTTAGATAGGAAATAGAAGTACCGTATATTAGGAATTTTAGACATAGTGTTGACGTTATACAAATATATCGTTAAGATTTTGTTTGAATTTTTTGGGAATTCCTTTCGAGTCATTCTTGAGTTCTAAACTAAAAAAAGGAGAAGTTGAGGAAAAGACATGAAAGCGAGTAAAAAATTGATTGATGCTTAGCATGTTTCTATACCAATAGCATCAACTACTCGACTTGTTTGGAATGAAAGAGAGTCACTTGAAGATCCCACGAAACATCACACAATTGTAAAAAGTTTACACTATCGATCACTCACTTAACCTTATATCAGATGTGCAGTCAATCAACTCCCAGTTTATGTATTCTCCAACTTCAATTCACTAGCATTATTTGTCTAGAATCCGTACAACTAGGGTATTCTACTCATCATCTAGTTCCATATCTTTACGTGCTTTTAGTGATGCAAACTGGAGAGGTGATAGAGATGATTTCGCTACCATGGGAACCTATAGTGTGTACCTTAGCAAACATTATTTTTCTTGATTGTCGAAGAAACAACGAGGTCTTGTGGCTCGATCCTCAACAAAAGCAAAGTATAGATCTATTGCGAGCACATCCACTGAAGAACTATGGATTCTCCACCTTCTCGTGGAACTAGGAAACTGTCATTTTTTGTGACAATATTGATGTTACATATATTTCTACAAATAATTATATTACCTTATGTACAAATTTTCATCTTGAAGGGCATATAGACATAACATTATAAGAATATTCATCTTGAAGGGCATATAGACATAACATTATAAGAATATTCATCTTGAAGGGCATATAGACATAACATTATATTACCTTATGTACAAATACGTAATTAACATTTATTAAGGTTAATCTTTTCTATAATTACTTGTATATATATCCCTTTCTATTATTATATTATTATTATTTTTTTAGTCTCTTTTAACCCTAATTATTATACTCTGAAAGAGCATCTGATTAGATGGGCGGAATATCAGAAATACCCTCATAGGGCTAAATCACTTCAAAAATACCCTTCCCCAAAATAAATATTAAATCCGAAAAATAAAAACTGAAGAAAAGACAAATTTACCCTTAACGTTCGAACGTGGAAAAATGGAAGTTCGGCAGTTTTTCGACGGAAACTGCCGAA
>CM071860.1:48299203-48312488 GCA_036759665.1 Gynandropsis gynandra | reverse complement strand
GGTCGCATGGGGAGAATGGGTCGCATTGTTCGCCATATGTTTAATGAGGTAAATTTTATGCAGGTGCTGGACTTTTATCGAAGGAGTCTGCGCCATATGTTGAACCTCCGCCGGCGAAAAGAGCAAGAACAATTCAAGAACCCGAAAAAACGTTGGTTCAAGAACCTGAGGAGTTTGTGTGGAATCCCAGAGGATTAGTAAAGGGCTTGATAAGCCGATTTCTTACGTTCATTGAGGCTAGCGGTGAAAAGTTGACTAATCTATATTGGTTCCTGAAGGCACCTCGACATGAGCGGTGGTGGATATCTGAGCTAGATATTCCCCGGGGGCCAAAGTTTTGGGAGATTATATTAAAGGCCAACGCATGGCTTGAAGATGAAGTAAGTTTTTTTAAACCCTTAGTCTCACGGAGTTTTGTGTCATATGCATTCCTGTGTGAATTTTTTTTTTTGCAGCAATTGGATGAGGCGTTGATGGATCTGTCTTCTCGCTTTGCATCGGATCCCAGCGCGTATCAGAATTATTACGTTTGTCCTGTTGCTTTCATGCAGACGCTCTCGATGTGGACGTACGAGGATATGGAAACTTTTCCGGAAAAGCTTAGTCAGTTTTTGAACGCCAAGCCACCAATTAGTGATTATGAAGGTTTTGTCTCGGTTCTAAACATTCCATCGGAAAATAATCGATGGGTAGGATGTCATTGGGTAGCCATCAAAGCGGATTTCAAAACCCGATGCATCACGGTATACGACTGCAGGATGAGCCTTAAGGAAACACATATCGATCCGGTGATTGAGAGGATAAGAAAAGCTGTCCCCAAGATGCTCATTCTCGGAGGGTTTCCTTCTTTGGCTTCTGGAGAAGATGAATGGAGGTATGTGTATTATGATGGTCTGCCACAGAACCAAAGCGGGAATGTTTCGTTATTAAAGCCTCGTTATTAAAGGATATGAATATGTTTCGCTTAATTTGCGACGACAATGTTACTTCCATGCGTGAGAAGATGGCGGCTGATATATATAATAATGGAGAACGCACCTTTGAACCCGAAGACTAACTTGATATTTGGTACATTTTTTTTTTGGACTGGTAGATGTGAACATTTGGTACATTGTTTTTTTTAATATTGGTACATTGTTTTTTTAATATTTGGTACATTGTTTTTTTTAATATTTGGTACATTGTTTTTTTTTTCTAATATTTGGAACATTGTTTTTTTTTTCTAATATTTGGTACATTGTTTTTTTTTTCTAATATTTGGTACAAGGGTCACATATCCTCATACGACCCTTACGACCCATGCGACCCATTTGACCCTTGCGATCCATGCGACCCTTGCGACCCATACGACCCTTGCGATCCATGCGACCCTTGCGATCAATACATTCATTCATTCAAGACCTATATTAAAAGGTTCTTTAATGTGGTCAATGCATGCACCTTGGTTAAAACGGAGTTCATTTATTTTTCGTTGAATATGAGTTTATAAATAGAGGAGGAAAAACCGAAAAGCTACAACAATTTGTAGCACCAAATCATCTCTTGTGTTGTCATTAAGGTCCAATACATTGGTAGGTAGGGAGTGACGGAACTTGTTCCAATGGACCTTCTTGGGTCTCCGACCTGTCTAGTGTATTGGACACAAATCATCTCTTGTGTTGTAGCATTAAGGTCACATACAGTGGGATGGTAGGAGACGCAAGAAGGTCCAATACACTGGACCTTCTTGCGACTCCAACTATCCCAGTGTATTGGACCTTCATACGACCCTTGCGACCCTTACGACCCATGCGACCCTTGCGACCTATTATCCCCATGCGACCCTTGTGATCCATGCGGACCCTTGAACATTCTAGAATCAGTCAACATTCTAGAATCGTTCAACGTGCATCTAGTTGTTTCTGTAATCAAACCATCTTAAATGCACGGGTAGTTTGAAGGTTATCTCGTTATTAGAAGAATCTTTATTATCTCGGTGTTAGGTAGGAGCATATTTATTATCTAGTTTTTTGTATTTTTTACTCCTATAAATAGTGTATGAATAAACCAAAAGCAAACACAACCTTTTCCATCAACTACAATCTCTTCTAAGTTTTTTCTATCCTAAGAATTCTCTAACATAAATAGAGGAGGAAAAACCGAAAAGCTACAACAATTTGTAGCACCAAATCATCTCTTGTTTCGTCACGAAGGTCACATGGTCGACCCAGGTCTTGATTTCTCTTTCTCTTCTAATATCGCATTAATGTCAACGGAGCATTTCGTGAAGCTTGTGAAGGAGGAGTATGACAAAACCCGAATAAACTGTGGGTTGATGAGGAAGAAGAAATCAATATTCTTCTTGTTCCTCTTCTACCAAATAGAGCTACCGTGGAACTCACCATACATGACTGGAGCTCACCGAATAAACTGTGGGTTGATGAGGAAGAAGAAATCAATAGATTGGAGCTCAGGTTCCAAGTTTTATTTAGAGGATAGTGATAGAAATAAGATGACGCAAACGATTAAATTTGCTTGTTCCTCTTCTTTCTGGCTTTTTTTTACTCTTCATCTTCATGTTCTTCTTCTTAAACCTCTTTCTGACCTTTGTAACCTTTGAGACCTTATGTAATCAATATTTAAACGTTGAAAATGTCTTATTTTGCATCTATTGTTCGTAAGATTATGAAAGAAGTCGAATCAATATACAATCTTCGAAAATATTATACGGAAAAGGAAATATAATATCGCATAATATTATACAATCTTCGAAAATATTCCAGATTTAAATAAGATATCAGAAAATATCCAGAATATCTCATAGAATATCATCAGAATAACTTTTGTGACCTTTGTAACCCATGGACGACTCATGCGACCACATAATACCCTTGTTCGACTCATGCGACCTATGCGACTCGTGCGACTTGTCGTTTTGCTGTCAGACTCCTGTCTTGCCACCAATGTGACCCATGCGACCCATGTGACCCTTCCTACCCATGGACTTGTCGTTTTGCAGTCCGAATCTTTTCTTCCGACCCATGTGACTCCTGTCTACCGACCCATATGACTCCTGTCTGCCGACCCATGTGACCCTTCCGACCCATGTATATAAGTTAACGTCTACGTCTCTTCTCTTAGTATGCGTATCTAACCCATATTTCTATGAAAAATCTTTTTTACCTTTGTGACCTGCGTGGCGCAGTCACCATTGTCGACGCAGGGCATCGTGATGTCTATGTGTTACTCAAGGTCTTGGTAATCGGCGGACTCAGGGTCTATGCAGTCACTGACGAGTTGCGGGGGTGACTTAGGTGACGGTGTTGGGTCACTCTTCAAATGTTCACTGGAAAACGAAATACATGGCAGGAGATGGCTTAGGTGACGGTGTTTGGTCACTCTCTGCTAATGTAATATTTCTCCAGTGAACTCATGCGACCCATGCGACCCATGCGACCCTCAATGAACTATTTCTCCAGTGGAAATAGAATGCGTGCAGAATCTTTGATTGACTTTGTAAATGTATTGTTTGTTAGGAAAAATAATTAAGCACCCATGCGACCCTCAATGAACTATTTTTGGGATGATTTTTCTTAAGCTCTCGGTTGCCTTTTATAGGTGAGCTCTCGGTAACCACCATCCATAAAAAAAGGTCGGCTCCTAAAAAAGGTCGGCTCCTTGAGACTAGGGAAGAGTTGTTGGTCATTTTTCTCAACATTGTTTTGATTTAGAATCTTTGTAAATGTATTGTTTTGATTTAGAATATTTGTAAATGTATTGTTTGATTTAGAATCTTTGTAAATGTATTGTTTTGATTTGGAATCTTTGTAAATGTATTGTTTTGATTTGGAATCTTTGTAAATGTATTGTTTTGATTTGGAATCTTTGTAAATGTATTGTTTTGATTTAGAATCTTTTTGTCATTTTATCATCCTAAACCCGTAAATTCGTCGATTTCGCATCTATTCATCAATATATGCGATCATGCGACCCATGCGACGCATGCGACCCTCATTTGGAATTCATTAGTTTGACGTTGTAAATGTATTGTTTGATTGGTTTTTGTCATTTTATCATCTTAAACCCGTAAATTCGCCGAGTTCGCATCTATTCATCAATACATGCGACCATGCGACCCATGCGACCCTCATTTGGAATTATTTCATTTTCACCAGAATTCCCGCCGAACTTTTCGCCAAAATTTGAAAAAACTTTTCGAATTCCATCTGACGGACGGCGATTCGTATTCGAGCTGTTTCCTTTTTTCTAATAACGAAACTCTCTCTCTAACTCTCATCATCATCATCATCATCATATTGCCGAAAATGCAAACGACTGGTGACGGCGATTCGATGTCAGGGTCATCTTCTTCTGAAGAGAGGATTTTCACGGTACCAGTCACGCGTTCAAATCTGGCCAGAGATGCAGTGGTAAGTGAGGATTTTCACGGTATCATCATCATCATCATATATGCATTAGTTTGACGTTGTTGTAAATTTATTCGGTTATCGCAGACACTTCCGATACAGTTTGCGAGGTCGAATGGTCTTTGCGGTAGACGAAGTAAGGTTGATCTGACAACCAATTACACAGACGTTTGGGAGGCACATCTAAGGCCCGTGAAACGCAATGGCGCTAGCATCTTCATGGGTTGGACAATGTTTTGTCAAGATAATGGCTATAACGTCGGTTGTACCCTCAAAGTCGAACTGGAAGCCATTCTCGATGATGTACCTTGTCTACTGCTTGCCCCTATAATCTTCATAGATTGAATTCTGTTGTATTTGGTTGGTTTTTGTATTTGGTTGAACTTCATTTGAACAACAAAATTCATGTTTGTTTTTGGTTGGTTTTTTTAACTATTATTCAATAGAATGTATTATTGTTAGTATCGATGTTTTTGTGGATTTACTATTATTGTACAAAGGGTCGCATGAGTCGTAGAAGGGTCTTATGTGTTCGCATGAGTCGTCCATGGGTAATGTTTGGTCGCATGAGTCGTCCATGGGTCATATGTGGTCGCATGAGTCGTCCATGGGTTACAAAGGTCACAAAAGTTATTCTGATGATATTCTATGAGATATTCTGGATATTTTCTGATATCTTATTTAAATCTGGAATATTTTCGAAGATTGTATAATATTATGCGATATTATATTTCCTTTTCCGTATAATATTTTCGAAGATTGTATATTGATTCGACTTCTTTCATAATCTTACGAACAATAGATGCAAAATAAGACATTTTCAACGTTTAAATATTGATTACATAAGGTCTCAAAGGTCACAAGAGTTACATAAGGTTACATAAGGTCTCAAAGGTCACAAGAGTTACATAAGGTTACATAAGGTCTCAAAGGTCACACGGTTAAAAAAAGGAAAGAAAAAGTTGAAGAAGAAGAAAAAGGCAAAAAGAAGTTCGAGAAAGAAGAAGGCAAAGTACGAGAAAAAAAAAGAAAGAAAAAAAGGTCAAATTTGCTGAAGATTAATGACTCTTTCACCGCAAGAAATGCTCCATTGACATTTCGGGCTTTGAGTCATGTATGGTGAGTTCCACGGTAGCAAATGACCTCCAACCGTGACCTTAGGTAACGCGGATAGAGCTTGATGCCTGAGTCCGTCGATTACCAAGACCTTATGTAGTGCAGATACATCACAAAGTACTCCATCCATGTTGTAAGTACTTGTGTGTATCTGCATACAGACTGAGTCCGACGATTACCAAGACATTGAGTAACAAATAGACAGCACGATGCCCTGGGTCGACCATGTGACCTTAATGGTCACAAAGGTAACAAGGATTTTTCAGGGAATTAGATGTTAGAAATCGCCCTTTTGGGAGAATGAAAGACTCGAAACAAGAGATGATTTGGTGCTTACTGTTGTAGCTTCCTCCTCTATTTATAACGAAAAATAAATGGACTCCTAAAATCCAGAAAGACAATAAATACAAAGAATGACCAAGGTGCATGTATTGACCACATCTTTACGTCTTCACTGTGGCATTGGTAAAATAAAAAGCATAGCTAGAACCTGGAAAAGGCAGTGTAGTCTGACATTGAAAAGCTAGTCGGAAAGGGTCGCAATGGTCGGAAGGGTCGCAATGGTCGGAAGGGTCGCAATGGTCGGAAGGGTCGCAATGGTCGGAAGGGTCGCAATGGTCGGAAGGGTCGCAATGGTCGGAAGGGTCGCAATGGTCGGAAGGGTCGCAATGGTCGGAAGGGTCGCAATGGTGTCGCAGGGGTCCAAGGGTCGCAGAGGAACAAGGGTCGAAGAGGGACAAGGGTCGCAGGGGTCCAAGGGTCGCAGAGGAACAAGGGTCGCAGAGGGACAAGGGTCGTAGGGTCAAACTGGGTCGCTGGGTCGAACTGGGTCGTAAAGTCGCAGGGGTATTTTGGGAATATCAACATTTATACGGGTACTTTTGAAGTTAGAAATTTTTTCTTTTCCGGGAAGGGTATTTTTGAAGTGTTTTAGCCCTACGTGGTATTTTTGAAGTTACATGAGATCCTTGATAGTCAAGTTGTACTTGCAAAAAACCGCCAGCAGCTAGAGGAGGCGGGCCTGTTAGCAGTCAGGTTTGGTCGTTAGATGAATGGAGAAAACCCTAAGAAGAAAGAAGTTACTTCAAAATTTGAGGGACTTAAGAGTTACGGCAAAACATATAAATGGATTGAGCAGAATCCTAAAGAGCATGAACAGTTGCTCAGTAACAAGATGTCATACCGCAAAGGAGATAGCAGTAACAGTGCATATGTCTCATGTTATGACAGCATTCTGATTATAGCCAAGTTCTACATCGAAGCTGGGTGTTGATGTGTGCTCCTTGTTGTCTGAATAAGGTTTATAAACAAACTATGTCTTGTTTTAAGTTTCGTGTATGTTAACTTCAATGTAGAAGCTGTATTTGTTTTTCATGCCCTCAGAGCTCCTGACTGCTTCAAGGAAAGATGCCAAAAGAAAACAAAGGATTATGCTCTTCCTTACTGACTGGAACTTAGTCATTTAATGCTTTTTATATCGTCTATGCTTCTGTTTGTATTTCTTCAGTACCACTTATGTAAAATTCATCTCCGTCTCTCCAAGAAGTAGTTGCAAATTTAGATGGTCAATTAGTTTTAGTCATGTCTCTTCTTCCGTGTGAAAACCGCCTGAGGATAGCCGTAGAAACCGCCAGAACTCGAATCTATTTTCACTCATCTGCTTCAGGGTATTACAGCATCTAGAGTCTAACTTGGTTCCATGGTCATAAATCTATCTCATGGCTTTGTTCTCATCAGTGTACTTACACTCAAGTTAACAAGAATATTGTGGGTTTGCTCAATTTAACTTATTACTTTAAAAAGAATACTCAATATAATTCATGTAAATGAACATAATTTATTCATGTGAATGGCATTGATACAAGCTGGACTCTCAAAGTGAAAAAGTACAAAAACTCCCAAGTCTTTTTGGTTCGATTTCATCTGCGTTTGGCCGTAAATCACCAGTACATTCTCAAACCATTAACTAGTAATCTGAATAGAAACTAGCAAAAACCTTTGCTACATATACTGCTTGTCAAATTTTGGTTTCTACAGCGTAGTTGGAGTATATTTGTACTGTTTAAACCCAAGGGAGAGAGCCTGGATAAGGAACGGAACCGCAGTACCTGAATAATCCTTCGATTTCAGGGCAGCCTTTGGGATACGGTACAGTCCGGTGGAAGGGGTCACGCTTCAGCTTCTTACGTGAAAGCGAACCGAGACATCCATATGGATCCTCTTGAAACTGAGCTCTAACCATAGCCTCGCCTTTCAGAGCAGCATCTTTGGATGTTGGTGAAGCCGGGGTACCCAAGTAAAAGAATCTTGTCTCGGGGAATCCAATTGCTGAACGATGCAAGTTCGCAAATCTCTCCTCCTTAAAATCATAACTTACAACCTGATCCAAGAACAACGAAATCACGGTCTTGAGATGATGGGAACCAATGTTCTAGAGATATTGTCAGTAGTCGTTACATGATTATCATTGGAAACATGGAATGAAACTCTTCTTTCAACCAAACCTGAGTTGAACATTGCTAAACAGAATAAAGTGGAACTATTTTATGATGAAGAATACAAAAGCACATACTGTTATGTTATGTGGATAGGAGCCTGTAAGCTCCCTGAATCTGCAAACACTAAAAAGAAGATTCTCGAAACTATCTCTGGCGTGCTCTTCTGTTAATGCCCTCGACCTCACCTCATCCCTGCCTGCAGATCATTGCAATGTAATCAGTTCAGATGTTTCATGAGTGCACACAAATACAACAATTAGAAAGTAACATAGCAGTAAACAAGTCAACAAGTCAACTCACCAAACCATCCTTTAGAGTCAGCAACAGCCCAATAACTCTGTGCCTCGCTGCGGGGCCCAGCCTCTTTCCGAGTCTCACCACCGCTGAAAAGAAGCAGAGACTCATCGTCTTTAGCTACAGCTTCGACCCCCTCTTGGATATGTGTCACAAATGTGTCCGCCTGACCCGGATTCCTCTGATACGATTCCAAGAACCATGAATCCTCCTTATCAACTTTCCCGCAACTACTGCTCGTATAAACAGAATGACCCGCAACCATCACAAGGTTTTTCAGATTGGCAAACGGGTAAATATCAGTATCCAAATCTAGCTTCCTATAATTGCCCATTGACCGATAACGGTTCTCGTATACTGATAGAAAAACGAGGATTGAGATCCCAAAGGATAGGAGAACGAGGAAAACAAGAACTGGGTGCAACTTGAAATGGTAGTGAAGACGATTTCCTAACGATTTCATCATTTTGACGAGTGAATTCTTCGACTTTCTGGATCTCCTTAATGTTCCTGATTCTAAATCAAAATCACCACTTGGGTATGCATGAAATGCCTTTGAGCTCGTCGACCCAAATGGATAATTATTCATGATACTACCAAATCCAGCCTCCGAGACCTCCAACGAGGCTGATTAAGCATACCCAAATCAGATTTACGGAGATTAGAACAAAGGATCATCAAAATCTCCTGTGAGAATTAGAAAAACAAACGAAGAACGCGGTCTTTGATCGGGCCAAAAGCAAGAGAAGTCATCGAATCAAATATCAAATCGCCCTCCATGTAACGAAATCCGATCATACCCAGAAGAGAACTACTCGAATCGAGCAAAAAAAAACTCACCAGAACTTGTTCAATTTCCCGGAGAACTCAATGTATTATGGGTTTTACTCGAAAATGAGTTTACGAATCAAGAGGAAAAAGCAAAGATCCAAACTTTAAGGACAAATAACGATTTGACCAGTGAGAAGATTCAAAATTTGTCGTTGACGCGACGAAGGAAGAGATGGGTTCACACGAGATCACGGAGGGAGATGAGAAACCATGATGGACTCCTGACGCTTAAAGCCCAGATCCACATAATGGTGAATGGTCCATGAAATTTAATGGATATCCGTAATTGTTATTTAATTTCCATTTACGATTACAATCATTTCCTTATTTCACAATTTAGTTTATGTTCTCACATAATTCCTCCTTTGTGTTAAAAAATTCTAACATCATGAATTATCCGATTTGTATTCGAACCGAAAATTCGAATAGTCGCTGACGCAAATACAAATACAAATATTAGTAATCAGATATTCGACAAATACAAATACAAATACAAATACAAATACAAATACAAATACAAATACAAATACAAATACAAATAGTAGATTCAATTATCCAAACTATTCGTATCTGTAAGTATTAAATAGAAAATTTAGTTAATATATAGATACATATAATAAAATTGGTTTTAATAATCAAATTGGAACTAAAAAACATTACTAATCTTATTTAAACACATCTTATATAAATATATAGACAAATATGCAATATATTTATGATTGGATGATTAAAATATCAAATACTTTAAAATAACTAATATTGTTGAAGATTTAATTTACACCCAAGATTGGTTCTAATCCAAATGAATTGGATAAGGTTATTGAGACATTATAGTATATGAAAAAAAACACAGAACTCACTAAACATATAACTTCTTTGGAAGTTTTATTTTAATATATAATCTAACAATTTGTTTCATTGTTTTAGGTGAATTGACGATATTCGAAGAATCATCGACACAACTAAATTAAAATGACTGATGTGGAGATGATTGTGAAGATCTGATATTTTGTTTTATTTATATTATGTATCTTTGCATCGTTGTGCGATTTGAATTTTAGGTTTGGATTTATATTTGATGATTATTGATTTTTTTTATTAAAACTCTTTTATATATTTTTTTACGTAAAAAAATATTTAGGTTCGTATACGGATATCCGTATATCCATATATTGGACAAATATTCGTATTTACAAATATTCGAATTTACAAATACAAATAATAAATCTGGATATTCGTCGAATACAAATACAAATATAAATAGTCGGATATTCACAAATATTCGTTATTTGTCTAACCCTAAACGGTATATAATAGAACTGGACACACTCAAATATCCATTAAATAATAAATCCATAACAATAATAAGATGTCTAACCAAACAATATAACAAAGAGTTCCTTTTTTATAGGAGAGAGAAAATATAAAATCAACTTCTTCAGTTTATATGAAAACCTTTTCTCAAAAATAATTCTTGATTTTACTTATTTGTATCTTTATATACATATATTAAACAAACCATAACACAAAGTTCATAAAAAAAACATATAGAAAACGTACTACATGAAACACTAAAAAAATAACGATAAATTTACAAGCAAGTTAGAAACACAATTAAATATAGACAATTAAAAGTGAAAATTGGATGTATATCATGATATTCTTTGCAATAATTCATATAAAATTATGTACTTAATTATATGTGAACGCAGTAAAAATTGGATCGGAGTTTATATCTGTTTGTTTCAGGTAGTTGAGAAAATTAAGGGAGTTTGAATTCAAATTGAAGAAGACTAAAGTGAGTCAAAGAGAAGACCAAGGAGAAGAATGAGGAATCAAGAGAATCGAGCGGATTCAAAGCTGAAGAGAATTCAGCATGACGGCGCGGCGGAAGAACTGGAAGCAGTTGCTGAGCCGAGAGCAAGGCAGATAAATTGATCTGGAAATCAAGGAACAAGGTCAACGAATCTGTGGAGGATAATTGAAGTACGCAAAACAGAGAACGAGAGAGTTCAGAGTTTCAGGTGTACTTAATTGGATAGTATCATTGAAGTACACAAAATAGAGAACAAGAGAGTTCAGAGTTTTAGGTGTACTTAATTGGATACTGGATTGTGAGTGAAAATAGTTGAGGTTGTATTTACACGTCTAACTCATGAGGAGTTATCCGTGGAGGTCTTTAGTACATTGTAGAAACCAACAAGTGTACCTAAAGATTGACAAGTAAATAAACAAATATTATTTGATATTTTCTAGTCTTTTTGGTTATCGATTTAATAGTAATCTTCTACAAGTTTTCGATTGGTATCAGAGCGGGTAACCATTATTTAGAGTAAAATCTAAAATCTGGTTGGAGATCCAAGAAGACGACTAAAAATGGAAGGACCGAGAGACATGTATTCGTTCGACCTGTCATGCATGTTAGACTCATCCAACTACGGGTACTGGAAAGTAAAGATGCGAGCAAGCATTCGAGGAATTGACGAAGATGCCTGGAGTGCAGTAAAAAACGGATGGACACCACCAACTGTTATCGACGAAAATGGAAAAGAAAAGGAAAAGCCATCAGATCAGTGGACACAGAGTGAAAAGAGGAGTTCGACGTTTAACGCTAAAGCCTTGACAACTATCTTTTCATCAGTAGATTAAATGAATTTAAACAGATTCAAGGGTGCGAATCAGCTAAGGAGGCATGGGATACACTAGAAACTATCCACGAAGGCACAACAAGTGTGAAGAGAACACGACTAGATATATTGGAACACCAATTTGAAAAGCTGGAGATGAGAGAATACGAAAGTGTGAAAGAATTCAGTGGTCGGATGAATGCTATTGCCAACGAGGTAAGTGTACTTGGACAAAACTTGGATGACAAGAAGCTTGTCAAGAAGTTATTAAGATGTCTTCCGAAGAAGTTCCACGCTCAGAAAGTGGCCATGAATATGTCTTTAAACACGGATACAACTAGTTTCAAAGAAATAGTTGGAATCCTAGCAGCTTATGAACTGGAAATACACCTGGAACAAGGAGATATCGCCAAAGAGGGAAGCAAGGGAGTTGTACTACAAGCTGTTTCAGACAACACCAGGTTAGATAATCTTGAAGAAAACATCGTATTACTAACTAGAAAATTTGGAAAATTCATGAAGAAAGAGTCAGGAATGAGAAAAGCATCAACCGAAGATGCTGGATTTAAAAAGGAGAACAAGTCTAGTTCTCAATGTCATGAATGCAAAGGTTATGGTCATTTTAAATCAGATTGCCCCAGCATCACAAAAAGGGAAAATATGTTGAAGAATCTCAGAGAAACACAGTGTTTTAAATGCAAGGGATTTGGTCACACAAAGAACGAATGTGCTGACAATAATTTAGTGAAAGGTAAATCACTAATCATGCTTAGTGACTCCAGTTTTGAATCTGGAGAAGAATCAGAAGAAGAACAGTCCAGTTTTGTTGCTTTCATAGGGATCATTGATGAGGATGACAAAGAAAGTGAAAAAGATCAGCTAGAATACGAAGATGAAGTTTATGTTGAAATGATCTACAATGACTGGATCAAGATGAGAAAGTTGAATGTTCAACTGATGAAGGAAATTAAGATTTTGGAAACTCAAATTCAAGACTGGAAAAACGAAGTACTTGCTAAGGATGAGGAAGTGTACTTTGTTAAAAGACAGCTAGAAGAAACAAACAAACAACTGAAGATGTTGTCGAATGGAACTGACAAATTAGACCATCTGCTTTCGATTGGAAAAATGAAAGGTGACAATCATGGAATAGGCTATATTGGGAATACAAGCAATACAGAAAATAAATTTGTTTCTGGAGGAGATTTACAAGAAAGACAGCCGACTTACAACACTTCAAAGCATGGTCAGAATCAGCAAAGTATTGACAGAAAAAGAAATTGGAATCATCATGTTGCTGACTACAGACGTAGAGAACAACATCAGAGAGGCTCTCATCACTACAATCAGAGAAGAAATATGTCAACGACGAACTCAGGACATCACGGTTGGAAAACACATTATGGTAATTACAGAAAGAAAAAGTCTGTTACTTGTTACTTTTGTGAAACATGTATGAAAACATTTATGCTCACAAAGAAAAGACAAATACCTGGTACTTTGACAGTGGATA
>CM071860.1:48257125-48297746 GCA_036759665.1 Gynandropsis gynandra | reverse complement strand
TTATCTGGCTAATCAAATCTTCGAATTCTTGCATAGCCGAAACCTCAACTCTTTTACGGCTCAACGCTTCTGCAACAACATTTGCCTTCCCCGGATGGTACGCGATATCCACCTCATAGTCTGCGACAAACTCCATCCACCTTCTTTGACGCAGATTCAACTCTGGTTGCGTAAATATGTACTTTAGACTCTTGTGGTCCGTAAAAATCTGTACCTTCTCCCCATAAAGATATGCCCTCCAAATCTTTAATGCGAAGACCACAGCTGCCATCTCTAAATCATGAGTCGGATAATTCTCTTCATGCTTACGTAACTGCCTTGACGCATAAGCAATCACGTGATCTCCCTGCATAAGTACACATCCTAATCCCGTCTTTGACGCGTCCGTGTATACTATGTATGGAATTCCTGGTTGTGGTAAGGCTAACACTGGGGTTTTTGTTAGCTTCTCTTTTAGCTCCTTGAAGGACTTCTCACAATCTTCATTCCAAATAAAAGGTACATCTTTTCCCGTAAGTCTCGTCATTGGCTTTGCTAGACTAGCAAAGTTCATAACAAAACGTCGATAGTACCCTGCTAATCCTAAAAAGCTCCTTATCTCTGTTGCATTTTTCGGTTGTTTCCAACTTACAATCGCTGACACCTTCAGGATCGACAGAAACTCCTTCCTCTGATACGACATGTCCCAAAAATCCAACACGTCTCTTCCAGAAACTACACTTTTTCAACTTCGCAAATAATCGTTGTTCTCTAAGACGCTCTAACACTAAGCGCAAATGCTCCTCGTGTTCCTCTGGACTCTTGGAGTAAACCAGAATGTCATCTATAAATACAATAACAAAACGATCCAAGTAGTCCCGAAACACATTGTTCATTAGCTTCATGAACGCAGCAGGGGCATTAGTCAACCCAAATGGCATGACCGCAAATTCATAATGCCCATATCGAGTTCGAAATGCGGTCTTTCTAATATCACCTTCTGCAATTGGAATCTGATGATATCCCGATGCTAAATCTATCTTTGAGAACCAAGTTGCACCTCTCAACTGATCTAATAACTCATCAATCCTCGGTAGTGGATAACGATTTTTCACAGTGACTCTATTTAAAGCCCTGTAATCAATGCACAATCTGAAACTCCCATCTTTCTTCTTCACAAATAGGACTGGTGCACCCCATGGTGATGTACTCGGACGTACAAAACCTTTCTCAAGTAGCTCATCTAATTGCTTCTTCAACTCTGCCATCTCCGCTGGTGCCATTCGATACGGAGACTTTGATATAGGAGCTGTACCCGGTTCTAGCTCAATCTCAAATGGATCCCCTCGAGTTGGTGGTAAGCCCTGCAGTTCTCTGAAAACATCTGCAAATTCTCGCGCTACAGGGATCTCCTCGACTTGCACAGATGGACCTACTTCTTCTACCGATATGGTAGCAAGATATATGTCACACCCTTGATCTAGTAATCGTTCCATACGTAACGCTGAGATGATTTGCATCCCTTGACCTGATCGAATTCCTTGATACTTAAGCTCCTTGCCGCTTTTCTGGCATCGTACTTGACCGCGACGACAATCCATCACAGCTCGATGCCTTGACAACCAATCCATTCCAAGGATCACATCATAACATTCCATCGGAATGATGATCAGCTCTGAGACTAGTTCTTCTCCTTCTATCACCACAGGTACGTCCTTGACAACCCCTTGGGATTCTAAAATCTGACCTCCAGGAGTATGCACTCGGACAATACTCGTTAGATCCTCAGGTGGAACAACTAATTTATTCGCCATCGATGGACTCACAAAACTATGTGTCGCACCGGTGTCAAATAACACATGAGTAGACATGCCCCCCACGATTACCAAGTTGTTTATGAAGCATCAATGTCCAATTCATATGTGGAGATGATGTCAGATGCTTTTCCTGGATTTGTTGAACAACTGCATGAAGACATGTCGAACAATGAGGCACGCCAATATTTCAATCTATTGGATTTGACGAAACAACCTGTATATGAAGCTTTTCATGAAGGCCAGTCTCGTTTATCTTTATCCTCAAGAATGATGAGTATAAAAACAGACTAAAATTGCATGGATACATTTTGCAAAACCATGCGTGAATATTTACCAGAAAATAATCAAGCACCCGATACATATTACGAAACAAAGAATATTTTAAAAGATTTGGGAATGCTACATAGAAAATTGATGTTTGTAAAAACAGTTGCATGTTGTTTTGGAGAAATGATAAAGACTTGTTGGAATGTAAATTTTGCGTTGCAAGTAGATTTCTTCCTAAGAAACCATCTTCACGTAAAGATGTACTGTACAAAAATGTTATATATGCATGTGGCAAATATGTTTAGAAGGTTACTTGAATCAAAAGAAACTGCTGCGGCAATGAGATGACACAAAAAACACTTGACGAGCGAATGGATAATGCAACATCCGTTGGATGATAAGGCTTGGAAAGATTTCAATGACATATTTTCCGAGTTCACATATGAAATGAGAAATGTTAATCTTGTCCTATGCACCGGTGGTTTTAGTCCATATGGACAATCTGGAAGTCAATATTCTCTGTGGCTGGTGATTTTGTCTCCGTATAATTTACCTCCCGATACGTGTTTGAAAAGAGAAGTAATGTTTCTGACGTTGATGATTCTAGGACAAAAACATCCAAGGAAATGTTTCGATGTATTTTTGCAGCCCTTAATTCATGAATTAAGACATTTGTGGAACGATATAATTCTTACTTATGACGTGAATACAAAGCAAATTTCAGATTGAAAGCGATCTTGTTGTAGACAATTAGTGACTTTCTTACTTATGGAATGTTATCTGGATGGAGTACGCCCGAGAGATTGGCATGTCCATATTTTATGGAGGATACAAATTCATTTTGAATAGTACATGGAGAGAAAAAAAGTTGGTTTGATTGTTATAGAAGATTTCTTCGTTGTGGATATACTTTCAGAAAAGATAAAAAACATTTTCGAAAGAACGTGGTACAAAAAAGAAGAGGCATCGTGCATGCAAACCGGAACACAAATCCTTTATGAATGATTAAATACGATGAGATATTTACAAGAATCAATATAATACAGTGGAGATAGTGGGCATCGAAGACCAAAAGCCAAGGTGAATGTCATAATTGGTATAAATGTAATATTTTTTGGAAACAAAAATATTGGAAATCACTTATATTGCATCATAATTTGGATGTTATGCATATCGAAAAGAATTTTTTCGATAACATCATCAAAACTATTTTGAACGTGACAGGGAAAAGTAAGGATAACATACAATCAAAAAAATATTTGAAGACTATATGTTGAAGACTTGAGTTGGAGTTATGAGATGGAAGGGCACCTATCCTAATATTCAGATAGTCTGGACCAGCGAAAACCACATTATAAGGTGGTTAAAAGAAGACGTTAAATTTTTAGATGGATATGGATCGAACATTGTTCGGTGTGTGGATATTTTTGGTTCGAGGGTGATCAGGTTGAAAAGTCACGATTATCACATTTTCATGTAGCGAATCATTCTAATTACATTTTCTAAGGTCTTACCACAAAACATTTGTAACACCCCCATCCCGGAACAACCTCGGGACTAGGAGTGTCCACCATCACCTCCAAGAGGTGGCTACACGTGTCATCGCTCAAACGCATTTATAAAATAAATGTAAATGATTTATTCTGAAATAAGAGTGGTCCGGACCAAATAGCAAAACAAATACGTAAAGACCAGAGTCACGTAATGAAATAATAAATACGAAATGCAAAATAAAACTCATCGAGACCTCGTGCACGCCTCTCCCATCAGTCCGCTGTGAACCTTCATGTTGCTGCTCAACCTCGTTACTTTTTCTCCTCGCCATATCCTGTCCATCCACGACAGCCCAAAAATTGGGTGAGTACGACATACGCACTCAGTGAGATTAATACGTTATGTACTCTGTGCCACGTATTCTCCCGCTCGAACTGAATATCATAAAATAATGATATATTCTAAGTCTAAACTAAAGATATACAGATAACTCTACCCAACCCGACTGAGTATCTAAAATCTAAGACTAGTACCACACTGGATCATAACGCACACAGTCCACATGACTCTAGCTCGGGCATACGCTCGCAAAGTCCAAAGGACCCTAGCATACTGAAAATCTCGCAAGGTCGCAACGTACCCCAGCTATCAGTACACACTGAAAATCTCGCAAGGTCACAACGTACCCCAGCTATCAGTATCATACAGCGCTCCGTCGCTCGAAAGGTTACCACAACCCCAACACGGTATGACGCCGGCCCAGATCCAAGTGTCGCAATACTACGTCATCGACCCGATACTCCTCACATGGCAACTCTCACCAATGCGCTCGCACACGCCTTCTTCCGAAGGTTCGAGTGTGAAACCACCCGATCGAGCACACTAACAAGATATTCACTAGGTTTAAACACCGAACCCAAATATCGACGTTCTCCGACCCCAACACTTGGTCGCACGTCAATTCTCTAGATCATCTCTAGTCACTTATACAGCTCATATACTTATCATAAATTCTCCTACACAAATTTAGGGTTTTAATCCAATTGCACTTGTAACGTCTCATTTTTCCCGTTATGATCCTATAAATTCTATTGTGATCATGCCTCATTTTAAAAATATAATCTCTTCTATAAATCGATCATAAATCCGAAATTAGGGTGGAGAAAATCATCACCTTAGCTTCCCGACAATTTGACGATTCTGGCTAATATTGCTAGCAACAACACCGACCAATTTTCCCTATCATAGATCCGTTAAATTCCATGAATTTCTATAATATAAACATTCGAATTAAGTGAATAATCACAACGAATTATTTAGTTATTTACCACAATCGCAATTAGAATCCACCCACGAAGAACGCGGTGAAAATCTTCTTCGATTTGTTCTTCTTCTTTTTTTTTTCCTTCTTCTTCTTTTTTTTTTCTTTCCCACACGCCGCTGTCTCTCTCTCTCTCTTTTCTTTTTTTTTTTTTTGAACCGTGCAAATTGTAATTTTTTTAACCTAATATTTTATATATATATATACATATATACGGAAGTCGGTGGTACCGTATATGGAAAAGAATTCGAGAATGACATTTTCAACAAATTTTGTCAAAAACATGGTATCATTCACGAATTCTCAGCACCAAAAACACCATAACAAAATGGTGTTGTCGAAAGGAAGAATAGGACATTGCAAGAAATGGCTCGAGCAATGTTGCATGGTAAATCCATATCCATTCGGTTTTGGGCAGAAGCGGTAAATACAGCATGCTATATCAATCGTGTATATCTTTGTCCAGGTATGTCAAAAACTCTATACGAGCTCTGGAAAGGTAAGAGTCCAAATTTGAGTTATTTTCACATATTTGGATGCACTTTCTATGTACTGAACGATAGAGAATGCCTTGGTAAGTTCGACGCAAAGAGTGATGAGGGAATTTTTCTCGGTTATGGAAATAACACTACTGCTTTTCGAATTTTCAACTTACGAACAAGAAAAGTTATTGAATCAGTAAACATTGTATTTGATGAAGATCATTCAAATGATTGTGTTATTTTTCCCTTCTCAACAGGAACTGTACAAGAACAGACAGATTCAACTCATGAACATTTAAGTGCACCTGCTGACCACTACACGATCGAAAGTGAGACAGATGGAGATGCTTCAGAACATGAGTCCTCGAACCAATGTTGAGCAAATTACGATACACAAAAATCATTCTATAAAGGATGTTATTGGTAATCTTGAGGATGGAATACACACACGTAATAAACCACGAATAAACTATCACGATATGATAAAATTTGCATGTTTTATATCACAAATAGAACCAAAGAGTGTTCGTGATGCGTTAGACGATGAATCCTGGATCAAAGCTATGCATGAGGAGTTAGAGCAATTTGTTCGAAATGATGTCTGGATATTAGTCCCTAGACCACTACATCTGAATGTAATAGGCACGAAATGGATGTTTAAAAACAAAACAAATGAGCAAGGAGAAATTGTCGGAATAAAGCGAGTTTAGTTGCACAAGGTTACACTTAAGTAGAAGGAGTAGACTTCGATGAAACTTTTGCTCCAGTGGCTAGACTAGAATCAATTCGTCTATTGTTTGGTGTTGCGTGTTTCTTTGGCTTCAAATTGTTTCAGATGGATGTAAAAAGCGCATTTCTCAATGGTATCCTTCAAGAAGAAGTATATGTCGAACATCCAAAAGGATTTGAAGATCCACATAATCCAGATCATGTTTACAAGCTTAAGAAAGCCTTGTACGGACTAAAACAAGCACCTCGTGCTTGGTATGAAAGACTCACAAGTTTTCTTGTACAGAATGACTACAGAAGAGGGGGAGTTGATAAAACTCTATTTATTCATAATTCAGATGGCATCTTATTGGTTGTTCAGATTTACGTTGATGACATTGTTTTTGGTTCGAAATCGCAGGAAAAAGTGAATTGGTTTGTAGAAACCATGAAGAGAGAGTTTGAAATGAGCATGTTCGGAGAACTAAGCTACTTTCTTGGATTAGAAGTAAAACAACTCAATGATGGTCTGTTCATCTCTCAAAGCAAATACGCCAGAAATCTGGTAAAAAGATTTGAACTGGATCACAGTAAATCAGCAAGTACCCCCATGTCGACAACAACAAAGTTGACAAGAGATGCAGATGGTGAAGATGTTGAGGTTAAGTTGTACCGAAGTATGATTGGTAGTCTACTTTATCTTACTGCAAGTAGACCTGATTTATGTTTAAGTGGAGGGATTTGTGCCAGGTATCAACCTAAACCAAAGAAATCTCACTTGCTTGCTGTTAAGCAGATTATCAAATACGTCAAAGGTACTGTAGAGTATGGGATACTGTATTCCAAATATACTAACTGTGAACTTACAGGTTTTAACGATGCTGATTGGGGAGGAAATGTGGACGATCGAAAAAGTACTTCTGGAGGTTGTTTCTTTCTCGGAAACAATTTGGTTTCATGGCACAGCAAAAAGCAAAACTCAACATCACTTTCTACTGCTGAGGCTGAATACATTGCTCTGGGAAGCTGTTGTACTCAATTGTTATGGATGAACCAAATGCTTATGGACTACGGTATGAAATCCAAAACTTTTACCGCATGGTGTGATAATACTAGTGCAATAGATATTTCTAAAAATCTTGTCCAGCATTCTAGAACGAAACATATAGAAATACGACATCATTTTCTGAGAGAAAAAGTTGAGCAGAAACAAATGAAAGTTGAATATGTGCCTACGAAACGTCAGCTCGCAGATATTTTCACAAAACCTCTGGATTTAACTCGGTTTATTTCTCTGAGAAAATCGCTTGGTGTTTGTGAGCTTTGATCGTTTCTTGCATATTACATTGATGAAATTGTGTTTTGAAGTGTTTGACAATCTTACGAAGAAGAAGAAAATTACTGTCATGTCTGCTGTTTTAAGTACACTTAAATGGTCTTTGTTCCGTGTTTGAGCACTGTTTCTATGAATGTTTCAGTTTTTTTTAAGTGCACTTAAAATTACACTTACTCCTCTGACAACTTTTATATGCATTTTTATGAAAAAATAGAATCTGTTTTGTCATGAGTATATGCTCGGGTCTAAGTTGGGAGATATTCAGTTTCAGTTATAACGTCCTATGACACAAAGCCAAAAATCGTGCTTAAATACTCCTCTATGTACACATAAGAGTATACCTAAATAAAGGTAGTCAAGGAGCTTGTTATATGAACAAAATAATATCTAAACAACGTTCTAGAAGCTGTAAATGAGTGCTTGAGAAATAAAAAAATAAAAAAAATGAAAAATGAAAAGAAATAAAATATAACAGTTTGCTTTAAGTGGAGAACAAATTCCAGTAAGTGTACTTAAACATTCAGCCGTTTACAGTCCTTGACTAATTCTTAACGATCTGATTCTACTTTGAATCCATTCATCATGTTTTATGTCAAGTTGTTTACTTTGATCTGACAAGCAGTAGCTACACTTGAGTGATTTTCTCTTTCTAATTCACCGACGTTTTTTTTTTAGATGGGATGTTTGTGGGCTGATGTGAGTGGCGCAATAAATTCAAAATCTTTCAAAATTCCTGAAATTTCTCTGTAACTGCACCTCACGTTTTTTAAACCGTTTCATCTTTCATATTGTGCATATTTCAGAACCCTAACCCATCTTTCTCGAGAAAAAGAGTGCAATTTCTCCTGTTTGCAGATTATTCCCTTCACACAGAAAAATGCAGACTCGAAGCTCAAAACTCGGTCTCTCACCAGATGACATTCTCATAGTTGATGGTCAGGAGGTCAGAATGAGGGATTTAGTATTTACTCGAAACCCCTCGCGTGTTAATGGTCGTCGTTAAAAATTCATGGTTACGAAATTCTTCGCTCCCAACAAACGAGAGAACATGAGGGCAGGCGCATCTCCTCTTGTTCATCTTCGCACCCACTCTGACAGCGACATCAGAGTGCATGTCGTTTCAGCTCCACAGACTCACTCCACCGAGCACATAGATGCATCCACTTCGCAACGGGATACCAGCCCTACCTCGGTTCCCTCCCCAAGTCCTGATCCGTCTAACATCCCACAATCACCGGAATCCGAGCGATATATTTCGGTATCTGATACACGATCCCCTGCGTCCTCACGAAGAGGTACTCCTATTTCTGTTTCGAAAGCTTACTCAAACACTCTATACAAGGTATCTTACCTGAGTAGGCTTAGGACCCTTAAGGAAAGGGAGATTTTCTCGGAAAAAGGGCTTAGCGTACACCAATTCCAACATCTATCTATGTGGAACTTATTAGTCAACATGAAGTCGATAAACACAGTTACCACCGTGACTCCTATCTGTAAGGAATTGGTTTATGAGTTTTACGCGAATTTGGCCCCTGAAATTGAAGATTTAGGCTCTGCTATGTTTGGCACCACGTATGTTCGTGGTCGGGTTTTAAAGTTTAGCAACGAGTTTCTGGATATTCCACATACTCCGATTACTCGAGCCAAGGAGCTTCAATTAGACCTAGACATGGACGCGGTCACTAAGGAGTTGACAGAGGGTCGACTAACATCTTGGTCAAGACAAATTCCGAACTCAAAGTTGCAATGGGAGTACGCACTGCTGAATAAAATATCACGCACGAATTGGGTTCTGAACAAGAAATCGGATGCAATACGACAGGACACAGCAGTCTTTCTTTATTGCCTGAAGAATGACATTCCCATAAATTTTGGGAAAGTATTTTTGGACGTCATTGTTGGGTTGGGGTTATCAAACTCCACCAAGTTCATTCTTCTGTTTCCCTATCTGATTCAGAACATACTGGTTCAGCAAGCATCTGATATCATTGGGAAAGCTGAGGTCCGTGAAAACACTCCACCCTGGATTATACTGGAAAAGCGCTATATGGCGAAGATGCCATCGGCATCGACAGCAGGGACTTCCAAGAGTAGTGTGGCTTAGGAACTCAAAGAACTGTGACAGAATGTGAATGCCACCCTAAGTGCAGTGCTCCGCAAGATTGATGACCTTATCTTGCGCTCTCAGAGTAATCCAATGCACTTATATTAGTATGTCTTTCGTTACTGTTTATATTGTGACTAATCTGTTTTGAAATCTTATAACATAAACAGGGGGAGACATTCAGAGTGATAAAGACGAAGAAGAGCTGGATGTAGAGATTGAAGAGATTCAGGAGGAATTTCCTTCAAAGAAAAGTAAGGGAAAAAGGAAGAGAAACTGATTTGTTCTCACATGCTCTTCTTTTTTATTTTAAGTGCACCTAAAAGACAATTGCTTAAGTGTACTTAATGACTATTCTTTCCTATGCTTGAACGTTTGATGGTCTGGACTTAGGTTGTTACATTTCATACTATGATTGTTATGCGCTTGAATGTTTTACTGCACTATTTTTGAATTCTATGTGTTTGACTAATAAATGTTTTTGTGATAAGAATTCAAAGGGGGAGATTGTGAACGCAGTAAAAATTGGATCGGAGTTTATATCTGTTTGTTTCAGGTAGTGGAGAAAATTAAAGGAGTTTGAATTCAAATTGAAGAAGACTAGAGTGAGTCAAAGAGAAGACCAAGGAGAAGAATGAGGAATCAAGAGAATCGAGTGGATTCAAAGCTGAAGAGAATTCAGCATGACGGCGCGGCGGAAGAACTGAAAGCAGTTGCTGAGCCAAGAGCAAGGCAGATAAATTGATCTGGAAATCAAGGAACAAGGTCAACGAATCTGTGGAGGATAATTGAAGTACGCAAAACAGAGAACGAGAGAGTTCAGAGTTTTAGGTGTACTTAATTGGATAGTATCATTGAAGTATACAAAACAGAGAACAAGAGAGTTCAGAGTTTTAGGTGTACTTAATTGGATACTGGATTGTGAGTGAAAACAGTTGAGGTTGTATTTACACGTCTAACTCAGGGGGAGTTATCCGTGGAGGTCTTTAATACATTGTAAAAGCCAGCAAGTGTACCTAAAGATTGACAAATAAATAAACAAATACTGTTTGATATTTTCTGGTCCTTTTGGTTATCGATTTAATAGTTATCTTCTACAAGTTTTCATTATAAAATGCAAAATCGTACGTTAACAGGTGGTGAGAAAAACTTATATTCTAAATAAATCGCGATGGCCTTTACTAAACATTTTTAATTTAAAATTATAAAAATTTTGGTAGTCTAGCACCAAGTTACATTTCTTGGTAAATACAATAAGACTAAAATTATAATTTTGTTTTATGTTTCAAGGTTTTGACAAAAAAACATATGCACACGCATCTATAAATACGCGTCTATGCATAGACATACATTTTTACATATGATAGACTTGTTTGTATATACATTCTACAACACACGTATATTTGGGTTTATAAATTGTAATCTAAAATCAGATACTTTAATCGTAAAATTTCAGTATTTCATTATATGCATTTTGAAATTTAATGAAGAATTGAATGCTTTTTTATATTTTTTTATTATTGAAATAAAAATAATATTGTAATAAAATAATAAAACCTCAAATATTTTAATGATAATTTTGTATTGTTAACACATGAGTTTTAAAATAAAATACTTTAATTGTTAGACATCATCTTTTTCTCTGGGATTTTAATATGATTATAGAAAAACAAAAGAAGATTCAGAATTGTCTAATGAATCATTCAATACTACATAATCAAATATAAAACTTTTAAAGTCGTTCGTAATTTTAGATGGATGCAATCATTTCGAATCATTTCATAATTCTAACTAATTTACGGATGGAATTTTTGATAGAAAATCTCGTTGAAAGTATCCGTCGAAAAAATCTCGACGGAAATTTTTGACAAAAGTTTTTACAGACATTCAACAGTTGGGAAACCTTTTTCCAAGAATAAACTTCCAAACTCTCGCTTCTGTTCGTGATGAAATTTTTCCTGTGAGGTAATCACATAAAGTATTTGAGAGTGAAACCTCTTGGTAAAGATATTGCACACAGTTATCTCGTTCCAACATTTTTTATTTTTCATTTGACGCATGGATATACCAACTTACCGATTTCTTTGTAAATTTGTTGATTTTTCGTCATAGTTATGAACTGTGTAACACTTTCCTTAAACCCCTTAAAATATATTCGATCTAGAGGATGATGCCATCATAGTATGAAATAAGGAGATTATATAAAATAGAGTGTACGATATTATTTGTTGTAAACGAACTAGGGTATAGTGTAGGTTATATAAGAAACTTTCTGGCCATTTCCAGACGACTTATAAGGACAAATGCGGATGGATAAAAAAACAAAATTGAGGACGTCACTAAACTATAAAATTTACAGACGGAATCTCTACAATTGCGGAAGGATTCTAGACGCACATCATTTTTACCAAAATTTACGAACATAACTTATGTTTGTCCATAATTTACATACGGACACTGAATTATGTGTGTAATTTATTGACTCACATAGAATTGTGTCCTTAAGATTGATACGATTTAGTATTTCATTTGGAATCGTCTCTAATTCCTAAGGATTTCGAACGTTTGGGTCATTTGTAACCATTTGGATGAGTTACGAACGACGCACATAGTCCTTCAAGGCTTTGTCTAGAATACAAAGATTTGTAGTAGTGGATATTCATTAAGAAATTTAAATATTCGAAATAATGATTCTAATATAGCAGCTTACTAATTTTATCTCTAGTAGATTGTCTAATGACGAATCATTGTTAAAAGGCTAATAACACATATCAATTATACGCAGATTTCATTAAATCTTTCAAGGCTAATCAAACACTATGATGTATCATCTTTGTGTGATCTAATTGCATCTTATATTTTAATAATTTATATTAGGGATGGTCAATTCGGGTTATCCGGATCGGACCAACCCGGAAAATCTCGATCGTTATAAAAACTAATTACCCAAAAAACCCTTATGGATCCAAATCTTAGAACCCGTTCGGGTTCGGATCGATCGGATTCGGGTTTGGGTTAAACTTGAAAAACCCGAAAAACCCAAATTAAATTAGGGTTTTTTGTGTTGTTTTCCTTCTTCTCTTTCCTTCCTTTCTGCCACCTATCACACCAGCGTGTTTTCTAACTTCTCTTCTCTCCATCGCGACGATCACTGTTCTTCTCTCCCTATCCATCTCCATTCTCTTCTCTCCCTCGCGATCACTGTTCTCTTCTCTCCGTCGTGATGCCGAATTCTCCCGTTGAAGTCGCCTGTTTTTTCTCCTTTCTCTTCTCTCCATCGCACACGACGACGAGTTCTCCTTCTGGTGAAGCCGCATGTTCCTACCACCTCTTCATTGTGACGAGTTCTCCTATTCTTCATCTCAGAATCTCGACGAGTTCTCTTCTCTTTCATCTCAAAATTGCGATGAGTTCTCCTTATATTCCTGCCGTTTGTTTCTTCTATTCCTGCCGCTTGCTGCCTGTTCCTTATGTTCTTATCGCCGCTCTGTCACGACGAGTTCTCCTCTTCTTCGTCCGAGAATCACAACAAATTCCTTCTTCATCTAAAAAAAAGCATAATTTAATTTGATTATTTAGGGTTCAACCCGAATAACCTAAACCGAAACGCGAGGAACCCAGACTGAAAAACATTCGGGTCCAATTTTCATAAATCCGAGAAACCCGAACCCAGATTAAAACCCAGATTGGCCACCCTTAATTTATACCTAGACTAGAAATTACCGCAAGAATACAGATTATGTAGTATCAAGGTCGAACACAAGGAATAAGAGTAATTAGACTATCAATCTCACAAAAACGATGGTGATGAACATAAAAGGTATGTTTATATTTACTCTCTAATATGTGCAAGTAAAATAAATTATGATTACAAAATTCAAAATCGAGACAATGATTCTACATTAGAGAAGTGTGCTCACGTATATGAATTCATTAATGATTTTAAAAAATATCACCTTTTTTCTATTGGGAAATTGAATCTTCTTCTATCGAGCTATCTTATGTTGAAGTCTAGATCCCTCTTCAAGCACTTCAATCATTGAAGTCTCTATCCAACGATTTACATGTTGAATGCAAGAACTATTCATATCATTATTCCTAAATCGATTAATCTACCTCTCATTATGATCATTCAAGTTTGTACAATATGTACAATCTATATTAATCTGACATCTCTATCTAAATTATTCCATTTTAAAATCCATTCAAAGGGCCCTTCAAGAATTAAAAGATAAATCACACATGACATCACCAAGAGAACAAAGAAGAATTAATCCGATATGAAGTACGATGAATTTTTAATACACAAAACTCTAACATAAATCATTGATATAATATATGGATCTACATCTCATGAAAAAACTACATAAATAAAAAAGTTAGAAAGAAAGGTTAGGGATGGCTCAATACATGTAGACCAGCTGCTGTCATTATCTCGCCTGCAGCTCATCTCAATCAATAGCTCGAACCGTCTATGTATTATGACGCCTTATCATTCTCTAATAGTCACTAAAAGTCTTTTTTTTTTTACTTTTTCTCTCTCTCTCTTCATTTAAATGTTGACTTCTTCTTATAACAAATATCAACAACTCTCACGTAAATTGTTAGTTAAATTTGGCGCATCGCTCGATCGGGTTGGGTTCAACTTAGCATGAATTATTACTGTTTCCACATGTTTTATCTATATGTCGGACTGAACTTTAACAAATTTTAGCTTAACACTTGATTGAGTCGAGATACCCTCCAGTCGAGGGGAACTTATATGGTAAAAAGTGCTTCCATCTTGTCTCATTGCTTAACCGATTTGTCTAGTGCTAGGGTTAAGCAAAGTTAAAGAGGTAATTTCTTCTCCTTCATTCTCGCTGAGTTAGTTGTCGCTCTGTCTACAAGAGTTCTTGAGAACTTTAGTACATCTCCTGATCACATGCTCGATCGAGTGATAATGAACTCGAGCTGAGCCATTTTGTGGTTTCACATGTTGAATCTCGTTGTTCTGCGCTGTATATTATTTTATATCTCTTAAATATACTCCTTAGTTGATATTGCCACTAAGATCATGAAATAACACAAAGACACCGTAAAAGTAACTAAAGAGACGAAAATCATTCAATTCATGATGGAAATATGGAAGATATAATACAGAGAAAATGTTGTGATCATACCACAACCCACATCTCAACCCGGAGTTTCAAATACACCCCCACTTACAAACCGCAATGCTCTGATTGTGCCTGGATAGTTCCATTGCCAGCATAGATCTAAAGACGTGTTCCATAAGATTAAGAGGTGGCTCTCACATGTAGCAATTTGCTCCTCTCCAAAATCAAGAGGTGGTTCTCATGCATATCACTTTGTCTCAAGTAGCACTTAGTCTCACTTGATCAGATGTGTTTAATCTAATATCTTTTTCTGACACCTTGACCGCCTCTAGAGTCACAAGTGTCACCTCCAAGAAAAAATGAAGAGTTAACAAATGGTCGTTCTGACATTAGAGTCATTGTCTACGTGTTTTTTTTCTCATTGATACACATATGGTGTACTTCCTAGTAGGTCATTCATACTAAGAATACTTCGCCTCAAGCATGCTTAGTTGTAAAGTTTCCTTAATAAGATCCTAAAAACGGATGGTGCACCTAGATGTCATAGGTAGTTAAATCAATATTTTAAGCCTTCCCAAACACCATTACACACATCTAAACTAGGAGTATCAAATACACCCCCACTCACAAAACACGATGGCCTCCTCGTGCATGGACTGTTCCGGGTTCGAAATGGATCTAGAGGTGGGTCTTGATAGTTCAAGAAATAACTCCCACATGTAGAATTTTGTTTATTCCATAGAGTCAAAAGGTGGCTCCCATGCGTAATAATTTTTGCCTCTTAGTCCCACATGCTTGTTTAGATTCTCGTTTGACATGATATACACCCCCATCCATGTATCAGGTCAGAAGATTTACCTTTTGGAAGCTCTGAATTGACGACTTGCCCTATAGAATATCGAAGTTGTTCTCCTGTAGCACTATCTCTTACATAACACTTAGTCCAACGTGCCAGATTCACTTTGATACCACCTATAATGTCTGACCCTTTTCGGGTCATAGGAATCACGTCCAAAAAGCTCCAAAGATTTGACGACTAGCCTTAAAAATCACCTCAATTCTTTTCTAGTGTGTTATGTCTTCACTCACATGTGTACGGGTTACATCTGAGCATGTCACCCATTCTAAAACCACTCCACCTCAAACACGTTTAATTGTGGGGTTTCCTAAGGAAAGTGGACTTTGATGTCATAGATTTGAATCAATTAATTATAGCCTCATCAAAATACCATAACACATATCTCAACCTTGGGTGTCACATTCACGTCGCCTGATTGATTGTAAAATATTTCCATTAAACTATTTTATTTAGTATCTACGATTGTTGCATGTTTAAGTGTTGCCAAAATGTTGCTTGAATACGTTAATAGAAATCTCCTAATTTGTTAAATCTTAACGCAAAAACATAAACTAGAAAGCATATAATTTTTTGGTACTTTCTTTAACCTAATGGTATCGTGCAACACTGTGGTCAAATTCAGTGGGCTAAACTATTCAGTCTAATCCAAACAAACCTTGTCTAGATGTTAATGAATTTACCTTAGCATTGTTAAACAAATAAAATTACATGCCCAAGGTAGAGACTAGCTCCAATATTGACAAGTATTATTACAAGGCTTGTGTGCGGTCTAATAGTTTCTATTTGAATTTCGTGAGGATTGTTAGAAATAAAAATGTGACAAACTGAGAACGTGACCAAGCTGTGTCGTGGTAAATGCCACTGCCCTGAAAGCGTAATTTCGGTACGACCGTGGTGCAATTGAGACCGAACGCTTCCCCAAGGTTTACACAGCAGCTCCCTCGTACGCGTGCACTCGCGAGGAGGAAGATGGAATAGCTTTCAAACTCGAATGCTTAGAAAAATATAGCTTTCAAACTCGAATGCTTAGAAAAATATTGAAAGAAGTTAAAGAAACTTTGCTTTTTTTTTGTTGCTTCTTTTCCCTTGGCCGAAATGGCCTTTTATAGGCATCCTGGAGCCGACCTATTTTGGTGCCGCTGATGTGGGACTCTTAAAAGGAGAGGGCAAACTACCGATGTGGGACTCTTAAAAGGAGAGGGCAAAAATGTCATTTTCTCTACAAGGGTAAATTAGTCATTTTTTCCAACAATCCCCCACAAAATGACTATCACAAAAACATACGAGTAAAACGAAAAATGAAGGAATTGAATTACTTAAACATCAATATCTTACGATTGAATTGATGCGTAGTGATTTGAGGCAACAACTTAAGCTAGTGTAAGTGAATTGCTTCTTGAACTTTCAAAAGCTTAAACAGAGACCCCCACAACACGTATCAATTCCTTGGTATTTGCTATTCCGCGATACGGTTACAACGCTTTTAAAGGCCATGCGTCTTCTTTTTACCTTGGTTTTATGAGTGCTCTAGAAAGAAACTCATTTTTCTTTCATAGAAGGCGGCCCACCTTCACACTCATTTATAACAATAACTTCATCAAGTCCGATATAATTACAGACCACTCAACAATAGAGCTATGAAGTTATTAAGTCCGTAAGACTTCCATATCATCATCCATTAAGTCTTTCACAAGACCGCTCAACATCTAGAGCCATGGAATAAGTCCTCTTGACTTACATCTCAAATATCCATCAAGTCCTTCATAGGACCACTCAACCACTAGAGTTATGGAATAAGTCTTTCTGACTTACATCTCAGCATCCATCAAGTCCTTCATAGGACCACTCAACCACTAGAGTTATGGATAAACAACACAATATAGGAATGGACTATCTTAATTTAACCCAGAGGTTTAAGTCCCGTTCCTTTAGAAGATTCTTGGATAATTCTTCTCGATAATCCTTTTGTCAAAGGAACTGCCAAGTTTTTTTAACAAGTCGGGCCGGACCTTTTTTTAACATAAAACCAGACCCAATATCCTTAATAATAAAGCCCAACCCATCTTTCTTTTAAAAATGGGCCGGATCCATTTCAATCTATAAAAAAATAATTATTTGAAAGCCCATTTCAAACGAGCCCAACAACCAATTTCCTTTTAACAACATGAGCCGGGCCTTTCTTTTACATAAAGCCAGACCGAAAATCTTTAATAGAATAGGCCAAACTGTAACCCAAATAAATTGGGCTGCACCCATTTACAAACAACGAGCCCAATTAAACTTTTTTTATTTAAAAAAAACAAAAAAAAAATTCTACAACCGTCACATTTAATGATTAATTAATGTTTTTAATTAAACAGTTACACGTTCCGTAATAGTTACACGTTCCGTAGAAGATTTTTTTCTCTCTCTTAATCCTAAACCAAATTTTACTTCAAAATTATTTGATTTAGCAACAATTAAACTCAAATGTGACATAAACACAATAAATCGGCTCTGATACCAATTGAAAGAATCCGATTTCACCTAATTCGGATTCCAAAACCCCCGAAACTCTATTGTGAATTATATCAAAATTTGAGAAACTCAAAACAAAAGATCGAGATAAATACCTCGATTAATGGTATACGACATGCAACAAAATAGATCTTCTAATTTTACGTGCAATAACCGAAAAAGTTGATACTGATGGGATGTATCAAGAAGAGAGACTCTCTGAAAGTTTCTGTAAAATTTTATGATAAAAACTTTTGGTTTAGGAATGAAAAGAATAAGATATTACGTTTTCGAATGTTAGAAATAAAAACGTGACAAACTGAGAACGTGACCAAGCTGTGTCGTGGTAAATGCCACTGCCCTGAAAGCGTAATTTCGGTACGACCGTGGTGCAATCGAGACCGAACGCTTCCCCAAGGTTTACACAGCAGCTCCCTCGTACGCGTGCACTCGCGAGGAGGAAGATGGAATAGCTTTCAAACTCGAATGCTTAGAAAAATATAGCTTTCAAACTCAAATGCTTAGAAAAATATTGAAAGAAGTTAAAGAAACTTTGTTTTTTTTTTGCATCTTTTCCCTTGGCCGAAATGGCCTTTTATAGGCATCCTGGAGCCGACCTATTTTGGTGCGGCCGATTTGGGACTCTTAAAAGGAGAGGGCAAACTACCGATGTGGGACTCTTAAAAGGAGATGGCAAAAATGTCAATTTCTCTACAAGGGTAAATTAGTCATTTTTTCCAACAAGGATTACCATGGTTAAAAGTTTTAAGTAATCATTGTTTAAAATCGATTGTGCTAGGAAAACTAGTGGATAAAATCAATGAATATTTTTTATTTAATCGGTTGAAAGTCGATTGTACGTAGGGTTGAGTGAGCTGAGTGTGAATAAGTTCAACTGAGCTTATCTGATTCATAAGCATGTGAACCACATGCATAATATAGAAGTTCTTAATAGTATCTAGTGGTTAGATTCAGGTGCAACTAGTCAGAGCTCCCATGTTGAATAGAAATTTATTAGGATCCAACCGAAAAAGGACCTGATAAGTGTGGTATATGTGAACTTTATGAAGGCATGGGTAGAAAAAAATTATAGATTGATCTTGGACATTAGATGACACATGAATCTTGTAAATGTCTATTTGTTTTTGAAAGGGTTAGAAATCTCTCCATAGAAAAATTTGATTGTGTTGCATTGTTCTATTGTTCTTTTTTTTCTCAATTATATAAACATCAATACATTTATAATTTCGATATTTTAATGGATGGCCTTTAATGATTCAATCTTAATATATACTTTTACAAATATCTATTTCATATTGAATTTAACGTAGGTGTTAAAACATAAAGCATCAAATAACTTTTTTTGTTGCATCAGATATTTGTTCACATATTAAAAGAAAAGTTAATGATACTATTGAAAAATATGAAACTTTTTGTCAATTCAATTTTAGTGATCTTAGGGTATACATATATTGTTTTATGGAATGAAAATTAAACACATTACAAAGAAAGTGTCTTGTAGACCTTTTAATGTTTTTTCTTAGAGTAGAGAGCCGTATTTTTATCACCTTATAAATAAACTTAAGAATACTTGGAGAATGGAAGGGGGAATTTCAAAAATACTTTCGTAGGGCTAAAGTGCTTAAAAAATACCCTTCTCTGAAAAAAATTTCAACTTCAAATCTACCGATAATCTCATATTATCCTTCTCGACAAATTTTCTCTCTCCTCCAGAGCACCTCGATTTTTCTCTCTACTGTGGCGCGAGAATAACTGTTCTCCCACACCGCGTCAGATTCGGCGAGAGTAGCTTGAAATCAGAATCAGATTCGCCGCCAATAGGTTGAAATCGTTTGTTGTCAACAAAGAAGCTTGCAATTAAGGAGGTTCCGCAGAAAAATTGTTGCACTGGGTCAGAGTGTTGTAGGGGTCCAAGGGTCGCAAAGGGATCAAAGGGTCGCAGGGGTAAAAGGGTCGCAGGGTTTAGGATAGGGTCACAGGGGTCCAAGGGTCGAAGAGGGTAAAAAAGTCGCAGGGGTCCAAGGGTCGAAGAGGTAAAAGGGTCCCAGAGGTACAAGTGTCATAGAGGGACCTCTTCGACCCTAGGACCCCTGCGACCCTTGTACCTCTTTGACCCTTGGACTCCTGCGACCCTTGTCCCTCTGCGACCTTTGGAACACTGCGACCCTTGTCCCTTGCGATCCTTGGACCCGTGCGACCCTTGTACCTCGCGACCCTTGGACTCGTGCGATCCTTGTCCACAAAAACAATAATACTAACAATATAGTAAAAATAATTTATTATTTACAAATACAATTATTTACAAATAATATGAATAAATTTTGAAAATAATAATTTATCAAGTTATTTACAAATAATTGACTCAAATATCTACGAGCCTTATACATTTACGACCCTTGGACCCGTGCGACCCTTGTCCCTCCCGACCCTTGGACCCGTGCGATCCTTGTCCTCTTTCCACAAAAACAGCGATACTAACAATAACACTAACAATTGAATAATAGTAAACCCACAAGGTCAAATGAAGTTCAAGTTAAAAGGAGGTTCAAAGAAATCAAAATACAACTCAAATCAAAATATGTTGCTGATAAATCGTAGCACAGGTTCTCCTCCAATGGAGAACTTTGTTACTATGAGGGAACAATCCACGTTCAGTCCATTTTCTTGACAAAACTGTCTCCACCCCCTCTGATGCAAGCACCACCACGACTCACGGGCCTTAAAGCTGCTAGCCAAAAATCGAACGTTCCGTGATCGATTCCGCAATCGTGGTACATCGTTACATGACATTGTCTATGACAAAGACCGTTCTCCCTCGCAAACCCTATCAGAAGTGTCTGCGACATCACAAGGTTATATCAGTATAAATGAATAAAAGTCGAATAAATAACCAAATTATATATGATGAACGGTTTTAGGTCACTTACCAATGAATCTAGGGCCAGATTTGAACGCGTGACTGGTACAATGAAAACCCTCTCATCAAGAGTGGCTCTGGTGACATTAAAGACCATGTCACCTTCGTGACGGAGAAGTACGACATCCCAATACGAATGTTTTGTTCGTTGTAGAAATCTGTCCATCCATCAGTGAATTTAGAGCCATCCAACTTAACTTCCCATGTTCTGTTAGACGCATTCGATTTAATCCTTGCCATGTTGTTGTCCCTCGTATTCCCGTAAATATACGCATCGAAGAAGATCTTCAGAATTTCCTGTAACAAAAAACGAAAAACAAAGTCAAATCTGTACATTCTCTACATGTAACATACTGACGGAGTGTTTTAAAGAAGATTACAAGGTAGTACAGATGCTGTACAAGAATCTCTCGGAAGAAATGAGGGAAATGTGGCATTTTCTGAAAAAATGGATGGAAGATAATGAGAGGAAAAAATCGATTGGAAAAAAGGAAACGACTGGAATTCGAAAAGACCTGATATTGAATTGATGTTAGATGGAATTCGAAAAGACATGACCACACGGTCACATGGGTCGCAGGGGTAAAAGGGTCGTAGGGTCAAGGGTCGAACGAGTAAAAGGTTTGCAAGGGACAAGTGGTGTGACCCTTGTACCTCTGCGACCATTGGACCCCTGCGACCCTTTACGCTTTACTATTAAAAAAGTATTTACAAATAATATGAATAATTTTTAAAAAATAATAATGTACAAAGTTGAATTATCCATTCCTAAAATTATTTACAAATAAACTGTTAAAAAAAGAACAATGTACCAAATCACATCTTCAATAATCAAAGAGTAAATATTTTTTTAGACCCTTGGACCGTGCGACCCTTGTCCCCCTCCGACCCTTGTCTCACTTCGACCATTGTCTCCCTTCGACCCTTGTACCTCTGCGACCACTTGGACCTCTAAGACCGTTATCTCCCTTCGACCATTGTCTCCCTTCGACCCTTGTACCTCTGCGACCCTTTGTCCCCTACGATCCTTGGACCCTCTGCGATCCTTATTACAATAATAGTAAATCCATAAAAATATCGATACTAACTAGGGGTGTAATTCGGGCCGGCCCGACCCGAACCCGGCCCGAGCCCGTTTTGGACCGATGCTTTCGGGTTCGGGCTCGGCCCAACCCGAATCCACATGCTCCCTTTGGAAATTTCACCATTCCCTTTCTCAACAAATCTATCCCTTCTTTTCTCCAAGGTTTCTCTTTTTTCTGAGAGCTTCCATTAGCCTCTGCATAACTGTTCTGCTGGGAGGTTTTCCTGATATCGGGTTTTTTGGAGTCTGTTTCCTTGTTATTTCTACTGCTGCACACATCTCTCAGCACTGTTGCTAAATCCAACTGTAGCTAAATCCACTCCTTCCTTCTTGTCCATCTGATTGCATATATCTCTCAACTGCTCGATGTTTAGTGTCATGCAAAGATTCTCCACATCTTCCTCAGAGATTTCAAGTAAATGTTGCGCTATGACAGGGGCTGAGAGGGTTCTAAGTCGAGTGTGTTCCTTACGCAAGAGCTTCTTCTCTTTCTCCTTTGCTCGTTTCTGTTGTTGAGCAACTTCCATGCTCTCGACTTTTTGTTTTGTTGCAAAGCCCTAGATGTGTCGGGCGGCCCGAAGCCCGACCTGAAGCCCGATGGGCCGGGCTCTAAAAAATGGGCTTTTGAGTTGGCCCGAGCCCGAAGGCCCAGTTCCATTCGGGCTATGAAATTAACGGCCCGAGCCCGCGTATTTTCGGGCGGGCTTCGGGTGGACCCGCGGGCCCGGGCCATTTTTGACATTCCTAATACTAACAATAATACATTCTATTGAATAATAGTAAAAAAAACCAACCAAATACAAACATGAATTTTGTTGTTCAAATGAAGTTCAAAGCAATAAAAATTCAACATAATTCAATCTATGTTGATTATAGGCCTTGATAGAAGGGAAAACAGTAGACAAGGTACATCATCAAGAACGGCGTGCAGTTCGACTTTGAGGGTACAACCCATGTTAAAGCCATGATCGTGACAAAACTTTGTCCAACCCCTGGTGATACTAGTGCCACCGCGTTTCACGGGCCTTAGATGTGCCTCCCAAATCCGTACGTAATTCGTTATTAGATCAATCTTACTTCGTCTACCGTAAAGACAACTCGAGCTCGCAAACTCTATCAAAAGTGTCTGTGATAACCAAATAAATTTGAAACGATGCCAAACTAATGCATATACGGCCATATTTGATGAATAGAATAAATCGGTTTGAGTTCACTTACTAATGCATCTACGACCAGATTTGAAGCGTGACTAGTACCGTGAAAATCCTTTAACCAGAAGAAGATGACCCTGCTTCTACGAATGATGATGATATAGATGATGCATATTGTAGATTACACATATCATCTCCGAAACCAGTGACGTGAAAAACCATGTCACCTTAGTGACCGAAAACTAAGAAATCCCGAATAAGAAAATCATGGTCCTTGGAGAAATCTTTGCATCCATCAGTGAATCTTGAGCCATCCAACTTGACTTCCCATGTTTTGTTAGACACATCCAATTTAAGCATTGTCGTTTTGTCGTCCCTCGTTTTCCCGTAAATATGCTCGTCGAAGAATTTCTTTGGAATGTCCTGTAACAAAAATCAAAGAAAAAGTCACATCTTTACATTCTCTACATTAACATACCGAATGAGAGAGATGAAGGATATTACGAGGTAGTTCTCCAGAAAGCTCGGAAGAATTAATGATTTGGATGAAAGTAGGGAAATGTTGCATTTTCGGCAAAAATTGGATGGAAGATGATGAGAGTTAGAGAGAGAGAGAGAGAGAGTGTCGTTATTCAAAAAAAGGAAATGGCTGAAATACGAAAAGACATGACCCTGACATCAAATCGCACTCAGATAGAATTCGATATGTTTTTTCAAAATTTGGTGAAACGTTCGGTGGAAATTTTGGTGAAAATGATAAAATGTCAAAAACCAATCAAAATTGAGGGTGGCATGGGTCGCATATATGCGAAATCGACGAATTTACAGGTCTATAATGATCAAATGCCAAAAACAATCAAAACAATACATCTACAACGTCAAACTAATTAATACCAGATGAGGGTCGCATAGGTCGCATATATTGATGAATAGATGCGAAATCGACGAATTTACGGGTTTATGATGTTAGAATGAAAAAAAAACCAATCAAAACAATCCATTTACAACGTCAAACTAATTAATTCCAAATGAGGGTCACATGGGTCGCTTGGTCGCATACATTGATGAATAGACGCGAACTCGACGAATTTACGGGTTTCTGATGATAAAATGATAAAAACTAATCAAAACAATACATCTACAACGTCAATCAACGGTTAAAACAGATTATGACCCATGTGTACCTAGTTGAGTTGTGTAAAACCAATGCTTGTGTTTCAAAAGTGATACTAGTGTTTTAAGAACTCGTCGGATGATTAAACAATACATTTAACATTTTTTTCAAATGTCGATATTATTTATATTATTATCTATATTGATTCTAAATTAGACATATACAACTCAAATATATTGATAATGGCATATAGATAATGACATGGGTCGCATATATGGATCAATAGATGCGAAATCGACGAACTTACTAGTTTATAATGATAAAATGACAAAAACCAATAAAAACAATACATTTACAACTTCAAACTAATTAATGAAAATTGAGGGTCGCATGGGTCGCATTCTTCTTGTTTAGTATTGCAGTCCAGAGTTATCTCCTATCATGTACTTCGTCTTCTAGTCACATTTCAAGAGTGACCCAACACCGTCACATAAGTCATCCCCGCAACTCGTCAGTGACTGCATAGAGACTGAGTCCGCCGGTTACCAAGACCTTGAGTAACACATAGACCGTACGATACTCTGGGTCGACAATAGTGACTACAGCACGCAGGTCACAAAGGTAAAATTTTTTTTCATAGAAATTGGGGTTACTTACGCATACTAAGAGAAGAGATGTAGACATTAACTTATAGACATGGGTCGGAAGGGTCACATGGGTCGAAAGACAGGAGTCTGACATCAAAACGAAAAGTCACATGGGTAGGAAGGGTCACATGGGTTGGAAGGGTCACATGGGTCGGAAGACAGGAGTCTGACAGCAAAACGACAAGTCACATGAGTCGTATAGGTCGCATGAGTCGTACATGGGTCATATGTGGTCACATGAGGTCGCATGCGTCGGATGGGTTCCCTTTTAAACTTGATTCTAATTTAATCCGATTGAGGGTCGCATAACAGGTCATATTGGGTCCCATGAGTCAGATGGTTCATAACCTCACGAACAATAGATGCAAAATAAGAAATTTCCACATTTAAATATTGATTACATAAGGTCACAAAGGTTACAAAGGTCACAAAAGTTACAAAAAAAGTTACATAAAGTTACATAAGGTCTCTAAGGTCACAACGGTTACAAAAAAGGCAAGAAAAAAGTTCAAGAAAAAAAGGCAAGAAAAAAGTAGAAGAAAAAGGAAAAAAGGTTACATAAGGTCTCAAAGGTCACAAAGGTCAAATTTGCCGACTTTAGAGACACATTGGAGCCCTCCCCCGTAAAGAGAGTCGTGTGTGACGCAACGCCTTCTCCAAGTTGAGCTCCAACCGTGACCTCAGGTAACGCGGATACAGCTTGATGTCTGAGTCCGCCGATTACCAAGACCTTATGTAGTACAGATACAACACAAAGTCCTCCATCCACGTTGTAAGTACTTGTGTGTATCTGTATAGAGACCGAGTCCGACGATTATCAAAACCTTGAGTTCGTGATGAAGGTCAAAACAGTCACAAAGGTAACAAGGATTTTTCAGAGAATTTAGGGTTAGAGACTTAGACGAAGAGAGGAGAGAGATAGGATCCTCCCGATTCATTCTCATCTCAAATGGGTGTTATGGTGAGACTTAGAAACTTTGATGAACCTTTTAATATAGGGGTAATAAAGACGTGTCACAATGGTCTTGAATTGGTAAAATAAAAAATCATAGCTAGCACCTGAAAAAGCTAGTAGTCTGACATTGAAAAGACTAGTTAAAAGGGTCGAAATGGACAAATGGGTTGCAAGGGTCGCAATGGCCGGAAGGGTCGCAATGTCCACATGGGTCGCAATGGTCGCATGAGGCTCTGTGACCCAGTGCAACTGTGCGACCCTTGTACCTCTGCGACCCTTGTACCTATGCGACCCTTGTACCTCTGCGACCCTTTGACCCCTGCGACAATGTACCAAATATTTAAAAAATAACAATGTACCAAATGTTTACATCTTCCATTCCAAAAAAACAATGTACCAAATATCAAGTTAGTCTCAGGGTGGATCGATACGTTTTCCATTATTAAATATATCAGCCATCATCTTGTCACACAAGGAAGTAACATTGTCGTCGCAAATTAAGTGAAAAATATTCCTCCTTCTCATTAACGAGGCTTCTACGAATTTGTAGGAGAAAACACCACAGTCATTCCCGCTTTGGTTCTGTAACAGACATTCATAATACTCATACTTTCATTTATCTTCTCCAGAAGCCAAAGAAGGAACCCCTCCGAGAATGAGCATCTAGGGGATAAATGAAAGTATCTTCTCAACCACCGGATCGATATGCGTTTCCTTAATTCAGCTTTGGAAGTCGTATACCGTGATGCAACTGGTTTTGAAATCCGCTTTGATGGCTACCCAATGACATCCTACCCATCGACTTTCCTCCGATGGAAAGTTTAGAACCGAGGCAAAACCTTCGTAATCACTAATTGGTGTCTTCTTACTTCTGAATGAATACTTGGCATTCAAAAATCACTAAGAACTTCCGGCAAAGTTTCAATATCCTTGTACATCCACAGCGAGAGCGTCTGCATGAAAACAACAGGACAAACGTAATAATTCTGACTCGCGATGGGATTCAATGCCGAACGAGAAGACAACACCATCAACGCCTCATCCAATTGCTGCAAAAAAAATTAACACACATGAATACATATGACACCAAAATCTATGAGACTAAGGTTTAAAAAAACTTTCATCATCTTTAAGCCATACGTTGGGCTTTAATATAGTCTCCCAAAACATTGGCCCCCGTGGAATATCTAGCTTAGATTTCCACCATCGCTCATGTTGAGGTGTCTTCAGGAACATATATAGATTACTCAACTTTTCACCGCTAGCATCAACGAACGAAGGAAATCGGGTTATCTCGCCCTTTACTAATCCCTTGGGCTTCCACACAAACTCCTCTTCCCCTTCAGGTTCTTGAACCACCTTTTTTCGGGTTCTTGAACATCCTTCTTTTCGGGTTCTTGGACTCCAACAACATCTTTCCCTCGCCCTCTCCCTCGCACTGTTCTTGCTCTTTTCGCCGATAGAGGTTCAACATGTGAAGGTCCAACACCTGCATACAATTTACTTCATTAAACATATGGCGACCAATGCAACCATCAACCTATGCGACCCATGCGACCAATGCGACCAATGTGACCTCTATGGTTCAAATGACCGTACTTACTTGGTGGTACTTCGACAATAGCGGCGACCTCTTGGACAGGACCCACTGCTAGAGTATCCTTGGCAGGAACCTCGTCGATGACGTCATCGACAGGACCCGCTAATGTATCTTTAGTGTGCACCTCTTCGACAGGACCCACTGGAGCATCTGCATAAAATTACTTCATTCATTAGACTCATCGTTCATTACATTGATTATGTAACACATGCGACCCATGCGACCCATGCGCCTTTAGCGACCCAGTGATCCATGGGACATATGAAACCCATGCGACCCTAGCGGCCCTGCGACTTATGCGACCCTACGACTCATATGTCCCTACGATCGATCCGACTCTTGCGACCCATGCCGACTCTCGATGGAAATTGACTCTCAAATGACCTTTTCACTAAATATTACTTACTTGGTGGAAATCCATCAGGAGCAAAGTTTGCCAAATCCTCTTCTGAGCCATCTCCAGAGTCAACCGGCTCTTCGCTTGGCTCTTTTCTTGACACTGTATTTGGCCTTCACCAAATCCTTCACGTCAAAGGAATTCAAAATCATAATCACTAACAGTGCCGGAAGATTGGTTTCCGGTGCTCGCTCTTTTCTCGGCAACCTTTGATTTTGGATTAGACATATGAATCCCGACATCCCTTAGATGGTCTCTTACGGCGTTGATGATTCTTTTCTCTGACTTCCTTATTTCCTGTATTAATTTCTTCTCCAGTGTCAGAGGGATTGCAGCATCAACATCAGCATCATCTTGGACGTCTATTATTTTTTCACTCACGCTCTCCTTCCTCTTAGTCGCCTTTTCTTTCCCTTTTTTTTTTATCACCAAGAGCTACTTTTCGTGTCAGTAGTTCTTGCTTACGGATATCCTCCTAACAAATACCTTTCGGATTTCTACGAAGATGTGGAGTCACATTGTAAGTGGAATAAATGCCTAAATTGTGACTCTTTCTCGAAGTAATGCAACTCGTATTCATCTAAGATTCCTCTCAGCGTCGTTATGTCTCGTGAGGATAACACTTGGTGGTGATCTTTGATATTCTGTCCATGTGCTTGAATTCATACACAAAATTCGGCTTTGGCGCCACCTCCCAAATAACTAATTAAGAATACATTATACTTCTACCGACTTAAGCGACCCATGCGACTCAACCGACCCGTGCGACCCATGCGACTCAAACGACCCTTAGACACTCTGCGACACTCAACCGACTCACTGAGACTCAAGCGACCCACGGGGCATAATATCAGGCGACCCACGCGACTCAAACGGCCATTGCGACTGAAACGATCCTTGCGACGCAAACGACCCTATCGACTCAATGACATAAGCGACCCATGCGACTCAAACGACCCTTGGACCGCCTGCGACGCTCAAATGACAATTGCGACCCAACCCACTCACTGAGACAACCGACTCACTAAGTCGAAGATGATCACGCAACTCATGCGACCCTTGGGACTCAATGGACTCACTGACACTCACCCATTTCAAATCAATAAACCATTATGTGACTCGACTTGCAAAACCCTAGAAATTGATCTACTTACACTTATTGACGTCATTGAAGATTCACTCGTGCTCTCTTCTTCACTGCTGCTGCTGATTCTAGCCATTTTCCTTCTTGCCAACTTTAAATCGATCCCTCTCAAGTTCAACATCACTTATTCTTTCTTGCTCTAAACTTTGAAATAGGTTTCACGTCGAAACACTGTTTGGATTTCTTGCTTTTGACACGGTTTGACAGTTTTTCATGTCGAAAAACTGCAGAACGTGAGTTTTTTTCACGTTCAAGCATTAAGGGCAAATTTGTCTTTTCTTCAATTTTTTCCGATTTAATAATTATTTTAGGGAAGGATATTTTTGAAGCGTTTAAGCCCTAGGAGGGTATATCTGATATTCTGCCGAATTGAAGAGGTCAAATAAAAAATATAGAAGAGAATAACAATAGATTATGGCTCGAATTGAGCTTTTTGAATCAAGGCGATTTGGCAAATACTTACATGAATAATTTTATTTTTACGATATATAAACATAGAAATTAATGTAAATAGAAAAAAAGAAAAATCTATATTCATTAATATATGATATGTCTAGAAGAAAAGAAGAAAACAAGAGCATCATGTCCACTTGAAGAAGGTGGCAACCAAGAGGAGGAAACAAATTGTCTAGTGAGACACTTTAGGAGAAACAGAGTCTTGTTCCTTCTATGTGAGGGATAATGTCTTGAATGTCTTGGTGAGAATGAGAGTAAAACATTCTACCTCAAGCTTGACACGATCTTAACGCCATGAGACGATGTCTTGTTGAAACTTTACCAAGTAAAATCTTTTAGAGAAAAAACCTTAATGAAAGGAAAAGAGTACACTCATAAATCATATGTTTGATGAGTAGATTGTTTGAACTTTCTATCTATCTGAGTTTGTTGTAGATACACAGGTACAACTGGTTGATTAAATTTAAAAAAAAAAACTGATCTCTTAGGGTCTTGGTGCAGATGGCAACAAGGTTGTTTGATCTTTGTGTATAAGTTGTGGCAATCACTCTCCCCTGTATCTTGTGTCGAATAAAGCGATAGTCTGCTTATATGCGTTTGGTCCACTTGTGAAAAATAAGTTGGTCATGATATGATTTGTAGATTTGTTATCACAATGCATAACCATTGGTCGTATCGTTTTGATTCTTAATCCTTCTAGAATTGCTTCGATCTAGACTAGTTCAAAAGTTGTATTCGTCATGGCTCTATATTTTGATTATATGTTTGAATGTGCCACGATGCTCTACCTCTTGCTTCTCCAAGTGTCTATGTGCCTTGTTACGAATGTGCAGAACCTTGTGGTGGATTCTAATCATCTCTGTCATTGCACTTCATATGTATTCCTTTGGCCTTTTCCCAAAGTTCCCTTGATCTTTTTGAGGATTTGCTATACCGTATTCCATCAGCACTTTATTGGTGTGTGCATTTGCACTTAGCATATATATATATATATATATTAAGAGAGCATTAAGAAAATTTAAATACTAAACACATGGAAATAGTTTCAACCCGTAAATCAATTTCTTGAGGTGGCACACTATGGTGTTAGATTTTGCATATCCTAGGTGTGGTTTCATGTAAACCTTTTCTTCCAAATCTTCCTATAAAAATGAATTCTTGACATCTAGGTGCTACATTATCTATTTAAGGTTACTAGCACTACAAAATAACACACCATTTTCAATGGATAGATCAATGTATTCGTCCGTCGAAAATAAATTCAATTGATTCCAAAGGATATCAAAGGAAATAAACAAGCTGATATCCATTTTAGTCCTTTGAAAATTTTAATAAAACATCAACAGATGAGCACATATAGATATTCATCGATAATAATTAGAAGTTTTGTTGCAACTTTCAATAGGTTATCAATGGATACAATCCATTGGAAATTATCAACTATGTTCCACTAGTTATTGATTACTAAAAATATCCATTGAAATACCGTTAACAACATGTCTTAGTAATCATCTCATTTTCATACGTATTCCTTGCATGATTTTAGAGATGTTTACAATATAGATGCATGTTTACGTATGATTTTGTATCCGTTTTACTTGTTTTCATGTTTTCGTGTTCTTACAGGTTTTTATGCGTATTCGGTTCATTTTGGAGCTAAACGACGTACACGAGATAAATACCAACATCGAGGATCATCACTGAACAAACGGGACGAGAATCGGTGAGGAATAAGCTCAGCCCGCGCGGGGTACACCCTTGCCCGCGCGGGGCGTCTAGTCGGCAAGTTTGTCCAGCAACTTGAGCCCGACCAGGGCACACCTTAGCCCGAATGGGGCACTCCCTAGCCCGACTAGGGCGCCTTGTTTTCCATCGCGATCCCGTGCGATCATGCGTGCCACACTCGAGCAGGTCACACGCCCAGCCCGCGCGGGTCGCGTCCGTCACCTGCAACTCCAAATAAGTTAATTTGTCTTAAAACAAATGGGAGTTTGTTGGGGACTTATACAATAAGGAAAAAGACTTTAGAGAAGAGGAATAAGTGATATTTTTCTAGAGAAAGTAAAGGAAACGTCGCCCAACTTATTCAAGAATGGAAACTCATGAAAAGACAACAAAGGGTGGCTGCTGCAACAAAAGGAAGAACTGAACGGCCGAAAGGGAAACGGGGGAGAAAAGGAAAGAAAAGAGGAAGGAAAGCAGAGGAGAGGAGTGAGAGGTCGAGCTCATTCACTCAGTTTTCACTTCTTGATTGAAGAGAGAGAGTAGAGAGAAGAAGGAGGAGGTTCTTGCGAAAGAGACTTACAAGGAGCGTTGGAGATCAACCCCACACTTCGGTTTCGTTTGGTTTTCATGTTCCTTAGACCTTCTATTTCGTTTATGATTGTTTTCGGATGCATGAGCGAGTAGTTTGTTTGTTCTAGGAGAAGGGATTAGCCCATGGCTATTCCGGAACCACTTTTGATTTATCTTTAAATGCATCTTCCCGTTTTTGTTTATCTATTCTTTATCTGAGTGCTTAATTTACTTGTATTTGTGATAGCCACGTAGATGCATGTGTTAGGGATTAGGAGAAGGACCGAAAGGAGAATTATAGTCCTAGAAGATCAGGTTTAGAACAACCGAGGTTAGGCCACAAAAGTAGGGTAGCAGCGATTGAGGGTAAAAGGGATGAATCACAGATCTTATGGGTTTAGTTTAAGGTGTCAGCCACGAAAGTAGGGGATAACTTGACTAGATCACGTGTCTATGCCTTGAGAGAGGGTAGATATCATATTCGGAATGTCTGCCTTAGATAACTTGACTGGGATTGCATGATAGATAGGTTGATTGTTGGTTTCGGTAGTCTTGTGGTGAAACTGGATTCCTGGAACGTTTGTCTCATCGTTACGAACTAATTTTTTTATTTCGTTCGTTTAGTATTTCATTCTCAATTCCCAATATTTTGTTTGTTTGCAAGTTTGATTCATAGTTAGAGTTTAAGTTGTGTTCCGTAGTCCATGTGGGATCGACACTTGAAGTACTATACACGTGCCGTGGACTTGCGGGTAGTTTAGGATATTTGTTTAACTTTGATAACGCATCAAGTTTTTGGCGCCATTGCCGGGGAACTATTGTCAACACGTCTTAGATTCGAGCCTAGAGTCTTTCTTGTTCGTTTTTATTTCTGTTTTCTTTTCTTTCGTTTTTCTACGTAAATCATTTTTATTTGTCCTTTGCAGAGCCGTCAGATCAACGAGAATAAGGATAATCAGAACGGCCATGGACAACCTCAATTACATATCGGTAATCTGGGGCATATGCATCAACAGCAACTCGTGCCTCAACCCCGAGAACCACAGGCTCCACCACCACGTCGCCTCAGAGATTACCTGGTGCCGAATATGAATAATGTGCAAACAACCATTAGGATGCCTACTGTTGCTAGGGAACAGCTTGAGATTAAGTCGGCGATGATCAACATGCTTTATTAGAATCAATTCATGGGTGGAAATCATGAGGATCCCCATCAGCACCTCAGAGACTTCCTTGAGCTTTCCAGTATATTCAAGATACACGCAGTCTCAGAGGACGCGATCTTACTGCGTCTCTTCCCCTTCTTAATTGGGGGACGAGCAAAAACTTGGTTACAAACGCTCCTCGTTGGTTAAATCACGACTTGGGACCAGCTCTGCACATTGTTCTTATCACGCTTCTTTCCTCCGAGCAAGACGATCAGATGAGGGGGGAAATCACAACGTTTAGATGTAGAGATGGAGAAACTTTGTTTGAAGCGTGGGGCAGACGGAAAATCACAACGTTTAGATGCAGAGATGGAGAAATGTTATTTGAAGCATGGGGCAAATTTAAGGATCTTCTACAGATGTGTCCACACCATGGTCTCGAGCAGTGGTACGTTATCCAAACCTTTTACAACGGAATTTCAGATGAGCACCAAACGACGTTGGATAACGCTGCTAGAGGATCGTTTATTGATCTGAGTGTCGAGGAGGCATACGAGCTGATCGATAACCTTGCCATGAACCACACCATGTGGTCTACACCGACAGGTATGCCTAACAGTACCCGTCGCCTATATGAGCCGAATCAGAGTAGAGCGACGGGTAATGCAGCAAACGCTATATATTGCACGAATTGTGGAGATACAGAACACGTGGCTTATCAATGCACGCTGCAAGAGAATGTGGAATACATGAATTATGCTCAGCAGCAAGGAAACAGGCAATTCGGGAATACCTACAACCCGAATTGGAGGAATCACCCGAACTTTTCATACCGAAAGACTGAACCAGTAAAGTATTCGGGATTTCAACAAAGGCAGCAAACATTTCAGCAATTCCAGCAAGCTCAGCAAGTTCCGCAAGCTCCTCAACCTCCTCAAGCCCCTTCACCAAACCTTGAGGGAGTGTTGTTCGAATTTATTAAGGAGCAAAGGCAGCAACATTCAACTGGAACCGAATTCAATGCGGATGTGGGGACAGCGATCAACGAGCTCAAAACTCAGATGGAATCCTTGAGCAATCATGTTAAGAGCTTAGAGAACTCCGTAGCACAGCAAGCTGCCTCATCCTCTCGGAATCCCGGACAGCTTCCAGGTAAACCCAAATTGAACCTGAGAGAGTATGTGAATGCTATTTCTGTGTGCAGCAGTGATATGATCGACGATTCCTCCTCGAAAGAGCGAGAGCATGCTGCTGGTACGTCCATGAAAAGAGGCAAAGGTACGATTGCGATTATGGAAGGAGTTGAACCAGATTTAGACAAACCATACGTTGCTCCACCGGTGTACAAACCTCCAATACCGTTTCCTCAACGGTTGGTGAGCAGTAAGAATGAAGAACGAGTGAGCAGATTTGTAGAGGGTCTCAAGAAGCTTGACATCAACATCCCATTCGTGGAAGCCCTCCAAAAGATGCCTAATCATACCAAACTCATCAAAGAGTTTCTTTCCAAAGAGAGATATATCGAAGAGAACGAGACGGTAGCACTCACCGAGGAATGCAGCGCTATTCTTCAAAACAAGCTGCCACCAAAGTTGAAGGACCCTGGAAGCTTCTCCATCCCATGCACAATAGGTAATATTGATATTGATAATGCTTTGTGCGATTTAGGGGCAAGCGTGAGCATCATACGACACTCAGTTTTCAAGCGGATGGACTTCGGGAATCTCAAACCTACAAAGATGTCTCTACGCCTCGCGGATCGTTCGGTAAGATATCCGGTGGGAATTGTTGAAAATGTTCCCACCATGGTAGGTCAGCTTTGCATCCCCACTGATTTTGTTGTACTTGAGATAAAGGAAGATGCTAGGATACCTATTATTCTTGGTAGGCCGTTCTTAGCTACTGCAGGTGCGATGATAGACGTACAACAAGGAAAGTTTTCCTTTCGTATCGGAGACGAGACGATAGAGTTTAACTTGTCCAGCACCATGAACGAATCCTCATTCAAGGAGTCATGCTTTACAGTCGATTTGCTGGATGAGTTAGTGAAAGACACGCATGATCAAGTAAGTATTTCCGATCCATTTATGCAATGCCTAACACGAGTTTGCGAAGATGCAGGATTTACGGACGAAGGAGCCAAGCTGTACACGAAATTCATTAGTGCTATTTCAGCACTAGGAGACGCCCCAAGTGAGGAGAAACCACACAAAATTCACGCTGGTTTCGCATTGGAGAAGACGTCCAAACTTGAGCCCGAGCCACCTCCGTATTCTTTTTGGTATGAGTACGTTGAATGCGATAAAATATATCCTGCTGTTATGAATGCTAACTTGAGTGCAGATGAGATGAGAAAACAACCCACATGCGTAAAGAAGCGTAGGAGAGTCAGCTCTTCAATATGTACGCATGGAAGTTCTACGGAAGACAGCCACGAACCTTCAACCGAAACTCAAAGGAGGCTGCACCCGCACTTGCACGAGGTAATGGAAAAATACATCATAAAACTTTTCAATACAGATACCATTTATCCAACCTCGGGCAGCGAATGAGTGAATCTCGTGCATTACGTGCCAAAGAAAGAAGCAATGACTAAGGGATGGCACGAAAAAAAGATCCTACCTCATGACTTCCAACCAGGTGATTTAGTTCTACTATTTCATTCTCGTCTTAAGCTTTTCCCGGGCAACCTACGGTCTCTTTGGTCTGGTCCTTTTCAGGTGTGAGAAGTCTTCACACATGGAGAAGTGGAACTATTGAGCGATTAGCGGGACGTTCAAAGCTAATGGACAGTGGCTAAAGCTCTACCAAGCCGCTCAACCGATCGAAAGTGGAAAATCCATTTCCCTTTCCGATCCATGCGTCGCGCACGCATGAGGAATGGAGACGTCAAAACTTAAAGACGTTAAATAAGCGCTTTCTGGGAGGCAGCCCAACTGTTTTGTTTTCTATTTTTTTTTTAGTTTTTAGTTTAAGACTCGTTTTTGTTAAAAAAACCACAAAAAATACCACCACAAACGTGACTACACTTCCCTTACCCTCCATCGGAGCTTCACGTCGAGGACGCCGTTCAATTCAAGTCTGGGGGAGCAGCTCACGTTTGTCAGGTGATTTCGTTTCATTTTCTCTTTGATTTTGTAGTTTTTGATTTGTTTTTGCTTTCGTGAGTGAGAGTCGTCCCAGGAACTTGTCCGGTGTCACGTTTTGAGATGAACCCTGAACCTAGGATGCTTAAGAAGTTGGCTGCACATAGAGATGTGATCATTGAACAGACCCAAAGGGAGAATTCCTAATGGTTACATTACCATTGAACTGTCAATAGGAATTTCTCTAGAAGGATTGGAATATTATAATTTCCTTAGACCTGAGATCAACATAGTAACTGACAAGTTATCTACCATTCTTTGATACTGGACACCTTATGCCTTGGGATGTAAGTTGAAAGGATATTGGGAATGATTAGATGCTTGTGCAGTTAGTGATTGATCAAGATGGAATCCGTCAACTCTAGGTAAAGAGTTTGAGCTCTATGTTGTCAGCAACATAATGACTGAAAGACCTTGGCCAGGGCATTTGAATGAGAGAAGAAAGGAGTTTCTTGCGATCATTCACCAGTCAGTTATGTTAGGCATGAAACATAGTTGATAATCTATTAGGACTTGACAGTCAGACCATGTTCTAGGATTATCCGGAGCTGTAAAGACGGAGGGAAATAATAATATTATCCTTCTACCATGGTTCTACAGAGTAAGGATGTTACTTCATACTATCTGGTCGTTGAGGAGAATTGCTAGACGTCAACCTCGATTAGTTAATTAGTGAGACTAATTGACTACCAGCTTAGTGATGAACCTACGAGGTCACACGCATACGAGTGTCTCGGTATCTGCTTATGATTGTTAGACAATCAGTGTGGGATACAGTTATATTCATCCGCTAGCACCGAAGAATATAATTGTATTTGTTTTTTTTCTTTTGGGTTAGTACATAAGATGTACAGGCAAATATGTGTATGGAGATACATGTATTTCGACTATTTGAAATATTACGTAAAGGCAAGTGGGAGATTGAAAGTCCTATGCCAATTATGTAATATTTGAATAGTTTTGGGTTTAATTTGTAATTATTAAGGAGTTAATAATTATAAATAAGCGCTTTACGAGGTTTCGTAAACACACTATTCTAAAAACCTAAAACCTAGCCGTCAGAAAAGAAATAGAACGAAGAACGAAAAATAGTTTTTCGTTCTTCTGATTTCCACATCAAAGCGATCCCGATCTCGGCGTGGATAATCGTAGAGGACTTGCATCATCAAGTCTCACATCCGATCCTCAATTCAACGCTACAGGTATCTCAAAAACTGTTCTTGAGTATTTTATCGTTGAACCGAACAATTAATCGTAAACATGACTAGATCGTTATTCGGGTTGATTAAAACACGTTTCCGCATAATCAAATCAACCCTACAGCACGACCACTTGGTTGGACGTTAATATTGTCATTCTCATGGAGCCATTGTAGTGTATAAGGCCTCGGGTGCTTCTTGACCTTTTTAACCCGAGTTCTTCTTCGTACTCCTCAGTCGAAGATTCAGATTCCTTGTCCTCGGATTCAATCTCACCATCCTCACGAATAATCATAAATCTCTTATTCGTACATTCATCTACATAATGATCAATTCTGTGATACTTGAAGCACTTTACGTCCCGAGCTCTCGATGTAGTGGCCTCGGCTTTTCCTTTGTCTCGTGGAGCCACTGGAACCACTTCAACTTCATCTCGCACGCATGAGGAATGGAGACGTCAAAACTTAAAGACGTTAAATAAGCGCTTTCTGGGAGGCAGCCCAACTGTTTTGTTTTCTATTTTTTTTTTAGTTTTTAGTTTAAGACTCGTTTTTGTTAAAAAAACCACAAAAAATACCACCACAAACGTGACTACACTTCCCTTACCCTCCATCGGAGCTTCACGTCGAGGACGCCGTTCAATTCAAGTCTGGGGGAGCAGCTCACGTTTGTCAGGTGATTTCGTTTCATTTTCTCTTTGATTTTGTAGTTTTTGATTTGTTTTTGCTTTCGTGAGTGAGAGTCGTCCCAGGAACTTGTCCGGTGTCACGTTTTGAGATGAACCCTGAACCTAGGATGCTTAAGAAGTTGGCCTTTTCTGTGAGATTTTTCATGTTTAAGCTAGGTTTTCCCTAAGCAATAGAGCTTATTAGTCGGCTGAAAAACAATAGGTCGTAGGTCTTTGGGAAACCTAGTGTTGCTTGTGGGGGGTTTAGTCCCTTGATATCCTCCATGAGTATTCGATGCATGCATAACGATGGGTGGCTGGTGCAACAAAAGGAAGAACTGAACGGCCAAAAGGGAAAGAAGGGAGAAAAGGAAAGAAAAGGAGAAGGAAAGAAGAAGAGAGGAGTGAGAGGTCGAGCTCATTCACTCAGTTTTCAGTTCTTGATCGAATGGAGAGAGTAGAGAGAAGGAGGAGGTTCTTGCGAAGGAGACTTACAAGGAGCATTGGAGATCAACCCCACACTTCGGTTTCGTTTGGTTTTCATGTTCCTTAGATCTTTTATTTCGTTTATGTTTGTTTACGGACGCATGAGCGAGTAGTTTGTTTGTTCTAGGAGAAGAGATTAGCCCATGGCTATCCTGGAACCACTTTTGATTTATCTTTGAATGCATCTTCTCGTTTTCGTTTATCTATTCTTTATCTGAGAGCTTGAATGACTTGTGTTTACGAAGGCCAAGTAAATGCATGTGTTAGGGGTTAGGAGAAGGACCAAAAGGAGAATTTTAGTCCTAGAAGATGAGGTTTAGGACAACCGAGGTTAGGCCACGAAAGTAGGGTAACAGCGGATGAGGGTAAAACGGATGAATCACAGATTTTATGGGTTTAGTTCAAGGTGTCAGCCACGAAAGTAGGGGGAAACTTGACTAGATCACATGTCTATGCCTCAAGAGAGGGTAGATATCATATTAGGATCGTCTGCCTTAGATAACTTGACTGGGATTGCATGATAAATAAGTTGATTGTTGGTTTCGGTAGTCTTGTGGTGAAACCGGTTTCCTGGAACGTTTGTCTCATTCTTAAGAACTAGTTTGTTTATTTGTTTTTAGTATTTCACTCTTAAAACTATATATTTCGTTCCTTAGCAAGTTTGATTCGTAGTTTGAGTTTAGGTTGTGTTGCGTAGTCCCTGTGGGATCGACACTTGAAGTACTACACACGTGTCGTGCACTTGCGGGTAGTTTAGGTTATTTGTTTAACTTTGATAACGCATCAGCACTTCTCTTGGCGTCAAATGAATAAGAATCGTTTTCCTACCATTAAACTCGAAAGAATGCTGGTTAGTAGAACCGTCATGTATTATCTTATGATCTGATTGCCACGGACTACCGAGAAGGGTATGGCTCGCATCCTTGGGAAGAACGTCACACAGGATCTTGTCCTCGTATGTCCCAATGGTGATAGGCACGTGAAAGTCCTATGCCAATTATGTAATATTTAAATAGTTTTGGGTTTAATTTGTAATTATTAAAGAGTTAATAATTATAAATAAGCGCTTTACGAGGTTTCGTAAACACACTATTCTAAAACCTAAAACCTAGCCGTCAGAAAAGAAATAGAACGAAGAACGAAAAATAGTTTTTCGTTCTTCTGATTTCCACATCAAAGCGATCCCGATCTCGGCGTGGATAATCGTAGAGGACTTGCATCATCAAGTCTCACATCCGATCCTCAATTCAACGCTACAGGTATCTCAGAAACTGTTCTTGAGTATTTTATCGTTGAACCGAACAATTAATCGTAAACATGACTAGATCGTTATTCGGGTTGATTAAAACACGTTTCCGCATAATCAAATCAACCCTACAGTGGTATCAGAGCGTCTGGCTGCATGTTTAGGATTAATTTTTCTCGAAATTTTATGAAAATTGGATCGAAAAAAATGTGAAAATCGCGCGCACCAGACTTCACGAACACGTGAAATCGAACGACACGGCAGCCGTGCCCTAGCCGGCCGCACGATCACCGTCGGTCGACGGCAGATGGCCGGTGGGACAGAGGGCGGCGCACCGTCGGTTCGACGGACGGGAGACGTCCGGCGGTGCGACGAAACAAAAAAAAACGAGCCGTCGTTCGAATCGGGTTTCTGAAACCCAGATTTCGAACAGTTTTCGGCCTCCTTCTTCTTCTTCTGCGGCGGGCTGTCCGATGGGTTCGAGGGGCGGGCTGAGCGGCGTCCGAGCGACGGTCGATGGTCGACGTCGAGGACGTATCGGGGCGGATTTCGGGTTTGAAGGCGAGGCGGCGCTGATGGGGTTTTCTGAAACCCTAAACACACTGCTTCGCAGCCCGAGCGGGCGAAGGGAGACTCGCAGAGAGCTCGTGCGACGACCCGAGCGAGGATCTTCAGGTGAGGCGGCTGGCGGAGGGTCGACCGGGTGAGAGTCGACGACGGACGGCGACGGAGAGCAGGCGGAGCGGTCGTGCGACGGGCGCGGCAGGGCGAATCGTGCGGTTAGGGTTTTCAGAAACCCAGATCGCCGTCGCCCGACGTTACCTGTCCTCGGATGTTCTGGCCGGCGATTCACCGTCCCTCGTGCGGCAGTCCGGGTCGCCTCCGCCGGCGGATCCTCCAGCCCGGTGACAGCGGTCGATTGTCGGCGGTTAACCGGAGATAGGGTAGAGGGGCGGCGGCTAGGGTTAGGGTAACCCTAACCCTAA
>CM071860.1:48230288-48254801 GCA_036759665.1 Gynandropsis gynandra | reverse complement strand
TTATTTGATAAATCAGCTTTTTCTCATGTAGATGACTGAATTTTCCAGCACAAAAGTTCGAAAGAGAGCTAATTTTCCATTGGAGTTGTTGCTCTATTGTAATCGATTTGTATGGCTCTCGGAGACAGTTATTCATAGCATACCATTTACGCATTATAGCTTTCATTTCTAACCACGTCTCTATAGGTTTCTCTCCATTACGTCGTCTAGAAGTTACAAATTGATCTTACCAACTCAAAGCATAATCGTAGAACTCCGTTGCAGCAATCTTAACCTTCTTGGTCTCGGTGTAGTGCTGGCAACCAAACACGAGTTTGATTTTCTTCTCCCATTCCAAATAAGCGTCCGGATCAGCCTTGTCGTGGAATGGAGGGATTTTGAGTTTATGACCAGCAAGATCGTCCCTCCGGTCGTCCCTATGTTCCCGCACCTCTCGGCGTCGTCGTTAACTACTTCGGGAATAAGATGAACTGCCTCGTTCATAATAGTTACTGCCCTCATCTTGCTGAATTCTTTCTCGTTGATTAAGAGTAGGATTCACTCTCGGTAGGCCATGAATTTCTTCCCGAATCTCTTGCCGAAACTCCTCTATTTTGGTTCCCATTGCGTTTGATGATTATACACGCAGCAAAGACACGGAAAGCCTGCACAAATAACACACCAACGCAGCCCACAAGCAAAATAAATAGCGTACGAGCAGCCAAGACTCGTAACACAAATGATATGTAACAAAAGAACAGAAACTACGCACGGTTCAACCACTTGCTACCGGTCTAAGAACAACCAAACAATCGAAGATGAGCCAGCCTTTTCTAGAGCGAGCTCTGATACCACTTGACGGAATCCTCACTGGAACGACACTCTAGAGCGAAGATAGATAGGTAATCCTTGCTTCAGCTGAGTCGGAAGACTCCTTACACAAGGCGTGTGGGGTGAAAGGTCACACGAGAGTTGCGGAAAGGCTCTCGATTTACCGGCTCGTCTTCGAGGATATGATACACCTACGAAGAACGAATAATTTGTTGGATATTATGCACCAACACTTGCTGGATATGATACACCAACAATGGAGGAATTCTCAAAGAGAAATTCAAATTTTAAAATCAAAATCAAGGTTGTTGTGTGTACAAGGGGGTCGACGGCCATATAAAGGAAGAACTCATGCAAGACTTTAATGCCACCATAAATGCATGCAAGCCATGCAAGGCTTGTAGTTTAAATGATCTAAAATTCAAAATTCAAAAAAAAAAATAAACGTAACAATGAAGTACTTCAATACGAACGACATATGAAATCTCTTGTCAACAATTAGGGGGACGGAGTGAGTTGTGGTCTCGTTAAAAACCCGCCGTTGGAAAACCACGTGGGACAAATCCAACGGTGAGAAAAGAGCACACACGAAACACTTACCCTAATTGTTGATCGTTGCGAGATTTGCTTCGACTTGTAGTATGACTCGGCTGTTGGAACTTCCTTGTGGACTCGAGCACTCGTCTTGAACCCGCACGACCGCAAGTAATCCGATGATAGCTTCCTTGAACATCCTAGCTTTAGCTCGGGTCACGGGACCTGCTCATATGGTTAAGGCATCCTCCTCTCTAGCCCTAGAACGGGTCACGGGACCAGCGTCCTTCTTTCTCTTCTTAGGGCGGGTCGTATCCGCCTTTCTCTCCTTTGGACGGGTTGCGTCCTCCTCGGCACAGGCTACGTCCTCTTCGCTCGCCACAACATGGGCCGCGTCCTCTTTTCTTGCTTTAGATCGGGTCACGAACCTTCTTGTAATATTGAGGCGTCCTCTTCATGCTCGGGATCCTCGACGCTGTCCATGATCATATCACCAAGGTAAATGGCATAACTAGTACAAAGACAACATTTTTTTTGTAATGTCCATATTGGAAATCACTCACATTGTGGTAACTTGTATATTATGCATATCGAGAAAAACTTTTTTCGATAACATCATCAAGATGGTTTTCAATGTCATTGATAAAAAAGAGGATGACATCTAGTCAAGGAAAGATTTGAAGACAAAATGTCGAAGACCGTGGTTGGAGTTATGTGATGAAAAGGTACCAAACCCGTTATTTAGATTATCTTGTCCTTGAAAGATAAAATTGTTAAGGTGCCTCAAAGAATACATTAAATTCCTAATGAATAGAACACCGTCTGATGTGGGATTTGGTGGTTTTAAGGCTCATTGCCATGAAGAGTCACGATTATCATGCACATATTTTTTAGAGGTATGTGTTCTAGAAATTTAAAAAGAAAGCAATTTGGATGACCCATTCATCACAATAGATCAAGCTAATCAAGTATCCACCACCTTGAAACGTCAAAGAGAAGAGTGATGTGAAGATTAAACCGTGTAGAGTTTTAAGCACACGAAAAAAGGAAGATCCATTATAAGCAAAAAAAATATTGAACAAATATGTTTAATTGAATTTCAAGATCATGGAAAGAGTCTAGCGAAGAGCGATATAGATAGTGAATACATCGACAGTTGTGAAGACATAAAACCAAAAGACGTCAAGATGAACATAATGATGAATATAATGCACAATTAAAGGATGAATTGCCAGTTGAAGAACAAGTAGAAGATGAATTAAAAAGTTTATAATTATAGTATTATTTTAGTCTTTCAACTATATTATCAAAGGGTATCCTTGATATTGCGTAATTGTCAATGCAAGGCCATTGATAATTTAAACGTTTTTAACTAAGCAAAATTTTCAGATTTTGGACATTTTAACCGGGCATCTTTTTATATTTTATAAATTTGTAATGTATGCTCGTTGATATTTGTACCTTTTTGAGACATCAAATTTTTTTGTGTTTATTTGATCTAAATATAATCATATGGGCTTCTATTGATATTTTCAACGGATGCCCACTGATAAATATAATTATTAGATGTGTTAAAGACACGTTTGGTTTTTTTCGACGGGAATCCATGGAAAATATCAAAGAATGATTTTAGTAAGGAGTAAACCTAAAATCTTTGTATTTCGATTTCTATGGAATAGGATTTTTTTTTCAATGGATGCCCATTAAAAATCGGGTAAATAACCCTTCTTTTTAACAAATTTCACCAGCTAAACAAAATTATATTTCTAAAACTTCTCTACCAAACACTAAATATATTATTAACCATGAAACCCCGACGTCACATTAATAACACATGATTGTTAAGGGGTTCTGCTAGAACCCCTGTACTACCTCCTCCGCCACCATATCATCTACTGTCACTTATTTCAGTGCTATCAAACTTTTTTTGACGATGACGATATGGTTAATATCGATCAATTGATCGATAACTTTGACAAGTGCCCTAGATTTTTTCCACACTTCAACCTATCTCATCCCAAATTTACGAACGAATATCTATAGTGTTCATAGTTTCCGCATAGATAACACGTTTGTTCAAAACTTTTGGATGGCTTTTATGTCCGTCTGTACTTTACGATAATCTATAGCATTTGTTATAAAATTGGTCCATTTCGAACGAATATTGGTGGTCCAAAACTCGTCCTTAATTGCAGTCAGTTTACAAAACATTTGTCCATAAATACTGACGATTTAGTGATACCCCGAGTTTTGTCTCTAATCTATCCCCATCCATCCCTTATTTGTTTAGAAGCTTCTAGTAATTGCTTATATACGCCACGTAAAGCCTGTTTTGTTTCCAACACAAAAATATCATGCATTCTTCTTCGTATAATTTTTTACTTCATATTATAATGTTATTATCATCAAGATCAACTTTTTTTGTTTCAATACAATGGATGTAAAAAAAATTGATACAAAAACTCAAGATTTATCAAAGAATTTTATGGATGGCTTCTTAGTAATGTTTTCGAACATTTTAATAGGGTATTCCACATAATACGACAATTGAGTCGAATCAAGATGTAGAAAAAAACCGTTATATGGAAATAGTGCAAAATGTTTTCGGTGATAGAAAAAAATTATACTAAATAAGATCAGAAGGATGATGTGGAAATTTTTTCAGATGTTAGAAAGTGTTAGACATCCACGTTTTGACAGTTGTACAATAATTCTTTTATAGGTTTCTTTGTCTACACGTATTTGCGTGAAGATAACAATGCAATAGACTTATACTTTGAGATAAAGAAGATGATTATATGTTTAGATTTATTACGATATCAAAAGATTTATGTTTGTCAAGATAATTATATGATATTTCAAAATGATACATCAGATTTGAGTAATGGTCGATTTTGTAGAAAATATATATTTTATTTAACAAGAAAAAGAAAATTTTGTTCTATATCATCGTATGTGGTATTTACCAATTATAAACAGAACTAAAAAATTGCATCAAAATGAGAAGACAACAATTTTTATGAGATGGTCGGATAAAAGGCCGAATTTTCTGATCTGAATGAATTATTACGCAATGTGCAAAGTATTTGAAAGGAAAAGGTATAAGAAAAAAAATAAATATTTGTATAACCACTTGAATCGAAGTAAAGGTGCATTTGAGGCCACTAAAATAAATTGGATCTAACCGAAAGTAGATTAGAGCACAATGAGACTGTAATGAACGAATGAGGCTTATTAAATCAAATATATCGACATTTTATTGGGATGGGGAGGACAATGATTATGTTGTTTCACAACATCAAACTCCGTTGTAGATTTCGGTAGTTGTATGTATTTTATTATGAAAAAATAAATTTTACATTTGTAGTAAATAATTTATTTATTATTTTTAATTTAAAAATTTTCCTTTTTTTTAATTTTTTTCTCCAATTAAAACATTCAACACAAATGAGTTCGTCCACAATTTTTTTTAAGACAATTATTTTGAACGATGCTATCTGTCATCTGAAAATTATCAAAGGAACTACCGTCGATATTTTGCGGTAGTTAATCCATCAAGAATTTTTCGAAAATCGGCCGTTGGGATTTCCCGATGGGTTTTCTAAGATATTTTTGAGGGATATCCTAACAAAACTTCGTTCGTAATTGGTTTAGATTTACAAACGGGGCGTAGAGGGGCTTGCCAATTCGTAATTACATACGGATAATGGACATTGTTATCCACTCGGATATCTCGACGAATAAAAATTATAGACGTCCGGTTGCTGACAGTCGTGGTCCATTCACAATCCATCTGCAATGATTTTTCCAGACTGATTCGGCTGTCCTGAAATTGACTATTTATTTTTCAATTATTATTGGATTATTTTATTAAAAATGGTAATGTTGTTCTTGTTTTTATTATAGAGATCTTATAGATGGTGTAAAAGCCGCACCTCATCTAAATTTCGTGGATGCGCGAAATTCGATTTGCAGTCAGACTCATGATGAACACCGCCAAGAGAAACTATATGAAAAAGAACGCTAAACCAACTTTATCTACGAACGAATTCTTCAACCATCTCGTTCAACATTGAGACTTTGGAGACTTCAAGCCAAAAAAGGCCAGAAAATGTTAGTAAGCGAAAATCGACCCCCCTACTATTAAGGAGATGTACTCTAAAAACAATATATCAAGCATCTCGAGATCACGATTTATGATTTCACGGAGAAGAAACATCACATGAAAAGTATCACTAAATTGATTACCAACCAACCGTATCAGCACCTTCATCACTACTTGTAAACTACACAACACCAAGACTACAAATTGTAAACTACACCACAGCAAGACTACAAGATCCAGCGTTTGATTCTGACGGGACCTCATCCCACGAAGACAAAAGTGGCGGAAAGAAGATGGTGTCAAAATAGATGGTATATATTTTCTAGTTTGTAAATTTAATTTTAAAAGTTTTGCAAAAAAATATTTTCATTCTTTATTTATTTGTATGTTTTTAATTTTTTTTATTTTTAATGCCATAATATTAGTGGCCGTTATCTCCAAATATTTTCAATGGAAGCCCCGTGGAACATTTAAAAGTCTCGCCAAATGTTTTCAATGGATGTTTGTTTTTACATTTTCTAATTTTTTCAACAGATGTCTGTCATCTATCAACAACTGATTTCAAAGGTGTAATCCATTATAGCCCTTATAGAATATCAAAAGAGGCTTGTTGCTTATCTCGATGGATGTCCAATGATAGTTTCAATTGAAACTCGTTGATAGTTTAAACAAAAGCCCGTTGATATTTTTAATTGATAGAATCGTTGATATTTATGAGAATATTTCAACAATATATACTTGAACTCCAATATTATATTATCATTGGATTTTTTACGTTGCACCGCCATTGAAATTTTCAACGCATGGGTGTTTTTAACGGAAAAATAGACATTTTCAACAGATATATCCATTCAAACGTAATGTAGCTATTGGATCAAACATCTCTATCTAATCTTATTTGTTTATTTGTGTGAAGCTTCTGACCACTAATCTCCCCTTATAGCATTTTATGTCTCCGTTACTTTTGAATTTAACTTTGTAATTCCACTTGTAGCTGATCTCCTTATTGCCTTTTGGGGTTCAACTAGGTTTCACGTCTCATTCTTACTCATAAATTGAGGGTTTCTGAACACTTTAAATTTGACTAACAATTGTTGGATGATTATTAGCGAGGTTAGTAGTATCATAAATTGATTCAATAAGATAAGCTATGCATTTCTAGAATATTGAATACGAGAGAAAGATTTTAACTGATAAATCTGTCAAAGATCATGTATGGATTGCTTCGGTGCCTCGGTTTCTTATTCTACGTGTTCCACGATTCTCTTTTATTCTTGGAGAAGCTACAACCCAATGAGAATACTCGAGTGATTGAGTTGTGTTACCTTTAAATAATCAATTGGGTGGTTGAATCAATCGTGACCTTGCTTTTTGTAGCTATTGTTACCTTTAATCTTATCTACAATGTATCACAAACTATGTCAAAGAAATCGGCCTAGGTGCTAGGAAATTGCTAGTTGAACCAATTTTGGGGTTTCTAGGTGGATTTTGCGAATGACTGAACGGTCTAGACGACCATCTAGACGGTGTGAAGTTCAAAATAATAATCAAAATAACGTCGTTTTGATCATAAAAAATATTCGGTTGTATTTAGTAGTTATTATGGTTTTTTTCAATCAGATTGCAATTAATATAAATAGTTTTTAAAATGAAAATTTAAACATGTAGAACCAAGAGTTGAATTAATCTTATTATTTATATAAATCACACGTATTTTTTGTAAAACAAAGCAAAAACATCTCGGCTTTTGCATATATTAGTGATTAAGTGGAGAAGTTAGATCTGGATTTGAATCCGATGAAGTGAAGAATATAGAGAAATAGATTTAGATAGTTAGAAAATCTATTTATGTACGCTATTTTCTTTGTTTTTAAAGGTTTTTATTCTTTTTGGCATTTGATATCTATTTATAAAAACTTAGATTATACACGCCGCTTTGATTCCATGTAGACGTTGTAGGTGCTTGGTGACTGTAGTGCATTCTTGAAAATTGATCTCAAAGAACTTGAAACATTTTGTGAGTGTGCGATAGTTTCTAATTCATCAAATGTGTTTTGTAAATAAACCTTAAATGTTACGTCCATTTATATGTTAGTACACCTAATTCAAGGATGACAGCGCTTGTATTTTTTTAGTTGATGAGTAGCCCAAAAATATGCATTTCATCATGCTCTTGGGCTTGAGCTTTCTTTAGAGCGCCTCATCTACAAAGACATAACAAAAACACCCAAAGTAATCAAATCATGTTTAATGTTATTTAGTATCTCATAAGATGTGGCATCGATTTAGGCAATTAGTCGAAAGTCGTTCATTAGATGACATATCGTTATGATTAGAAGCACAAAGATAAATGGAACAAATACAAGAAAGGAAAATTTATATTCACAAAGGATTTCCTAACCAAGAAAAGGAAACAAGAGTTTATTTTTCTCTTTAAGAAGGTGGCATCCAAAAGGAGGACAAAGTGGTTGATTGTGGAACTATGTGTGAAAGAGAATGTCTTAATCCTTCTAGGTAAAGGAGAATGTCTTGAATCCTCTTGCTAACAGTGATAGCTTAACCCTTTATAAAATATTACTCACGTTATGGTATGTATATATGATGCATGATAGGGCTTAGTTAGTGAATATCATCGAGGTGTTCATTAACAAGGTTGAAAGGTAATTATAGAGAACATTTAAGATCGTGAGATCTAGTAGATGTGGATATTAAAGTAAATATGACGAAAATGGATATTATCCAGGCACTACAAAAAAATCATGTCATTTCCAATGTCCATATTCATTGAAAATTGCAGATTTTCCACTGGAAACGGATTCACGACCGTTTGAAATCGATCGTTGAAAAACAACATTCGTTGCAACGGTCTGTCAACAGATATTATCCACTGAGAAATATCAATGGATTGTAACAGATATGTCTATTGCAATTTGTAATGGATATCCATTACAAAAACATTCAATAGAAACTCATTGCAAATTTGTAACGTTGCAGTGAATGCTTGTTGGATATGAATTGGCAGGAAATCTGTAACTTTGCAATGAATGCTCGTTGACAATATTGGCAGGAAATAGAAATGGATGTCTGTTGGAAATAAATTGGTAGGAATTATATAATTTTGCAACGAATGCTCGTTGAAAACTATATTTTGTTATCAACGAGTATTCATTGCTATCAGAACAAAATTTTCTAAACAAAAATAAAAATATATAATATAAAAAGGTTTTTAATATATACAAAATGTAAAAACGTTTGGCTACATTTTGTCTAAACCGACACCGTCTTTCTCATCTCTATCCTCGTCAACACCTGAGGAAGGCATTTCATTGGAGTCAATGATAGGTTTTTTTCTCGGTGTTTTTGCCCATTTGTGGTGGTGGTGGCTGATACGCTCGACCGGTCAACAACTCAATTATACTCTCTATATAACGCATATGCACTCGCGTTTCTCAAAGATTAGCCTCAAGCTGCTCGATGTGTTTCTCTTTCAAATAAGTCTCTTGAACTGTGGGGATACCGTGGTGACGTTCTCGACGATATCTTTTTGTAGAGCACCTAGACCGTATAGACGTCACTTATATGATCTAACAGACTGCAAAATACATGGAGAATATTTATGTAATTAGAGAATTATTATAACAATAATGTTGCTATATACCTCTAAATAAATTTTGTCTTGTGATTGCTGTGTGCTCTTCTCCGTCACAGCGTTCACCATCTGCTTTGCCTGGGGGTCATCAAGTTCTGGCTCATCGACCTCTTCTCTGAGGACAGACTTCTTAGCGTGAGTCTCAACTACCAGCTCAAGAAGAGTCGGTTCTCTTACCAATTCTTTTTTTTATTTTCAAAAATGCTTTCGATCCTGAGGTATGGCGATGCGGACCATCCCCAGGAACTTTCTGGTTGTACCGATATTTTTAAGCCTTTTCACTTTTGGCTTTGAAGTCTTCTGACTCCAATGCTAAACGAGTTGGTTGAACACCTTGTATATTGCCCATATCAGTTTGACGTTCTTCTCATAATAGTTATGTTTGACATTATTCATCATCAAGTGCAACCAAACCTGCATATCACGCATCCATGGTGTATACATGCACGATGTATTTCGCCATCTATATGCTGCTACAAAATTAAATTTAAATTCAATACATTTATTATTGAAATTTGATAATAATATTAAATTAAATTTTATATTAAATAAACAGACGATGAATGTATACCACCATCAGCGGCGTATAACTTCTGACGTCACTTGTCACGAATAATAAACTCGGTCCTTTAAAGAGCTTTGGATAATATTCTTGTTTATATGTTGAAGAACATCATCCACATCAAACCTACACATTTAAACAAAATCATTAGGCAATTTTTATAATTAATTCAATTATAAATATTGATAGGTAAATAATATCTTACCATAAAATCCTGTTAAGACGTTTAGGATCAATAATAAGAATAGTGGGATGCTCATCGAAAGTATCGATCAAATCATCAATATCCATCATATCATCTTCTTCATAAAATATTGGTGTTGCCGATATAGGTGAAGGGGCGATATGGTTGTAGAGATGGTGGTGGTGGGGCTCATGTGGAACCCGCTAACAATCCACTATGACCGATAAATCGTCGAGCTCTCATTTTGTTTAATTCTTTAAGAAATTTTTTAGAGAATTGTATGTTTTGGTTTTGTGATTGTGTTGACATGACTTTTGGATTTCCAACGATCATTCGTTGGTATTTCCAACAGATGCCAGATGTAAACTTGTTCTCACGAGGAAATGAATGATATAAATGATTCTATGTCCTCGGTCCGACGGGCATCCGTTGAAAATACCAATGGATGCCCATTGAAAACCAGCATCCCAATACATCGAGGGTACTAGGCGGAGCATAGACATCATGACGCTTTCCAGCAGATGCCCATTGCACATTTGCAACGGGCATCCAATGAAAATGTCAAGATATTTTAACGGCAATCCGTTGGCAGTCGAAATGTTTACAACGGGCATCCATTGGAAATTATCAACGGATGTCCGATGCAAATTAAAAACCTTGAAATTTTTCTAAGTGTCAGACAGTTTTGAACGATTCAACGGGTTTCCGTTGCGTTTTTCAACGGATGCTCGTTGAACAAGGAATATATGATGAAAAAATATTACAAAAGTTTGATATTACAATTATACAATTCACATTTATTCTTCAGTTGATTCTTCAATTGACGAGTGTTCCTTCAATTGGTGCATTGAATTCATCACCATGTTCATCTTTTGCATCTTCCAATTCAGCGTCTTTGTCATCGCGGATGTATTCTCAATATATGTTAGTTCTTATGAGAATCTCTTCACGATTGTCTGTGTCAATTAACCGTATTAGCTATGGGTGATCGGTTTGCAACGGATATTCTTTTTCTTCTGTGATTATAACTCCATGTGGTTTAATCTTAACTACGGCCCACCACTCCTCTCTTTAACGTTTCAATGTTGTTGGATAGTGCACATAACATACTTGATCTATTTGACCTATTGTGAGGAATGGATCAATTTTTTGATATTATCGTGCCGAGTTTATGTAAATTCCTCCCCATCGATTTTTTGTGTACCACGTCCTACGGTTGGGCCGGATCACTTACATTTAAAAATCATTACCTTCAATTCAACAAGACAAAGATATTCCACCTATAGGATTTGGTACAAAATACCATAGAAATTATCATCCTCTATTTTCTATTAACGCCAACGTCGTAATTGTATGTACTTCTATGTTTTCTGTGCTCGTAAGTATGGAGTGTGTAACTCCGAGTAAATACAATTGGCCAAATAATATATTTCTTCCAGGACCATTAGCCAAATCTCTTAACCATATAGGATGTCTCTCATCGGAACATTTGATCTATATAATATAAAAATTAATGATTATTATCATGACATAAATTATTTTACGTATTTATACAAAAATACATGTACTTACATAATCTCTAAACTATGAGGCATAATGTTTAACTTTCATTTTGGTTAGTGAATTTGCGTTTAGATGAGAATATGTACCCATTACTTTTTCATCAAATATCATGTAATAAAAAGTACGTCAATATATATATATATGTAAATTAAAAGATCGATTTTCGTGGTTTTGTACCTTTCAAAAGGTAATAGCTCTTGAGAATTTAATAATATATGTATAGATGTGATTATACTCCTCTTGAGTTAGCTAATATTCTACAAAATTTGCTTTTTATACATCTAATTGGTGTAAAGATCTCCAAAATTACGCAAAACTGAGGATTATATTGATATAGATAGTTTGTGTAATCATTTTCTGATCTTCTCTGTTTCGTCGAAATATATGATTCGAAATAAAATATGCTGAAATATGTGATTTTTCAAACAAGTCTTGTTTAACAATAGATCCTTCAACTGATGCTCTGTTTTTGTCTTTTTCTTTAGATAAAAGAAAAACCTTTCGAAATGATACATTAATCTGAATTGAATTGGGCTCTGAGTATCTTCTCATCTAGTAAATGTATTGCTAAATGTTCCATGAAATCGAAGAAGGAAGGTAGAAAAAGTCTTTCCAAAGAGCATAATACTTCCAAGATATTTTTTTCAATAACTCCAAGTCGTCCTTTTTTAAATTTCTTGCACATATATCTCTGAATAATAAGCTAATTCTGCATAGCACACGTGAACGTTTCAAGATAATAGCTCAACAAATACAATTGGAATGACTCGCTGCATGAAAACATGAAAATCAAGACTTTTCAACCCGATCAGCCTCGAACCCACAATATCCACACACCGAGCAATGTTAACATCTTCTTTTAACCACCTCAATAATGTTATTTTCCTTGGCCCAGACAATATGAATATTGGGATAGGTGCCCTTACATCTCTTAACTCCAACTCAAATCTTCGACATATTATCTTCAAATCTTTTCTTGATTGTATTTTATCCTTCGTTTTCCTCGTCACATTCAAAACAATGTTGATGATGTTATCGAAAAAGTTTTTTCAATATGCATAATATCCAAATTATGACGCAATATCATTGATTTCCAATATGGTAATTCCTAAAAAATACTATGTTTATACCAGTTATGCCATTCACCTTGACCTTGTGGTTTTCGATGTCCATGATCTCCACCACATTCTACCGATTCTTGTAAATTTTCCATCGTGTTTAATCTTTTGTAAAGGATTTGTGTTCCTATTTGCATGCACAGTGCCTATTCTTTTTGTACCATATTCTTTCGAAAATATTTTTTTATCTTTTCTGAATGTATGTCCAGGGAGAAGAAATCTTCTATGACAATCAAACCAACATGGTTTCTTTCCATGTACTAGTCAAAATGAATTTGTATCCTCCATACAATATGGACATACTAATGTCACGTGCGTACTCCATCAAGATAACATTACATAGGTAGGAAAGTCGTTAATTGTCCATAACAAGACCGCTTTCAATGTGAAATGTTGCTTTGTACTTACGTCATAAGCAAGAATTCCAATGTTTCAAAAATCTCTTAATATATGTATTAAGGGCTGCAAAAAACATCGAAACTTTTCTTCGGATGTTCTAGTCCTAGAATCAACAACGTCAAAAACATTACTTCTCTTTTCAGACACATATCAGGAAGGAAATTATACGGAGACAAATTATTGGCCATAGAGAATATAGACTTTCATATTGTCCAAATGGACTAAAACCATCGGTGCTCAGACAAAGATAAACATTTTTCGTTTCATATTCAAACTCAGGAAATATTTCATTGAAATCTTTCCCAGCCTTACCATATGATGGATGTTGCATTATCCCTTCGCCCGTCGAGTGTTCTGTGTGCCATCTCATTGCCTCAACGGCTTTTTTATTCATAGAACCTTCTCAATCTATTTGTTATAGGTATATATAACATCTTTTTGTACGTTACATATTTTCGTGAAGATATTTTTATGGACGAAATCTGCTTACACGCAAAATCTACATTCCAACAGGTCACTTTATCTTTTCCCGAAAACAACATGCAATTGTTTCTACAAACATAACTTTTTCATGTGACATTCCCAAATCGTTTAGAACATTCTTTGTTTCATAATATATCTCAAGAGCTTAATTATTTTCCGGTAAATATTCACACATGGTTTTGCAAAAGAAATCCATGCAATTTTCAACTACATTATAGTCTGTTTTCATACTCATCAATCTTGATGACAAAGATAAATGAGACTGACATTCACGATAACCTTCATATATAGGTTATTTTTTTCGAATCCAATAGGTTAAAAATTGGTGTGCCTCATTGTTTAGAATCACTTCATACGGTTGCTCAACAACACCAGGAAAAGCATCTGAAATCATTTCCATATATAGATTAGTTGTCCAAGTTTCATAAAAACTTCTTCATTTCATTCCATTTCTTATGCTTCGTTTACGATATCTATAATGCCACAGTTTTCACCGTAAAATAACTAAATTTCATAATTCTCTACAAAATCCACGTTGTAAAGGTGTTTGCAAATAATTTCTTGACTTCAATACTTCATGTTTTTGCATCATTTGTAGAGACATAACATTTTCTCGCGTTCTTGACACAAAGATTGCATCGACGCAAAACTCATGAACTGCTCCAATCCGTGTAAAAACTCTTGAGTAATTTCCTCGGTTACGGGATATTTTCTTTCATACATCGACTCTCTCGATCTATATATATCTCTATTTGAAGAAGACGATATTGTTTGAAAATATATTTTGTGTTTATGGCTTAAGGATAAACACTTCGAGTTTGATGTATAAATAGTGCATATTCCAACTGTCATCTGTGGGAAATACTAATGAATCACTGTTGGCAATACCAATGGATGACTGTTGAAAACGTGTTGGATTATTTCAAATGCAACCTCAAAACTCTAAATTTTCCAACGGGCATCCGTTGTACGTATCAACGGATATCCATTGCAATTTGCAACGGTCATCCATTGGCTTTTTATGTTCATTATCAACGTGATATCAATGGATCCATGAAAAAATTTACAACGAATACTATCCGCTGATCACTCGTTGACAATATCAACGAACTCCAACGGACATCAGCTCATTGATAATTTTCCCAAATCTGTTGCAATCTGTTGCAAAAATATCAATGGACAGATTCATTGTCACGTTCGTTGATAATCGTCTGTTTTTTGTAGTGAGGTCCATTTTCAAAATTTCTTGAAAGTATAGGAATATGTGTTCGATAATAATCTCCTAGACGCCTCAACATAATGGTGTAGCTTAGAGGAAAACATGTATGTTAATGAATATGGTTAGAAGCAGTTGAACCATAGCTCATTACCATTTTAATTGTTGATGTATGTATTAAAGCCATCAACATATACGTTGAATCGAGTTCATAGTAACTTAGTTTCAAAGACACCTCATGAAATGTAGATAAGGAGAAAATTGAGTTTAAGGCACATGCACATTTGGGATTTTCAAATAGAAGTAAGGGTGTTAAATTCACGTAAAAAAAACTTAGTCTGATGACGGTTAGTGGATTTTCCATGAGCTATCTAGAAAAGTCAAAGCGATTCATGTTTTATTGTTCTAACCACAGTTCGATGATAGTAGATATTAACAATGTTAGATTCATTAACAATGCCTTATAATTGCGAGTGATTAATCATAAAAATGGATATCGAAGAAATTCAGAATAATGTTTCAACACCCGATATCTCTTCTAACATTAGCACATTATCATCACATGACAAATTAGGACAACGAGAAAATGTCCAAACCCTACTTAATGATGAAACACAAGATAAAGTGGTGACTTTACAAGAGGATGAACCACAAGTGATCTTGAGGCCGACCGAAAGGGAGAAAAAATCTATCATTCTGGAGGACTATGTGGTTTACAGCCTCAAACATGAATATGATTTAAGTATTGATGAAGATTTAGTTTCATTTAAGAATGTCGTAAAAGGTGACACTTCTAAAGTGATTAGATGCCATGAAGGAAGAATTAAATTCAAAGGATTGTAATAAAGCATAGGGCTAAGTTATGCTACCAAAACGTTTAAAGCGAGTCGATTAGAAATGGATCTTCAAGACTAAACTCGACTCAACTGGTAAGAGAGCGAGATACAAGGCTCGACTTGTTGCTATTGTTATATTAAAAAATACGACATTTATTATTAAGAGACTTTCTAAGAAAGGTTGTTTGAGAATTGTTTTGGCTTTTGTGGCTCATAATGACCTAGAGCTTCACTAAATAGATGTAAAATCCATTATTTTAAATGGTGACTTAGAGGAAGAAGTGTATAATGATTAACCTGAAGGTTTTATACCTATATGAAAAGTAAATGCTGACTTAGAGGAAGAAGTGTATATCTTTTGGTTTTGTAAAGAAATTTGTTGATCAATGTATCTAACTCAAATTCACTGGAGTAATTATGCCATATCAGCCCTATATCGACGATATCTTAATTATTTCAAGTAACATGAATATGTTACATGACATTGATAAGTTCCTCTCTAACACCTTTGAAATGAATTATATGGGTGAGTCATCCTATGTTAGAATAAAAATATTCAAAAATATAATATAATGATAATACAGTTTGACTCAAAAATGTTATATCAAAAAGATCTTAGTGAGATTCAAGATGAAAAATTGTTTCGCAAGGATAGATCCAATTTAGAAAGAGAAAAAGTTAATACCATGCAATGTCCAAAGAAAGAGTTGGAATGTAAAAGAAATAAAAATTATTCCCTTTGAACCGGTGGTTGAAAACTCAATGTACGCTCAAATGTGTACATAAGTAGACATCATTTTTGTTATTATAATGCTAGACTAGTACTAGATTAATCCCAAAATTAACCACTGAAATGTTGCGAAGAAAGTACTGAGTTATTTCAAGGCACAAAGGAATATATGCTTGTATATAAGAGATTTGACAATCTCGAGGTCATGGAGTATTTAGATTAAAATATGATGATACCAACAAGTTGATTATCATCATTGTTCCTATTAGTTAGAGGGGCAATATCGTGAAAATGAAAAGTAGTCCATCGTCATTGTTTCCACTATAGAGGCTATATTTGTAGCATGCTTTCAGGCTATATTTCATTCAGTTCGGTTGTAGAACTATAGCTTATTATTAGTCATGTTTTCGTTATATTTAATACACATATAAATTTAATTTAATAACATGCACACTATATTAGTAATATTAATACACTAAGAAACATAAAATATTTAGATTTATTTTATACATTTTAGTAATTATATATAAATAAATAGAAAATTAATAAATTAATAAATAATTAAAAAACAAAAAAAAAACATTTACATGTTTATTTGAAATATAATTCAGTAAACTATTAAACTTTGACAAATAAATTATTAAAAAATATTGGTTTTAGTTATATAATTATTTAGTTATTTTGAAAAACAAATTTTGATTTTAATTTATTTTAATAGATTTAAATTTTTAAAAAACTACAATTACAAACATTTAAAATTAGATATATTATTGAAAACAAATTTTGCATTGAAAAACAATTAATACCCATCATATCATTTACGTTTTTTGATTAATGTATATTTTTTCATATAATTTACATTCACTCTATCTCTTGATGATTATTCATTTTTTATACAATTAAAATAAATAAATAATTTCTTATATATTAAAATTTTACAAAGAAAATGATCCATAAAAAATTAAAATATATAAATAAACAAAAATAATATAATAATTTATTTTTAATATACATTTATTTTCAACTCTATAATTATAAAATAAAAATTTATCTACCCAATGCTGAAATAAAAATATTAAACTTTGATAAAATAATTATTGAAAAATATTTGTTTTTGTTATATTATTTAAAATTAATTATCTTGAAAAACAAATTTTAAATTTAACATATTTAATAAATGAAAATTTTAAAAATTTAAAATTATAAATATTTAAAATTAGATATTAAAAAAATTAATGTTCATCATATCAGTTATCATCTGTAATTAATGTCTATTTTCTATACAATTTAGATTCAATCTATCTCTTAATTAATTTCTATTTTTCTATAATTAAAATAAATAAATAATTTCTCATATATCAAATTTCTACAAAGTAAATAATCCATAAAAAATAAAATATATAAATAAATGCATATAATATCATAATTTATTTTAAATTTATATATTTTTAAAATTTATCGTTACAAAATAAAATTTATCCGCGCAATACGCAAGTTATAACCTATTATTGAATAAAGATCGATTGTGATACTTGGAAGCAACTACGTTACGAAATGATATGTGACCATCTTGATCCAATCAATAATTATTCAATCAAAGTATTGGTTAAGGAATATTAGAATATTGGTGTGGTACATCTAATAATTTGGCATATAAATTGTAATGTAAAATAAAATATATATATTTCGGATATTTTGATAATATTTCCGATATTAATAATTATTTAAAATAAAATGGGATATTTTGATCATATTTCAACAACTAAAAGAGCATCTCCTTTATCTAAGATATCTATACGATGTCATAAAATGACATTAATAAAATATCTTATGAATCGTCAATTAATAAACAATAAAATTTAGATGCAAAGAGAAATAAATAATTTTTGTTTCAGAAATTTTTATTGAATTGAAATAATAAATCCAGTTAAATGTATAATTTATAATTATTTGTTTATTATATGATTCTTATTAGATATATTTGATATAGAGTTAGGGTTGGCAAAATAACGAAGATTTGTGAATATCTGACTATTTGTATTTACATTTGTATTCGGCGAATATCCAAATTTATTATTGTATTTGTAAATTTGTAAATTTGGATATTAGTAAATACAAATATTTGTCGAATATACGGATATTCGTATCAGAATCTAAAATCTTTTTAACGTATAAAACATACATAAAAAAAATTTAAAAAACAATAATCATCAAATATAATCTAAAACTAAAATTCAAATCGCACAAAGATGTAAAGATACATAATATAAATAAAACAAAACACCAAATCTTCATATTCATCTCCACATCAGTAATTTAAATTTAGTTTCGTGTATGATTCTACAATATCGTCAATTCACATAAAACAATGAAACAAATTGTTAAAATATACGTTAAAATAAAATTCGCAAAAAAATTATATATTTAGTGAGTTGTGTATTTTTTCATATATCGTATGTCTCTATAATATTATCTAACCCATTTGAATTAGAACCAATCTTGAGTTTAAATTAAATCATTAACAATAATAGTTATTTTAAAGTATTTGATATTTTAGTCCTCTAACATAAATATATTACATATTTGTCTATATATATTTATATAAGAAATGTTTAGATAAGATTAATAATATTTTTTATTTCCAATTTGATCATTAAAATCAATTTTGTTATATATGTATCTATATATTAACTACATTTTCTATTTAATATTACATATACAAATAGTTTGAGTCTACTATTTGTATTTGTATTTGTATTTGTCGAATATCTGAATTTTAATATTTATATTTGTATTTGTGTCAACGGATATTTGAATTTTCGATTCGAATACGAATCGGATACGAATATTTCGAATATTTTGTCCAATCCTCTAAAGAGTTTATAATTAAGATTTATAATGACAATTAATAATTTTATTTAGGGTAAAACTCCTATTCCCACCCAAAGTTTGGGTACTTTGCTTATTCCCCCCACTACAAAAAAACACGCTAATTCCAACGGACGGGGCAACGGATCCGTCCGTTGGAAACAAATTCTAACGGATAGCAACGGATATGTTAATGCTTTCAACGGGAGAGAATCCGTTGCAATTCCGTTGGAATTTTTAACGGAACATTTCCGTTACAAAATCCGTTACAAATCCGTTAACAATTTGCGACGGATTGTAACGGATAATATCCGTTGGACATATCCGTTGTTTTTGTTATTGATGGTTTGATGCACTCTTTGGTAAGATCTAAATAGTTTATGTTCCAACGGACATCCGTTGCAAATTGCAATGGATCGCCGTTGCAGGTTCACGTGAAATTATTTAAACTGGTGCCCTCGAAATTCACAAAATCAACGGTCGTCCGTTGCAAGTTTTAACGGATGACCGTTAGAAATCGCAACGGATAGCCGTTGATTTTGTGAATTTCGAGGGCACCAGTTTAAATAATTTCACGTGAACCTGCAACGGCTATCCGTTGCAATTTCCAACGGACATCCGTTGGAACGTTAGTTATTTAGATCTTACCAACAAGTGCGTCAAACCATCAACAACAAAAACATTTTCGAAAAAATGTCGTCGTCTTCGAATCGAAATATATATAGATCAAGGGAGTGGATGTATAGAAGAAAAGATCCTGTAACCGAAGAGATTACGCAAGAATTCTTACACGGATTAGAGCAATTCATGAGTTTTGCATCGATGCAGCCTTTGTGTCAAGAACGGGGGACAATGTTATGTCCATGCAAAAGATGCAAAAACATGAAGTTTCGAAGTCAAGAAATTGTTTGCAAACATCTGTATAAGGTGGGTTTCGTTGAAAATTACGAAATTTGGTTTTTTCACGGCGAAGATTGCGGTGTTAGAGATAGTGTGCAAGATGCACAAGTACAACGAAATGAAGAAGTTATTTATGAAGAATCAACGACCAATCCATATGTGGAAATGGTGTCAGATGCTTTTCCTGGAGTTGTTAATGAACAAACGCATGAAGAGATGCCGAACATCGATGCACGTCGATTCTTCAACCTATTGGATTCGGCGAAACAACCTATATATGAAGGTTGTCGTGAAGGTCAGTCTCGTTTATCTTTATCTTCAAGATTGATGAGTATTAAAACAGACTACAATGTGGCTGAAAATTGCATGGATTCATTTTGTAAAACAATGCGGGAATATTTACCGGAAAATAACCAAGCTCCCGAGACATACTACGAAACGAAGAATGTGTTAAAAGACTTGGGAATGCCACATGAGAAAATTGATGTTTGTAGAAACAGTTGCATGTTGTTTTGGGGAAATGATAAAGACTTGTTGGAATGCAAGTTTTGCGGTGCAAGCAGATTTCGGCCTAAAAAACCATCTTCACGGAAATACGTACCATACAAGAAAATGTTTTATATGCCTGTAGCAAACAGGTTGAGAAGGTTATATGAATAAAAAAAACCGCTGCAGCAATGAGATGGCACGCCGAACACTCCACGACCGAAGGTGTAATGCAACATTCATCGGATGGTCAGGCTTGGAAAGATTTCAATGTAATATTTTCCGAGTTTGCACGTGAAACGAGAAATGTTTATCTTTGCCTGTGCACGGATGGTTTTAGTCCCTATGGACAATCGGGAAGTCAATATTCCCTCTGGCCGGTGATTTTGTCTCCTTATAATTTACCTCCCGAGATGTGTTTGAAAAGAGAGGTAATGTTTCTGACGTTGCTTATTCCAGGACCAGAACATCCGAAGAAAAGTTTCGATGTATTTTTGCAGCCCTTAATTCATGAATTACGACAGTTATGGAATGAAGGAATCATTGCTTATGACGTCAGTACTAAGCAAAATTTCAGATTGAAAGCGGTCTTGTTGTGGACAATTAGCGATTTTCCTGCGTATGGAATGTTATCAGGATGGAGCACGCACGGAAGATTAGCATGTCCTTATTGTATGGAGGATACAGATTCATTTCGACTAGTACATGGTAAGAAACCATGTTGGTTTGATTGTCATAGAAGATTTCTTCCTCGTGGTCATGCTTTCAGGAGAGATAAAAAACATTTTCGGAAGAACGTGGTTCAAAAAAAAGAGGCACCGTGCATGCAAACCGGAACACAAATCCTTTACGAAAGATTGAACACAATGGAGGATTTACAAGAATCAGTAGAATGCGGTGGAGATCGTGGGCATCGTAAACCAAAAGGTCAAGGTGAATGGCATAACTGGTATAAACGTAGTATCTTTTGGGAACTACCATACTGGAAATCATTGATATTACGTCATAATTTAGATGTTATGCATATCGAGAAGAACTTTTTCGATAACATCATAAATACTGTTTTGAATGTGACGGGTAAAACGAAAGATAATATACAATCGAGGAAAGATTTGAAGTCAATATGCCGACGACCAGAGTTGGAATTACGGGATGGAAGGTCACCTATCCCGGTATTCAGATTGTCTAGTCCGGCCAAAACAGCATTATTAAAGTGGTTAAAAGAGGACGTTAAGTTTCCCGATGGATATGCATCGAACATTGCTCGGTGTGTGGATATTGTCGGTTCGAGGCTGATCGGTTTAAAAAGTCACGATTGTCACGTTTTCATGCAGCGGCTCATTCCAATCGCATTTGCTGAGCTCTTACCACGTAATGTTCACGATGTGTTATGCGGAATCAGCATATTTTTCAGAGATATATGTTCGAGAAATTTAAAAGGTGATGACTTGGAAGTAATGAAAAACAATATCTCTGAAGTATTATGTGCATTGGAAAAGGTTTTTCCGCCTTCATTCTTCGATGTCATGGAACATTTGCCAATACATTTACCAGATGAGGCAATACTCGGTGGGCCAGTTCAATTCAGATGGATGTATCCTTTCGAAAGGTTCTTCTTTCATTTAAAGAAAAAAGCAAAAAACAAAGCAGCGGTCGAAGGCTCTATTGTTAAACAATACTTGCTGGAAGAAATCACATATTTCAGCACATTTTATTTCGAGTCGCATATTCAGACGAAAGAGCGACGTGCAGCGGATGATCACACAAATTATCTGTATCAATATAATCCGCATTTTGGCACAATTCCTGACATGTTTACACCGATTGGACGTACAGGAGGAAAATCCGATGAATATTGGTTAACACCAGAGGAGTAATCATGTCCACACATATATACTACTTAATTGTCAAGAGTTATTACCGTTCGAAAGGTATGTATGGTACATATTATAATTTCAATCTTTATATTTATATATATATGAACATGTAACGTATTTTATTATTCAGGATATTTGACGAAGAGGTGCTTGGTACATATCCTCATCTAAATGCAAATGAACTCACAGACATGAAAGTTCAACATTATGGATCGTGGTTTAGAGACTACGTAAGTACTCGTGTACACATTTATGTAAATTAATTGCATATAAGAGTATTAATTTGTTTTTTTATACATACAGGTGAAATGTTCTGATGAAAGACTTCCTACGTGGATAAAAGATTTGGCTAATGGTCCCGCACGAAATGTCATGTGTTGGCCAATCTTGTTTACTCGCGGCTACACGTTCCACACGTACGAACACGGAAAACATAGAAGCACATACAACTATGGAGTTTGCGTTAATAGTGATATAGAGGGTGATAACTTCTACGGTATTTTGCACCAAATCATACAACTGGAATATGCCGGTCTCGTTGGGTTGAAGGTTATGCTTTTTAAATGTCAGTGGTTTGTCCCAACCGTAGGACGCGGAATACGAAAAAACCGTTGGGGAGGAATTGACGTCAACCCGGCACGACAATATGGTAAGTATGATCCCTTCATCACAATATATCAAGCAGATCAAGTATGTTACGTGCAATATCCAACAACATTGAAACGTCGAAGAGAGGAGTGGTGGTCCGTAGTAAAGATCAAGCCACGAGGGATCATAAGCTCTGATGACAAAGAAGATCCGTTGCAACCCGATCATCCGCAGCCGATTCGTTTAATTGATACAGATCGCGAGGAGATTCTTGCGAGGAATGACATAGACGGAGAACTCATACGCGATTATGAAGACGTTGAACCGGAAGATGCTGAAGATGAAAACGGCGATGAATTCAATGAACAAGCGAACGACGACTCGCCCATCGAAGAATCTACTGAAGAAGAAATGTAAATACAATAATGTTTATTATGTTTATGTGTAATACATGTATATGATTTGTAATTAATGTAAAATGACGTAAAACGTCAATGACGTAAACAATGTTGACGTTCGCCCGTTAAAACTATTAACGGTTGTTGAATTCGCACCTGACACTTAGAAAAAATTTATGGATTTCCAACAGTCCCAACGGATATCCGTTGCAAATGGTAACGGATAACCGTTGGCCCGTTGCAAGGGTAAATTCGCACCCGATACTTAGACAATTTTTTTGGATTTTCACAGATTCCAATGGATATCCGTTACAATTTGCAACGGATATCCGTTGGAAAATTTAATGGTAAATTTCCGCCACGTGTAGCTTCAGTGGTAAATTTCCGCCACGTTTGAAGCCAGGTGTACCTTTCCAACGGACATCCGTTACATATTCTAACGGATGTCCGTTGGAAAATGTAATGATTACTGCCGAATTTGCAGCTTTTCTTAACCGTTTTTCATGTTCCCAACGGGCATCCGTTACAAATTGTAACGGATGCCCGTTGGAAAGGCAGACGAGCCGCCATTTAGCCGTAATCGCATCGGGAATGTAAATTTCCGACGGGCATCCGTTACAATTTATAACGGATGCCCGTTGGAAATCTGAAACGTCACGTCAATTTAATGACTCCGTTACAATGACGCATGTTCCCAACGGTCATCCGTTGCAATTTGTAACGGATGGCCGCTGGAAATTCGTCCGTTGGAAATCGCCAGTTTTTTTGTAGTGCCCCTCATGTACCACACTCATCCTATTCCCCCCTCATTTATCACCCCTAATCCTATTCCCCCCTCAAGTTTTCTAATTCAGCCTATTCCCCCACACTGTTTAAAATTCTGTTAAATAACCAGAATTTTGATCCAAACCCTAAAAACCATCAATTTGACCCGATTTCATACCCAATTTTGACCCGACCCGACCAAAATTAAAATTGAATTAAATCCGGTTTATCCAATTATGAACCCGGTCCGGTTTAATATAATTTTGACCGGTTTACTGAATTTTGATCCAACCCAATTTATTATAATTTTGACCCGGTTTTGCTGAAATATTTATTCGGTTTGCTGAAATTGATCCGGTTTTGACCCGGTTTTGTTGAAATTGACCCCGTTTCGTTGAAATTGACCCGGTTTTCTCCCGATTTTGTTGGAATTTTTATCCGG
>CM071860.1:48178048-48230175 GCA_036759665.1 Gynandropsis gynandra | reverse complement strand
ATATATATATATATATTCGAATATTCACGGGTAACCATATATTTTTTGGATACCCATAGTTCGAAATATAACAACTACTTGGCGTTTCTATAGCATTTCGGTTTCGGGTTCAAAATGTTTTTTAAATATATCGCGAATTTTATTTTCATAAATTATTATTTTTCATATTGATATATTAATTATAATATCGTATATATATTATAAATATAAAATGATAAAAAAATATGTACAATATATTATTAAATGAATAGTCATGTTTAATCCGAATCCGACCTATTTCAGCAAACATAATTCTAGTGATAAACATTCCAATAAAATCGGGAAAAAATCGGGTCAATTTCTACAAAACAGGGTCAATTTCAACAAAATCGGGTCAAAACTGGATCAATTTCAGCAAACCTATTTAAACTCCAGCAAAACCGAGAGAAACCCGGGTCAATTTCAACAAAACGGAGGTAATTTCTACAAAACTGGGTCAAAACCAGATCAATTTTAGCAAACTGGATAAAAATTCCAACAAAAACGGGAAACAATTGGGTCAATTCCAACAAAATAGGGTCAATTTCAACAAAACCGGATCAATTTCCATAAACCGGATAAAAATTCCAACAAAACCGGAGAAAACCGGGTCAATTTCAACGAAACGGGGTCAATTTCAACAAAATCGGGTCAAAACCGAATCAATTTCAGCAAACCGGATAAATATTTCAGCAAAACTGGGAGAAACCGGGTCAATTTCAACAAAACCGGGTCAAAATTTTAGTAAACCGGGTCAAAATTAATTGGGTTGGGGTTGGGTCAAAATTGAGTAAACCGGTCAAAATTATATTAAACCGGACCGGGTTCATAATTAGGTAAACCGGATTTAATTCAATTTTAATTTTGGTCGGGTCGGGTCGGGTCGGTCAAAATTGGGTATGAAATCAGGTCAAAATTGATGGTTTTTTAGGGATTGGGTCAAAATTCTGGTTATTTAACAGAATTTTAAACAGTGTGGAGAAATAGATTGAATTAGAAAACTTGAGGGGGAATAAAATTAGAGATGATATATGAGGGGAATAAGATAAATATGATACATTGAAAGAGGAATAAACAAAATAGTCAAACTTTAGGTGAGAATAGGAGATTTACCCTTTTATTTACATTCAATGCATGCAATGTTACGAGAAAAACAAACAGATTACTTAAATCAATTCACTAAAAAATTAATTTAAGTGCAATAATAACCAAAGTCAACCTTCCGTCATGTCATATTAAATTTTTATTCCCTATGATTTGGCTCTCACGTCGATTTCAATCTGTTCAAATCGTATAATTCCTGGAAACAAAAACATCCAAAAGAAATGAATTAATAATATGCTTCAAAATCTAAGCAAATATTTGTATAACATTTTGAAAATTGATGGAATCAATTCTAATTTCCAAAAAAATCATATATAAATTTTATGATATTTTATTCAATATATTTTATAGTTTGATACTATAAATCCACAATCAATTGAAATTATTTTCAGTTTCATCTCAATTAACATGTTAATAGTATTTTAATAACTATTTTAAAAGGTTTATAGTTCCTACTGAGAATGTAAAACATATAGTTTTAGATAACGTAAAATTGATATATAAATTTTATGAAAAATCGGAATATTCTAGATGAATAATCATGATATTTTTCTTCCAAAAGTCATACCAAAGTAGAATGGATTTCGTTTAAAATAGGCGTGAGGAATGATATTAGGATTATGATATCATCTTGAAGAATCTCGGAGCTCTCATCTTGTGAAGAAACTGCATTGATGAATGTGTTGCTGTCTGGTACGAGTTTTAGAGCCACCTGATTCATACCAATTATACAAATAAAATATTAATAATAATAATAATAATAATAACAACAACAATAATAATAATAATAATAATAATAATAATAATAATAATAATAATAATAATAATAATAATAATAATAATAATAATAATAATAATAATAATAATACTCTGAAAGCAGCAGAGGAGATCCATCCATGCCATGGCATCAAAGTTGCAACGTAGCTTTCCTCGACGGCTTGTTTTATGTTTTGTGACATATCTTTTGCCAGTGTTTGCAATAATGCGGCAGCAAAATCCATTGCTCTAAGTATAAAACGATTACCCATTTGTTAATAAATATCCTATAACCATCATTTTATTTTAATACACATTATCATGACGTAACATCTGAATCGAAAACGTAAAATATATATAAATACTCAACAAAAAAATATATCAAAATGGAAACAAATCTCCAAATTGGATCCTTGAGAGTTTTAGGATTTTTAAAGAAAATATGTATTTTTAATGAACAGTAACATTTGTGATCCACTTCTTTTTCCACAATTATTTTTCCTTATACAATTTTTCTCATTATTCGGACATATCTCTTCTCTCACATATTATATATATATATATAATGTTTATTATATTAGAGATAAACTTAATAGTTTATATATTAATTTATATATATACATATATATCATAGTAAACATTAATATTAGATAAAAATATAAATTGTCTTCACTTGTAATTAGATTTAAAATTTAATTTAAAAATATTCCATTTAATTTAAAAAAAAATTAATAAAAATCACATTATATATCAAATTAATTTATAATAAAATACATACTGTAATTATATTGTAACATATTTTTAATTCTACAATTCTATGCGACTAATCTAATATAAATTATAGTAACATGACGAGATTTGCAAAATTTTGATTTATGTGAAAATAAAACCAGTATATAAATTTTTTTATTGAAGATATTAATTAAAAATATAAAAATATATGATTCTTCATAAAATTAATAAATTTTTTTATTATGCAAATAGCATTAAGAAATGTATATATATCAAGAAATAAACTTAATGTTGATAAATAATATGAATTAAATTACCTTGTGAGCCAAAGAAGTGCTCTGCTGCAGCTATTAGCCATCTTGGAAACTCCCTCTTCTCTCTCCTTCTTCAGAATCTCAACCACATTGGAGTAAACACACGGATCAGATTCATGAAGCTTCTCTATTCTCTGAATCAATTTTAAAAGATAGATAAATATAAATGAAATAAGTAAAAAGTATTAAGTAACTTACGGTAAAATGAATATGAAACATTTTTGAATAAATATGGACGGAATAATACGTAAAATCCGGGAGGAAAAACATGGCCCGTCATTTGGAGTTCGACACGGAATTTACGAAAATGCCTCTGAAAGCAACTAAAAGGTAAACAATAGGAGGGTCCCATGTGTCGAGTGTATCAAAGTGATTTAAACTATTGGCCGACGAGATCCATACAAAAGATAACCATAGAACTTTGGCTAAAGAAGTTTTGAGCAATCAACATGACGTTTATATATATATATATAGAGGTTAGAGATTATCTTAAATCTTTAATTAACCTTAATGTTTTGATGAATATCTTGTCGGAGAACAGCCATTGTTGGTCCAATCTTATCTGCAAAAAAAAAAGTTGAAAGATTGACAACTAAATTAATAATTTATTATAGTCGATGCTTGATTGAAGGAATAATCAGAAGATATTATACAAACCAAGAACTTGGATGATTAAGTTGCAGAAAGAGAGGAGAGGCTTCAAGGGTATGTTGGTGACTTCGGAAGTTTCTGGAGACTTAGTTATGATGAGAACAGAGAGCTCTTCAATGGCGGATCTTATCTCTGTCTTCGTCTCCATCTCACACCCCTTCCTCTTCATCTTCTCAAGTATATATATATATATATAAATATATATATAAGCGCATAAATATGCTTGTACTTGTGTACGTGTATGTGTGTGTGCATATACACAAACATATACTTGTTGCGATAAGGAGTTTAAGAGGGAAAGAACTAGAACATGACAGTGGTACAGAAAATCTTGACTGTCTAAAACTAACTCACAAAGACATACAAACGTATATATTAATGTATTTTAGTTATTGTAAGGATAATATCTAGTTCATAGATTCCTTTGATAGGCTTCGTTTTGGTTTTTTGAGGGTTTTATCCACAAAGTCTTTTTTATTAATTATGTGATATTATTTATAAAGGCTTAATTTTCAAAGTAATATGAAATAATTATATTACTGGACTTATAATAGTGTAGCATATTATTTTCTTTAATAAAATATCAATTGTCTTGTTTATTTGTTTTTTGAAAATTTATTTGTTAGATACTATTTTGTAATATTATAGATTTTTTATACAACATATTAGTTACACGTCTATTTTCGTCTTATTTGAAAATTTTGATTATAAGTTATTAATTTAACAATTAAAATATAATTTATATTTTATTTTGAATTATTAAATAACCATGTTGGTATTTTGGTGCAATGTTGTAGCTATCATAGATTTTTTCTTTAATTATATTCAATGTTAAATATTACTATATAGATCTGTAATCCAATACCTAATTAATATTGTTTTTTTCATTCATATAAAATTATGTGATAGTTATAATTTAAGATTCATTTTATTATTTTTATAAATTATGGTTCATTTATTCAGTTTTGAAGTTCTAAATTTATGTGGTATTTGTGATTTTGATTTAATAAACATGAATACTCTTTCTGTATTGATTTTGCATTGTGTTTCAAATACAAGATTATTAAAATTTTGAATTAAATATTTACAAACATAAATTATTGATTTAGAATAATAATTATTTAATGTGCTGATTTGTATGCATAATGATGAAAAAATCATCTTTCAAGTACTTTTCATTTTTGAAAATATTTTATGCGTAAGATATGTTATGATATATGAGGAGTATATATTAGAAAATTTGTTAATATTCTATCACAATAAATATTTAGAGAGAGTTTGCTCATATTTTTTCCTTATATGATATGTTGTAACTAATCATATTATTTTTGTTTAATATGTATCTTTTTCGAAAGCTGGAGGTGGTTTATTTTTCAAATAAATATATTAATCTCAAAATAAATAATTATAAAATCATTAGATAATTTTTAGAAATGATAATAAATCGACCCTAATTTTGATTAAATTTTAACCCAAAATCGAACCCAAATTATGATCTCAATTTTGACTCGATTTAATCCGAATTAAGTATAAATTGAAAATCCGATTTAATCCGAATTAAGTATAAATTGAAAATCCGATTTAATCCGAATTAAGTATAAATTGAAAATTCAATTTAATCCAAATTAAATATAAATTGGGATTAAATTGAGTCAAAATTGAGTCAAAACTATGTCAAAATTGATTTTAATTTTGAAAAAATTTTAATTTTAATTTTGATCCAAATATGACTTAATTTTGACCTAGTTTTGAACTATATTTAAATTTTCTAAAAAATAATCGTTCCTTTTCGAACTCAACTTTTAGATGTTCTCATATTAGTTAATTGACGAATTTATTGATATTTTTATACACCTCTAAAATTACAATATATATATATAAATAAAATATAAAAATGGATAAGTATTCGTTATTTCCATGAGATTATCTAAGTAATTATAATTTAAATAGTTACAATTCAATCAAAATTTTTTATACACCCGTTCCTTACAATGTACACCAATCGTTACAATTTTCAACAACATTGTAACTTATGATAATTCATTGATAAACGATTAACTGCTATCACCAAATACACCTGTTGTATATATAGTTTTAACAGAGATCCACGACTTAGATTATTGATATTATCAATGCCTTTATACGTTACTATCCAATAATAGTTGTAATGGATGTTTAAATCTATTACTGTTCATAGATAATATAAACAAACCATCCATCAAAAAGTCATTGATACATTGAAAAATACCAATGGTGGGCGTTGATGGTCCATTGATGTATTAGCAAGAATTTTAAAACTTATCATCGGATAATCATTGAACGATTGATTGTGAATTTAAATTTTACAACAGATGTACGTTGATAATATAGAGAAAACTTTAAAAAGCTATATATAAAAGTAGAACTTTAGAATTTTTTTAATTAGAATTTAAAAATATAAAAATTAAATATTTATAATATGTTGCATTCCATTTCACCTTCAAGTTTGGGACCTCTAGATTTGTGAAACAATGATATGATCCTAGATCAACGTTCTATTGTTAGGGAAATGGATTTGGAATGAAACTCATTACAACCCGATAGTTGAGCCTAGAACTTTTCTTCCCGAAAAAAGAACGTCCTAAACTCAGGTTACAACTCGACTAGAAAACCTCAGATGCAGCAAATGATGTCACAAAACTTGTGATCCAGTGTTCATAAATGTAAGAATACCTCAGAATCTCTCCTAGAGTTGGTAGCTAAATATCAGGATTAGCAAGGAAAAAGATAACTTTATTGATAAAAACTTAGGTAATAATGTCATACAAAGGTTCTCCTCTATTTATAGGGACCATATAATAATGAAAATAAACTGAAATAAGATAACTTAATTAAGCTCAGCTAAAATGTTCGGTCGAGCGCTGCAACTGCTCGATCGAGCACCTTTTAAATCTTAACCCTATATTTTTAAAAAATAAAATATGTTCGGCCGAGCAAATTAATGTTTGGTCGAGCTCTCGAACGTTTGGTCGAGTCTTTTAATGCTCGAGTCGAGCGATCAATCCGTCTGCATGGTCTTCACTTTAGGCGAGCGTTCTGTTGCTCGGCTCAAGAGCTTCGTCTGTTTCTTATCAGTGGGTTCGCTCGAGTCAATTGGTATGTTGTCGGGCCGAACGTCTCTGGCTCTCCTAGCTTCTTTATTTTCAACCTCGTTAAGTTATAGACACGTCATATAAGCTTGTCTTGCTGTCTTGTGATGCTATTCTGGTGCTTTAGCAAGTTCGTCCACCACCAATCTAGTAATCACTACATTTTCTTAGCTTAGCTATGGTGACCGATCCTTGTGTTGTTGGTGTGTCGAGCGGAGCCTCATCCTTGTTAGACTGTGTATCCTCGAAATCAAGCACAAGGTCTTGTCATCTTGGCATTGTTTGTACATGGTCACGTGATGGTAGGGTCCTCACTACAAAACAAAACAAGCCATTCCAACGGACATATCTGTTGGAAATGGCTCGACTTCCGTTGAAAATGACCATTCCCAATAGATTTCAATTAATTTATAACCGTTGGAAATCAATCTTTTAAAATACGTATATGTTGCGATTTGCAATGGTTGTTCAACAAATTTTATCTGTTGGTACTGTTCAACGGACGATAATGGATATATTCGTTGAACATTTGCAACGCCTGCCCATTACAAAAGAATCCAACGGATGCCCGTTGGACATTTGTAACGGACATTCGTTGAACATCCGTTGAAATAAAAAATGATGGGAAGTTAAATAATTTCAATGGATACCCGTTGACATAAAATGGCAAGAGCTTGTAACAGATACCCGTTGTAAAAACAAATGACGGGAATTTAAAAATCCAACGGATGCCCGTTGAATGTTTTGAAACATTTCAACGAGCATCCGCTGAGAACTTGACAAAAAAATTTAAAAAAGTTTAAAAAAATTAATAAACAAAAATTAAAAAATTAATTAAAAAATGTTTATACAGATTAAAAAAAAATAATTTACTACAAATCATCTAAACTGATAGCGTCATATTCATTCCTGTGATCGCCAACATCTCGTGAAAGGGTTGCATCGAAGTTGATGACCGGGTCTTGTCTCGACGTTGTTTCCCCTGTCGATTTTTGTAGCTGATACGCTCGACCATTAGCAACTCGATAATGCTCTCCATGTGACGCATCTTTGCTCGAGTTTCTCAAAGCTCAGATCGTATTACTTGAAGAGCATCTTGTGTTGCATGAAGAGTATCTTGCGTAGTTCGAAGTGTAGTATCGAGATGTTTGATACGTCGTTCGACGATCATGGGATCATAGACCGTATAGACTCCCCTTATACAGTCCAACAGACTACAATGTAAAATACCTTAAAGTTAGCATATCGTTAGAAAAAGAAATTAAATAAAGAATTACAATAACAATGATCTTATTATTTACCTCTAAATAAATTTTATCGTTTTGTAAGGACTGAGATAGTCGGGAGTTGAACCGATGGCTTGTGACTGTTGTGTGATCTTCTCTGTCATAGCTTTCACGGTCTATTCCATCCGAGGGTCGACAAGTTCAGTTTTTTCGATCTCTTCCTCGACGACGGATTTCTTCTTAGCTTGTGTTTTTACAACAAGCTCAAGAAGAGTCGGTTCTTTTTCCATCCTATGCATCTGTAACATTATAGTAATATAATTAGTTAACAATTTTATATAACAAAAAAATTTAATAATTAATTGAAATAAATTTTACCAATTCTTTCTTTTGTTTTGGGAATGACTTCGATCTCGAGGTATGGCGATGTGGACCATCCTTGGGAACCTTCTCGCCATACCAATATTTTTTTTACCTTCTTGTTTTTTGTCTCGAATTTCTCAGACTCTAAATGTTGGAAAAATTGGTTGAATACCTTGTTCGTTGCCCATGTCAATTTTTCATTCTTCTTCTAATTATTGCACTTGACATTGTTCATCATCAAGCACAACCGGGCTTGCATGTCGTGCATCCAAGCTGTATAGATGCAACATATCTTTCTTCCACCATCTATATGCTTGCTGCAAAATTATATTGCAATACATAAGTTTATAAAGCAAATTAAATAACAGTTTAAAAATTAAATTTTATATTAAAATTACTTACGATGAATGTACACCACCATCGACGGCGTATAACTTCTAGCGTCACTTACCAGGAATAATAGAGAATCTTGTAGCGGTCTTTGGATGATATTATTGTTCGAATGTTTCAGAACATCATTCAAATTAAACCTGCACATGAAAATAAAATAATTAGATATTATTCATAGTTAAATAAAATATGAATTTTGTAATTAAAAATATTACCAAAACGTCTCGTCAAGACGTTCAGGGTCAATAATAGAGACAGAAGGACGCTTTTCGAAACTATCGATCAATGCGTCTATGTTCGCCATATCATATTCTTCATCAAATATCAGTGGTACCGATATAGGTGAAGGAGGCTAATATGGTGGCGATGGAGATGGAGGCGGTGGCGGGGCTTCTACTGAACCCACCAACATTCCACTATAACCGATAAATCTTCGAGCTCTCATTGTTTTTAAGTGTTTAGAATTTCTGTTTGAGAGAATTTTATATTTTGTTTTGAGATTGTGTTGAAAAATGATATGTTCAACGACAAATATACAGAATATTTCAACGAGCATCCGTTGGAAATTATAATGTATGCCCTTTAGAAATAAGGTCACCTCAACGGACACAATTAATTGACATGATTATTGGTTTCTCAACGGGCATCCGTTGGAACTTGCAATGGATGCCCGTTGGCAATGCACGTTCCCGAGACAAGGAATGGCGTAGTGACGGTACTCCTCCCTTTTCAGCGGGTATCCATTGCAAGTTCTAACAAATGCCCATTGAGACCTAAAATAGATGTTGTAGGCATAGGATATCCATCATGGCCATTTTCAAAGGGCATCCGTTGCAATATAGCAATGGATGCTCGTTGAATAGCCTGCAATGGGCATCCCATTGCAACCGACCAACGGTTTTTCATTGGGAGTATACCAACAGTCATCTGTTGGTCATCTAAACCTTGTCAACGGGCATTTGTTGCTTTTTCCTAACAGATGTTCGTTTATAATTTGAAAACCTTGAAAATATTCTAAGTATCGACTATAATTTGGTGTTTCAACGGGTTTCCGTTGCCATTTCTAACGAATGCCCATTGAAACTTGAATATATATTATTTATAAAATAATTTTAAAAATTTAGATAAAGTTAGATATTAAAATTACACAATTCACATATCTTCTTTGGTAGATTCTTCGATTGGCGAGTCTTCTCTCAATTGTTCATTGAATTCATCATCGTGTTCATCTTCTATATCTTCCGGTTTAATGCCTTCATAATCGCGGATTTATTCTCCATCTATATCAGTTCTTACAAGAATCTCATCTCGATCTTCTATATCAATTAATGGTATCGGCTTAGGATGATCGGTTTGCAACGAACTTCTTTTACATATGTGCTTATAACTCCTCGTGGCTTGATCTTTACTACGATCCACCATTTCTCTCTTTAATATTTCAATGTTGTTGGATATTACATGTAACATACTTTATCTGTTTGATCTAATGTGATTACCATATTATAGTGTCAGATTGTTGTCAATTCCCCCTCCATCGAATTTTTTCGTGTACCACGTCCTATGTTGGGTCGAACCACTGACATTTAAAAATCAATACCTTCAATCCTACGAAACCGAGATATTTCAATTGTAGGATTTGGTGCAAAATGCCATAGAAATTATCACCCTCTATTTCATTATTAATGCAAACATCGTAATTGTTTGTATTTCTATGTTTTTTATGTTCGTACATGTGGAATGTATATCCACGAGTAAACAAAATTGGCCACACAAAAGATTTCTTGTAGGACCATTTGTCAAATCTTTTAATCAGGTAGGATGTCTCTAATCAGAACATTTGACCTATATAAACATAAAAAACAAATGAATACTTTATAGCATAACCTTATATATATATATATATAACGTATGAATTTGAATATACGTGTACTTACAGAATCTATCAACCATGAGCTATAGTGTTGAACTTTCATATTCGTGAGTTCATTGCATTTAGATGAGGATATGTACCCATTACTTCTTCATTAAATATCTTGTAATGAAAGTACGTTAACATATATATATATATATATGTCTTAAATGTATATATTTGTGTTTAAAAGATCATTTTTCATTGTTTTGTCCTTTTGAAAGGTATTAGCTCTTGAAACTTTAGTAATATATACGTGTGGACTTGATTATACTCCTCTAGTGTTAGCCAATATTCTTCAAATTTTCCTTCTGCACGTCAAATCGGTGTAAAGATCTTAGGAATCGTGCAAAATTGAGGGTTATGTTGATATAGATAGTTTGTGTGATCTTTCGCTCAGTATCTTTGTTTCGTCGAAATATTCGACTCGAAATAAAATATATTGAAAAATGTGATTTCTTTCAACATGTACTGTTTAACAATAGATCTTTCAACCGCTACTTTTTTTTGCTTTTTTATTTAGATGAAAGAAAACCCTTTCGAAAGGATACATCCATCTGAATTGAACTAGCCCACCGAATATTGTCTCATCAGGTAAATGTATTGACAAATGTTCCATGCCATCAAAGAAGAAAGGCGGAAAAAAATTTTCCGATGAGCATAATACTTTAGAGATATTGTTTTTCATTAACTCCAAGTCATTCCTTTTTAAATTTTTTGAACATATATCTCTAAAAAGTATATTAATTTCGCATAGCACATCGTGAACATTTCGTGGTAAGAGCTCAATAAATGCAATTGGAATGAGTCGTTGCATGAAAACGTTTTAATCGTGACTTTTCAACCGATCAACCTAGAACCAACAACATCTTCTTTTAACCACCTTAATGTGCTTTTCGTTGGCCCAAACAATGTGAATATTGGGATAGGTGCCCTTCCATCTCGTAACTCTAACTCAGATCTTTGACATATTGTCTTCAAATCTTTACTTGATTGTATATTATCCTTAGTTTTTTCGTCATATTCAAAACAGTGTTGATGATGTTATCAAAATATTTCTTTTCGACATGTATAACATCCAATTATGACGCAATATCATTGATTTCCAACATAGTAGTTCCCAAAAAATATTACGTTTATACCAGTTATGCCATTAAACCTTGGCCTTTGGGTTTTCGATGCCCACGACTTCCACCATATTCTATTGATTCTTCTAAATCTCCCATCGTATTTAATCATTCATAAAGGATTTACGTTCCGGTTTGTATGCACAGTGTCTCTTCTTTTGGTACCACGTTTTTTTAAAATGTTTTTTTTTTTATCTTTTCTAAATGTATTTCTAAGGGGAAAAAATCTTCAGTGACAATCAAACCAACATGGTTTCTTCCCATGTACTAGTCGAAAGGAATCTGTATCCTCCATTCCATACAATATGGACATGCCAATCTCTCGTGCGTGCTCCATCCAGATAACATGCCATAAGCAGGAAAGTGGGGAATTATCCATTACAAGACCGCTTTCATTGTAAAATTTTTCTTCGTACTCACGTCATAAGCAGGAATTTCATCGTTCCACAAATGTCTTGATTCATGAATTAAGGACTGCAAAAATACATCAAAACTTTTCTACAGATGTTTTGGTTCTGGAATCAACAACGTCTGAAACATTACTTCTCTTTTTAGACACATCTCGAGCGGCAAATTATACGGAGACAAAATCATCGACCATGAAGAATATTGACTTCCAGATTACCCATATGGACTAAAACCATCGATGCACAGGCAAAGATAAACATTTCCCATTTCATACGCGGACTCATGAAATATTTCATTGAAATCTTTCCAAGCTTTACTATCAATAGATGTTGCAAAATAAATTTATACAATTTTCATAAACATCGTAGTTTATTTTTATACTCATCAATATTGAGCACAAAGGTAAACGAGACTAACCTTCACGAAAACCTTCATGTGTAGGTTGTTTCGTAGAATCCAATAGGTTAAAAAATTGACGTGCCTCATTGTTCGGTATCTCTTCATGCGGTTGCTCAACAACTCCGGGAAAAGCATCTAACACCATTTCAACATATGGATTGGTCGTCGATGCTTCATAAACAACTTCTTCATTTCTTTGTATTTCTTGTGCTTCTTGCATAATATCTCTAACGCCACATTTTTGCCTTGAAATAACCAAATTTTGTAATTTTTTACTAAACCCACCTTGTAAAGATGTTTGCAAACAATTTTTTTACTTCGATACTTCATGTTTTTGCATAATTTGCAGGGACATAACATTGTCTCGCGTTCTTGACACAAAGGTTGCATCCACGCAAAACTCATGAACTGCTCCAATTCGTGTAAGAATTCTGGAGTAACTTCCTCAGTTATGTAATCTTTTCTTCTATATATCCACTCTCTCGATCTATATATATCTCTATTTGAAGAAGACAACATTGTTTGAAAATATATTTGGTGTTGATGGCTTGATGTTAGAAGTCTTTATTTTGATCAATAATAGTGAATTTTTCAACGGCATCCGTTAGAACCCTCAACAGATGCCCGTTGAAACACAACGTTGAAATATTCCAATGGAAACCTTGAAATTCTAACTTTTCAATGGGCATATGTTGAGGGTTCTAACGGATGGCCGTTACAATAAGCAACGGACATCCGTTGGAGAAATTTTGGGGTTTTCAACGGTGTTTCAATGAATCAATGCAAGGGATGCAATCCGTTGCTCGTTCGTTGACAACTTCAACAGATTGCAACGGATATGTGACCGTTGATAATTTTCGGACATCCATTGCAATTCATTGGAAATTCGTATCAACGGACGGATTCGTTAATCCGTCCGTTGATAATTCATTGTTTTTTTTGTAGTGGCTAGCGGATACTGATATGATTGGCATTTTTTGTACGTGGAGGAGGTGGGGGAGGTGTTGGCGGATACTAGTATGGTTGGCTTTTTTTGTATGTGAGCAGGAGATGATGGAGCTCTATGACTCTTCTTGTGACACATCTTCGCAGTATAATCCTGAATCATCGACTCGAGATGCTCGATGTGTTATTCTTGTGAGGATGTCTCCTGAATTGAAGGGGATACTATCGTGTCATTCTATACAATATCTTTTATAGAGATGTAAGAGCGTACATCTTTTAACGACTATTTTCCATTAATTGTTCATTAAATATTTCAACGACTAATCCAACAGTTATCAACATAAGTTTCAATGATAGATATTTGTTATCATTTCGCTAATATTGTTAATAGATTCAACAAATATTTAACCATTGATATATATTTGAATCCGTTGAAATCTTCTGCTAAAATTTACAATGAACAGATCTGTTGGTCCTTTGAAAACAATTATCTTTTTAAAAGTGAAACAAAATAGACTTTTCTAAGATCATCAACATAAGTTGAGTACATATCAATTGCAAGATGCTCGGCTGAATAAATCGTCAATCTCCTTACTAAACTTCACATCACCTTATCGAGTAACCAATTATTTAATGTGACAATACTAAAATAACATATCTCTCAAAAAATCTGAATTTCCACTTACACATAATCTGTATTATCCTATTTATTTTCGCATCTCTCATATAAATTATATCATTCAATTATAATACAATTGACATTTTTACTCTAAATCAATAAATAAATAGAGATTATTATTCTTTATTTTGATGCCTAATAGATGTCGATATGAAATACAGATTTAAATGAAAATTGAGCTTATTTAATTTGATTATAATACACAAAAGACAAGGCAATGTTTTTTTATTTTAATTTTTCTGTCGCTGCCTCATGGCACCCTACACGTACAGAATCTACGAAACATGCTGGTGAGCAACGCAAGTAACTCTATTAGTAGAAGGAATTATTAATTGATTTTCATATTTTACTATTCACACATGATTTCAATTTTTTCAAATCACACATTTTTGCCCGATTCACGAATCTAATTATTAGCATTATAAATTCTGACATTGCAAATTGCAATTAGTCTATGATATATATTTATATATTTATATACACATAAAAATGTATTTAACTCGCATATGCAAGTGAATATATAGTTTCCTCTTGGCCAACCTTCTAGGAGTTAGGCCCATATTACAAACAGAAGATTTGTTGATAAAATAGTACAGGCGGTTTGTACAAGTGTATGATCCTTCTTCCTTAATATAAATAAATTCAAGAATAATTATGCATAAACGAATAACAAAAAAAAAACTCTGATATTTTTCAAAAAAGTTATGATCGTTTTCATTTCATGATTATTTCTTTTATATATATGTTTTGTTTTTAATTTTTGCTTTAATTTAAAATGTATTCCACTATTAATTGCAACATTTTTAAAAAATTTAATCTTTAAAATTTACAAAATTAAAATGAAATTAAGAAACTTAAAAAACACTCGTTGTTGTTGCTTTTATCTACTTTCTCTTATAATATTTTAATATATCCACTTTATTTCTTTTTAATAATTTTTATTGTAAATGAAAATTAATTTTGTATTTATAAAAAATAACTATTTCAAAGATAAAATTTTCGAACTTATAATCCATCCAAAACTATTTTGACGTTTTAAAATATTTTTGTGACAAACATTAAAATTCGTTTCTAAATATTCTCCAAATTTATTGATAATCTATATATCGAGATATATCCGTAAATTTTAAAAATATAATATTATCATTTCAAATTTGATTTAAATTTTTAAAATTAATTATAGACTATTATTATCTACGTTCCAAAATTAAATAGTTAATATAATTCTAATTCAATTTTGATATTTAAATCTTATTTTTTACAAAAGAAAATATTCAAGTTTTATTTTCTTTACTTCATTTTTTCCCTAAAAAGATAAATCTTCAAGATAATATTGAACACAAATTTGATATAAAATATATAAAATATATAAGTTAAAAATTTTCAGTTTAAATTATTTAATAAATATATGAATGAAGAAATATAAAATAGGATTTTTCAAATTTTGAAACAACTAAATACAAATATCTGATCATAATGAGACTAAATATAATAATGTTTAGAAAATAATATTATCTTTTATAAATTTTCTAGTTAATTATATAATTTTTTTATTTCGTGTTATAGGATTTTTGCTCTTTGACTTTTCACTAACTCTCGGCAAATTACAAATATTTGTGAATATCTTACTATTTGTATTTGTATTCGGCGAATATCCAGATTTACTATTTCTATTTGTATTTGTAAATTCGGATATTTGTAAATATGAATATTTATCGCATATACGGATATCCGTATATGAAACTTAATTTTTTAACGTAAAAATATATATAAAAGAATTTTAATAAAAAACAATAATCATGAAATATAATCTAAAACTAAAATTCAAATCGTACAACGATGCAAAGATACATAATATAAATAAAAAAATACCAAATCTTCACAATCATCTCAACATCAATCATTTAAATTTAGTTTCGTTGATGATTCTACGAATATCGTCAATTCACCTAAAACAATGAAACAAATTGTTAGATTATACACTAAAATAAAACTCGAAAAAAAATTACATATTTAGTGAGTTCTTTTTTTCATATTGTAATGTCTCTATAACATTATCCAACTCATTTGGATTAGAACCATTCTTGAGTGTAAATTAAATCTTCAATAATATTAGTTACATATTTGTTTACATATTTATATAATAAGTGTTTAAATAAGATTAGTAATGTTTTTTATTTCCAAATTTGATCATTAAAATAAATTTTATTATATATGTATCTATATATTAACTAAATTTTTATTTAGAACTTACGGATATGAATAGTTCGGATAATTGAATCTACTATTTATATTTGTATTTCGAATATCTCATTTCTGATATTTGTATTCGTATTTGTATTTGTGTCAACGGATATTCGGATTTTCGGTTCGAACACGAATCGAATACGAATACTTCAAATATTTTATCCAGCCCTACTTTTCACTCATTTTTTATTCTCATTTTGTTGTCGTTTTATGACGAACTATTTATAATAATATATATAACAAAAATATTATATTCTGGATTTTTTACATCATTTATAATATTTTAAAACAGTTTCACATTACCTTATGCATATTATCCCAAAAATTAAAAATAAAAATAGGATATATATATATATATATAATATGGAGGGACAAGGTCCCCAACCAATTATTACTGTTGATCTTATCCGTAGGGTCTTCGTAGGCATCTAGGTTGATGACAAAAATAGAATACCTAATAATATAAATAGAAAGAGAGAGTACCTCTGTTCCATCTTTATTTTCTATATTATAGTTTTCAGAGAAGAATATTAATGAATTGTGACTAATATAAAAAATAGTTTTGATATAATTAAAAATTAATTATTGACCCACAAATAATTGCCAGCTGCCAAATGCTTCACCACTTCGTTCGCAGTGTGAATACTCAAGATTCTTACATTTTATTTTACTTGGGGAAAGTACTAACATGAAATTATTATAATAATTTTATCTTGTCGATGTAATTATATACTAATTTATGAAGCATCGAGGTTGCGATGTGACCCATTTTGAATCTTATTTGGTCATTTTTAAAAACTTGTAACACTTTGTATACTATAAAATTATTTATTAATTATATAAAAATATAAAGCATATATTAATTGGTTAGTTCGTACGTATTAGTTTTATCTTGTCATCGATTAGGAAAACAAACAAAAAGATAAGCCGCCGATGGTTTAATATTATTCCGTTTCTTAATTTAATTATATGAGTTTTTATCATAAATTATTCAAATTTTATATTCCAACAATTGAAGTTAAATACTTATCTAAAATTTTAAATAGTACTGCAGTAAATCCCTAAAGTTATGGGATTTGATACGGTATTAATTTCATTAGGGAATTTGATATTAAATTGATTCAGTTATCCCAATATTTTATTATTAATCACATTTTATTTATTTCCAAATTTTACAATATCATTTGTATATATTCTATTAAACACAAATCAATTATATACATAAATTCCTTCTAAATCATTTTTTCCCAGCATATGTTTCTTGGTGATAACTACGATGAATGGAGAATTAACATCATCCACACTTTGAATTATAAATGAAATTCGGTTTCGCTGATGCATCCATTCCTTGCCCTGCTCTTGAATCAACTGATTTAGAAGATTGAGATATGAACAATTTTGTAGTCGTCTCCTTGATAAAGAACACCATTGAACGACAACTCAGACTTGATGTCTAACATAGAGAAGAAGTGGCAAACGTCTAAGAGTAGCTTTGCATTCAATTTATATTGAAGAATGGCCCTCACATTTAGTGGTTCAAAGCTAAATTAGCTCAGTGCAATAAGCATGGATGACCATCGATGTGTACTACGACAAGCTCTATAGATCCTACAAGACCTTCTCAACTTTTATATGCTTTGCTTCGAGACGTATCAGAATGAAAACTAAGTCCATGACTTTCTCATGGGTGTCGATGATTCGGTGTTCAGTGTTGTGCAATCGAAGATCCTCTCGAGAGATCCCTTCGTGGACTTGGAAACTAAGCTTTAGTATTTTACTAAACTGGAGACAAAGTATGACTTTGTATCATGTGGATATTCAGCTTGGTAATAACATGGCGTCCTAGGAAGTATTTTGGGTGAAGGACCGTAGTCAAAATCTTATATCATTCTGCGTAATTTCTTAAATAACGAGATTTGACTTTTCAGTTTACTCACCAGTTTTGCGTCATTCAGGACTAACTTACCAAGATGGTGACTGGAGTAAGTGAAGAGTGGGACAATTTATTGGACACATGGCATTGGCGTCTTAAACATCCTTCACTCCAAATTTTAGATTCTATTTCAGCTATTCAGAGTTTGCCTCGATTTGGTACCGCTCTCGCGGATATAAAATATTACTTCGAATAAAGCATGTGTTGTGTGCTTTCAAGCAAAACAAATACATGATTGTTCTCCTACGAGCACCAATAAACATCTATTATATTTGAATTAATTCACTTTGATGTTTGGGGTACATATCGAATACCTGCATTTTTAGGAGCCAAATACTCTCTAACGGTCGTTGATGTTTTTTTTCAAAAGGCTTGTTTTTTGCTATTTCACACCTATTTAATTATTGAAGTTTAGGGGAATTGTGTTTTGATAGTTGTTTATCTGATAAAATCTACGTCTTCTTCTTTTCTAGATGGGCAAACACTTTTTCGACATCTTCGTGGCTCATCTCTAGAATATGATCATCAACAAGTATTTGGATCCATTTTCTATGCTCTTAATCAACATACAATTGGTGATAAATTTGGTATTAGGAGTAATCTTTGTATCTTTGTGTAATATTCGAATGGGAAGAAAGGTTGGAGACTTTATGATATTGATTGAAACATCTTCTTTGTCTCGTGATGCACATTTTCAAGAAGATATCTTTCCTTTCGCTCAGTCCACAGATTCACATCTTTCGAACTCCACCTTACCTACCTTGTCAGAATCGACAAGGCCACGTAATTATAATTTGATTTCACCGTTGATTCTTTGTCTCTAGTTGGATTCTGAATTGAGAGGTATTCACTACTCCTTTATAAAACACGAACATTCCACTACACTATCACCTCTTTATGATTCTACACTCACGTTTCCTGCATATCCTTCGATAGTCTTACCTACATCTATGGTCGATGACTACAATCAAGGACTTCATGTAAAATTACTATCTACAAAGCTTTTAAATTTTATCACCTGTACAGTTCATGTCCCGAGTATTGCTTCTTCATCATTGTGATACCCGATTTGTGATTATGTTTCTTGTTCGACACTTTCAACAAAACATCACAAATTTCTTGCTACCATCATAATTTTTCGTGAACCTCAATCCTATCAAGAAGCTTTATCAGATGCATTATAGTTTGCTACTAAGGAAGCTAAAATTCAAGCCCTTCAAGATAATGGGACGTGGAAAAATAAAGATATTGCCTCTACGAAAGAAGGTTATAGGTAGTAAATGGGCTTTAAAATTCAAGTATTGCTCTGATGGATCTGTCGAATCATATACACTACAAAAAAACTCGGTGTTTCCAACGGACGGGGCAACGGATCAGTCCGTTGGAAGCAATTATCAACGGATTGCAACAGATTTGTTGATATTTTCAACGGACCGAATTCCGTTGCAATCCATTGCAAATTTCAACAGACTTGTAACGGATTATTTCTGTTGCTATATCCGTTGAAATTCGTCGCGGTTTTTAACGGATTGTAACGGCTTTTATCCGTTGGAAGACCCGTTAGAATCCGGGGAAAGAATTGCAACGGGCGTCCGTTGGCATTTGCAACGGGCATCCGTTGGCATTTGCAACGGGCGTCCGTTGGCATTTGCAATGGATGCCCGTTGAAATTGGCAACAGATACCCGTCAAAATTGTTAAGTAAATTCACGCGAACCTCCAACGGACATCCGTTGCAATTTCCAACGGATGTCCGTTGGAATGTTCACTATTTAGATCATACCAAAGAGTGCATCAAACATTCAATAACAAAAATATTTTACACCAAAATATCGTCTTCTTCAAATCGAAATATATATAGATCGAGAGAGTGGATGTATAGAAGAAAAGATCCTATAAGAAAAGAGATTACGCAAGAATTCTTACACGGATTGAAGCAATTCATGAGTTTTGCATCGATGCAGCCTTTGTGTCAAGAACGCAGGACAATGTTATGTCTGTGCAAAAGATGCAAAAACATGAAGTATCAAAGTCAAGAAATTGTTTGCAAACATCTTTATAAGGTGGGTTTCGTTGAAAATTATGAAATTTGGTTTTTTCACGGTGAAAACTGTGGTGTTAGAGATATTGTGCAAGATGCACAAGTAGAACGAAATGAAGAAGATATTTATGAAGCATCAACGACCAATCCATATGTGGAAATGGTGTCAGATGCTTTTCCTAGAGCTGTTAATGAACAAACGCATGAAGAGATGTCGAACATCGATGCACGTCGATTCTTTAACCTATTGGATTCGGCGAAATAACCTATATATGAAGGTTGTCGTGAAGGTCAGTTTCTTTTATCTTTATCTTCAAGATTGATTAGTATTAAAACAGACTACAATGTGGCTGAAAATTGCATGGATTCATTTTACAAAACAATGCGGGAATACTTACCGAAAAATAATCAAGCTCCTGAGACATACTACGAAACAAAGAATGTGTTAAAAGATTTAGGAATGCCACATGAGAAAATTGATGTTTGTAGAAACAGTTGCATGTTGTTTTGGGAAAATGATAAAGACTTGCTGGAATGCGAGTTTTGCGGTGCAAACAGATTTCGGCCTAAAAAACCATCTTCACGTGAATATGTACCATACAAGAAAATGTTCTATATGCCTGTAGCAAACAGGTTGAGAAGAATATATGAATCGAAAAAAATCGCTGCGGCAATGAGATGGAACGCAGAACACTCAACGACCGAAGGTATAATGCAACATCCATCGGATGGTAAGGCTTGGAAAGATTTCAATGAAATATTTTCTGAGTTTGCGTATGAAATGAGAAACGCTTATCTTTGCTTGTGCACGGATGGTTTTAGTCCCTATGGACAATCTGGAAGTCAATATTTTCTGTGGCCGGTGATTTTGTTTCCGTATAATTTGCCTCCGAGATGTGTTTGAAAACAGAGGTAATGTTTCTGACGTTGTTGATTCCAGGACCAGAACATCCGAAGAATGGAATGATGTCTTTTTGCAGCCCTTAATTCATGAATTAAGACAGTTGTGGAACAAAAGAATCCTTGCTTATGACATCAGTACTAAGCAAAATTTCACATTGAAAGCAGTCTTGTTGTGGACAATTGATTCATAGTTAGAGTTTAGGTTGTGTTGCGTAGTCTCTGTGGGATCGACACCTGAAGTACTACACACGTGCCGTGCACTTGCGGGTAGTTTAGGTTATTCATTTAACTTTGAGAACGCATCATTTACACCGATTAGAAGTACAGGAGGTAAATCCGATGAATATTGGTTAACAGCAGAGGAGTATAATCACGTCCACACATATATACTACTAAATTGTCAAGAATAATTACCGTTCGAAAGGTACTGGTACATATTAATTTCAATCCTTTACATATATATGTATATATATATATATATTTAAATTTAACGTGTTTTCATTATACATGATATTTGATGAAAAAGTACTTGGTACATATCCTCATCTAAATGCAAATGAACTCACAGACATGAAAGTTCAACATTATGGCTCGTGGTTGAGAGATTACGTAAGTACTCGTGTACACATCTATTAAAATTAATTGCATATAAAAGTATTAATTTGTTTTTATGCTACGTACATGTGAAATGTTCTGATGAAAGACTTCCTACGTGGTTAAAATATTTGGCTAATGGTTCCGCACGGAATATCATGTGTTGGTCAATCTTGTTTACTCGCGGCTACACGTTCCACACGTATGACCACGGAAAACATAGAAGTACATACAACTATGGTGTTTGCGTTAATAGTGATATAGAAGGTGACAACTTCTACGACATTTTGCACGAAATCATACAAGTGGAATATCTCGGTCACGTTGGGTTGAAGGTGATGCTTTTTAAATGTCAGTGGTTCGACCCAACCGTAGGACATGGAATACGAAAAAGCATTGGGGGGAATCGACGTCAATCCGGCACGAAAATATGGTAAGTATGATCCATTCATCACAATAGATCAAGTAGATCAAGTATGTTACGTGAAATATCCAACAACATTGAAACGTCGAAGAGAAGAGTAGTGTGCCGTCGTAAAGATCAAGCCACGAGGGATCATAAGCTCTGATGATAAAGAAGATCCGTTGCAACCCGATCATCCGCAGCTAATTCATTTAATTGATATAGACCGCGATGAAATTCTCGTAAGAAATGACATAGATGGAGAACTCATACGCGATTATTAAGACGTTGAACCGGAAGATGCTAAAGATGAAAACGGTGATGAATTCAATGAACAATCGAAGGAAGACTCGCCCATCGATGAATCTACTGAAGAAGAAATGTAAATACAATAATGTGTACTATGTGTGATAAATGTAGCTGATGTGTAATGTAAATGACGTGTAACGTCCATGATGTGTAGTAATGTATATGATGTATAATCGAATAATCAAAACGTTAATACAATCGAACAGTTTATATAAACGATGTTTGATGTATTACAAATAAGATTTATCTAATACCAATGGGCTTATGTTGCAAATATTAACGGATGCCTGTTGAAACGCAAAATCGCCCCCGACACTTAGAAAAAATTTCTAAGTTTTCCATATTTCTAACGGTCATCCGTTGGAAAGTTCTAACGGACACCCGTTACAAAAGTTCCAACGGGCATCCGTTGGAAAGTTAACGGTCGAACCTATTCTAACGGGCGTCCGTTGCCAAATTGTAACGGATGACCGTTAGAATTTTGTAACGGTCATCCGTTGGAATTTTCAACGGATGCCTGTTGGAATAGGTAATGATGCCTATCCTAGTCTGCAGAATTTCCAACGGTCATCCGTTGGAAATTGTTACGGATGACCGTTGCAAAGGAAGACGAGCCGCCATTTAGCCGTTCGTTGCCTCGTGAACACGCATTTCCAATAAGCATCCATTGGAACTCCCAACGGATGCCCATTGGGAATGCAGAACGTCACGTCAATTTATATAACCTCGTTCAACAATTCTGTTGGAAAATTCTATTTATATAAACTCGTTGAACAGTTCTATTTTCAACACAAATCACAATCTCAAAATCCTGTCAAAATTCCTTTTCATACACAAACATTTTTACAATCCGAAAAAAAATGAGAGCTAGACAGTTTATAGGATCGGAGGGATGTTGGCTGGTTTCGTGGGAGCTCCTCCCCCGCCTCCACCACCACCATATCGTCCTCCTTCACCAATATTGGCACCACCGATATTCGATGAAGAGGATGATATGGTAGATATCGATTCCTTGATCGATGATTTCGATAGGCGTCCAACCCTTCCGATTATCGATCCCGAACATCTTGCTCGGACATTATGGTAAAATCATTATTATTTTCATTTGTATTATTATAATTTATAAATATTATCTAACTTTTTATTTTTGATTTGGAGGTTTGATGTGGATGATGTAATCAAACACACAAACAACACCATTATTCAAGGGTCTTTAGAGGATGAGTTATACTATTCCTGGCAAGTTACGCCAGAAGTCGTGCGCCAGCGATGGTAGCGCACATTTATTGTAAGTTTTTTATTACATTAAATTTCAAATTATTAGTTATATATGTATATATGTTATAAAACTAAAAATTTATAAATTATTTTGCAGCGCTCGTACAAATGGCGGCGAAATGATATATTGTGCATCTACACAGCATGGATGCAAGATATGCAGGCTCGGATGGGCCTGATGACGAACAACGTGAAACGAAACTACTACGCCAACAATGGCAAACCGAGATGGGCAACAGACGTGGTCTTCAATCAAATGATTCAGCATTGGGAGTCCGCAGAATTCAAGACCAAAAAATGTCGGTACGACGAGAAGGTTCCCGGAGATGGTCCGCATCGCCATACTTCGGAATCAAAATCCTTCCCGAAACGAAAACACGAATTGGTAAACTTTTGTTTATTTAAATTTTTTTTATTTAAATATTTATATAATTAAATTTATTTTATATTACAGATGCAACGGATAGGAAGAGAACCGACTCTTCTTGAGTTGGTATTAGAAACCATGCCAAGAAGAAGCCGATCGTCGGGGAAGAGGTCGACGAATCCAAACTCGTTGATCCTCGAGCGGAGCGAACGTGAGAGCTGTTACGGAGAAGATTACACATCAATCACAAGTTTGCGGTTCGACTCCCGACGAGCTGAGTCCTCTACAAAAGGACAAAATATATTTAGAGGTAAACTTTTTCTTTTTTCGATTATTAATAACATATTTTTGAAAAATCTAACTCTAATTTTGTTTGTCTTGTAGTCGGTGAGACCGTATAAGGGGCGTCTATACGGTCTCAGTGCGCTTCAAAAGGATATCGTCGAGGATGTCATGACAGTACCTCTTGCTGTACAAGAGAGTTTTACGCAACAACGGCGGATCGAGCAGTTCGAATCACAACTTCGAAAAACTCGAGCCCACGTGGCGCGACAAACCTCTCAAATACAACACTTGGAGAGTGTCATTGAGTTGATATCCGGCCAGGTGAGGGGATCAACGCCGCAGCAAGAACCGAGGCTCGATTCGGATGCAACTCCGTCTAGAGGTGGTGTTGATCGTGGCGGAGATGATATGGATGCAACCGATCTTAATGATTTGTAATAGGAATAGTTTTAATTTTAATGTTTTTTTGTAAAACAATTTTAATATTTTAATCAAAAACCTTTTTAGTTTAAAAAATATTATTATTTTTTTAACACCGTTTCCAACGGATGCCCGTTGCAATTTCCAACGGTTATCTGTTACAAATTTTTCCCGCCAAATTGCAACGACCGTCCATTGCCCTTTCTCACCAATTTACAATGGACGTCCGTCGCTCTTTCCCGCTAGTTTCCAACGGATGCCCGTTGGAAATTTTAAATTCACGCTCTTTTTTTCCCGCCAATATATCAACGGACATCCGTTGCACTTTGTAACGGGCATCTGTTGAAATTTTTAACGGGCATCAGTCACAATTTTTCCAACGGGCCTCGTTAAAAAGTTTCAACAGACGAGTCCGTTGGACTGTCCGTTAAACATTTGCAACGGATTTTATCCGTTGCACATCCGTTGCGAATTGCAATGAATCCCGATTTGCAACGATCGATTTCCAACGGGCCAAAATCCGTTGCCGTCCGTTTGGAAAGTGCCTTTTCCAACGGATTTTTTGGACATTTTCCAACGGATATGTCCATTGGAAAACGCCTCTTTTTTGTAGTGATAAGGCATGATTGGTTGTTCCAGGTAACAACAAAATTGAAGAAATTGATTTTGAGGATACTTTTGCATTGGTTCAGCTCTAATTAGATTTGGCTCAGCTCGTCACCTTGATTTTTAAACAAACTAGAAATATCAAGCTTGGATTGCTCAAATATGATCCGAGCTAGAACTGACTTACGAGCCAACAGCTCATTTTACACCCCTATGTAACATCCGCAACACGGTGGAATATATGAAAAACCATTTGTAACATATTGTAAAATATATCAATAATTACAATTTACATATCACTAAGAAATAATATATCTATACTGCCAATGTTGTGGCACCGTAACCACAATACTATTTGTGAACTATTTCATGTAACTCTATGGGGGATGGCAAAGCAGTAATCTTTGTCTTTTACTTTCTAGGTATCAAGTGTTGAAGATAATAAACAGAGAGAATATCCCATCGATCAAGAAGGTTTCAAAGGGCGTAATGATAATTTTGGCGAGACGTTAGTTGAAGTCATTGAGTTAGGGTATTTCTGCAATTTTCTTAAAATTCAAGGGTTGTTGAGTGAATTCGACAAAGTCAAATTATAGAGGGGTTTCATTGAAATAATATTAATGAAGTTAAAACTTTTTTTCACATAACCTTTGACTAAATTTTAATCACAACTGATATTCTTTTTAATAATAATAATAATATAAACCCCAAAATATTATTCATTCCTTTTGAATTTTTCTACGATTTCATTGGTCGATAATAAAATATTTTGATTGATTCATATATTATTATTATTATTTAATATTCTCACACATTATACCAACACATTGTACATATTTGTGTACAACACTATTATTATTACTATTATTAAGTCAACTTTGTATACATATCATGTACAACTACAATTCAAAATAATAATAATAATAATGATGATAATGATAATGATAATAATAATAATAATAATAATAATAATAATAATAATAATAATAATAATAATAATAATAACTAACAAAAGAAAAGTTGTATTAAGAAACATTATATTTTTTTATAATCAATCAAATTTGATTTCAAATAAGTAATATTAATAAAAACAACAACAATAACAATAATAATAATAATAATAATAATAATAATAAGAAATATTAATATAATTTAATACCTCATAATAATAATCAACATTAATAAAATATAATATCAATATTAAATAATATATATTATTATTGTTATTAAATAATATAGATTATTATTATTAAGTATTAAATCTATATATTAAAAGTTCAACAATTTAGAGGCTTCTCATACATTCTCTTCTCTCAAGCTTCCACATCATCAAAGTTTTTTGTCAATAATATAAGGGGTAAACAAAAGAAGTTGAAAAATATCTTCAATATTATTATGTTGAGTTTCATGTCTTAATATATATATATATATATATATATTTGTTGTTTAGACGAAGAATATTTATCGCAATTTCACGTTAGTATTTGTTAAATACCTTAAAACTTTCGTTTCAAAATTTAAGTATTTAATTGTATAAAAATTATATATTTGTATATCTTAGTAGATTGCAATCTAATCGACCTCTCAAAGAGTTGCGAGAAGTTTGGCGAATCTGCTCGAATGTTTGAAACTTTTCTTTTTATGCTTATAGTTTTGGCGAATCTGATCAGAAGTTTGAAAATTTATTTTGTTTTTTATAGTTTCGGCGAATCTGAATGAAAGTTTGAATTTTTTTTATTCTTATAGGGTGTAACGAAGCAATTTGGTGGGTCAATGCATCACTTGGCTGCACTGGAGTTACGTCTGAATATTTATTATGCGGAATATATGTTGTCTTATTCTTCAAACACGTTTCTTTTTTTATTTGTCAAACTTTTTCTCTTTTTTTTCGTCTAAGTCGATGACAATTACCAAAACATATTATTACATTATATCAATACATACTAATATACATGATAATAGAAATGTTATTATTAATTTAGCTTAATAAATTATATATTAATAAATATGATCCAACAATATTCAGTAATAAATTTTGTCATGACATATAACAAAAGATTAGGTCGGATACTTCTTCTTACCATGATTTATTTTGAAAAAAATTAACCATTACAACATAATATTATTTTTACAAAGAATATCCGCAAAACAACTTTTATTAAAATCTTTTTTCATCTTTATACAAAAAATCGTCAATCCGCGCATCGCGCGGGCCTATTACTAGTTATATTAATATTCCTTACTATTATTGTTATTATGGTTATTAGTTTTGATTATTATTATTATTATTATTATTATTATTATTATTATTACACATACCGTGCACAAAAGAGGAAAAGACAAATGTGTACAACATACACCTCAAAAATTGTGAGGATTTTTTTATCTCAAAATTCAGTTATTTGAAAAAAAATAAATTGAACATTGATAAAACTAGGTTGTATCTTGACTGAACATCAAAATTTTGGGTTGAACTTGTTAAATTCGTGTTTGTCATGACTTATTTTATCATAATACACATTTAGTTTATAAAAAATGACATATTATAATTGTTTATAGGAAAAAACCATATACTGTATGATAAAACATGTATTTTGGACATAAAATTCGTTTTATGCATTGTCTATCTTAGTTTATGATTGAAGATTAAGAATTATAACAACCGAATTATTAATTCTAATTTGATACAAATGTGAAATAACACATTAAATTAACTAATAACTTAGGTTCACCTAAAATTCAAAGGTACAACTAGGGTACAATCTAATTTTGTAAAATGTGATTCAATATTTTAGCAATTAAATATTGATTGAACATTTTTATGGTCATATTTATAGTTTTTCATAATTAACAAACTCTTTTGTATTTCATAATACAAATTTAAGGGACTTAAAAATACATACAGTACATATTGTACAAGTTGCACACACACGTTATACCAACGTTTTTAACCCATTTTGTACAACTTTCATGATAGTAATGATAATGATGATGATGATGATGATGATATGTCTAATATTGTATACACATTATGTAAAAAGAGGAAAATACAAACGTATACAACATATATCTAAAAATGTGAGGATTTTTTATCTCAATATTCAATTATTTAAATAAAATAAATTGTGTGTTGATAAAACTGGATTCTACCAACTTCATTGTTAAAGGTTACTGTGATTCTAAATTTGCAATAGATTTAGACAAGCGCAGATTGAAAAGAGGTTTTGTCTTCCCTGTTGGAGGAAATGTGGTAAACTGGAAATCCAATCTCCAACATGTTGCATAATCAACAATGAAGGTTGGATACATGGCGTTTGCAGAGACTGTGAAAGAAACAATCCGGCTTAAGAGTATTATAAATGAGATAGGTTTGCAACAAAAGGTTGTTAAGGTGTATAATGAATCTCAAAGTGTTATTACTTTCGAAGAATTGTGTTCATCATGAGAGGGCAAATCACATCGATATAAGGGATATTATTTTTTTGTTGAGATATCAAATTCTGAATGTTGGGACTCAATACAATTCGATATAAAGATATTACCACTAAAAATGTTTAATTCAACATTAAATATGTTGAGGTTAGCGGAATACAGCAATTGATGATGCTATTGGGAAACAAGAATTATGTTCGAAAGCGGGATTAAGGTGAGATTTTTCAGAGCTGGTAATCTTGGTCTTTTGCTTCCTAGGCTTGTCAAGCATTGAAGATGATGAACGAGAAGAGTCTCTGGTCGATTAAAAAGGTTTTAAGCGGTGTAATCGTAATTTCGATGGGACATTAGTTAAGGTCGTCGAGCTAGGGTATTTGCGTAATTTCCATAAAATTCAGGGGTTGGTGAGTTAATTTGACACAAAGTCGAATTACAAGGTCTATAAAGGAATAGAGTATTGGTTTTCACGTTTTAATACGAGTGTTTGATTACATGTTATATCTCATTTTCTTGTAAACCAAGATACTCAAGTGGATAACAAGTTTCCTTTATCTTTGAGACGTAGATTGAATCAAACCGATTTAGTCGAACTCATAAGATCGTTGTGCAATCTTTCTCCCACTCTTATTCTTTCATGATCATTTTATTGAAGTTTTATCAAACTTTCAATCAAATATTGCCTTGTTTAATTATCATTTTAGAATTCACAATTACAACAACGAATTATTTACTAATCTAATTATATGATTTTGTATAACTTAAAACATTAAATGTTTACTAATTAATAAATATATATCGATATCGTGGTGGTGAGTCTTTGTGAATATCTATCACACTAGTCATCACTTGATCTAGAATTTGAAAACAATAATGAGGTCTATGCCACACACAATTTCCTTAAACTATTTTCTTTATTGTCGTTAAGACTTTTCTCGGCATCTCGGAAGGATATAGTATTCACACATTTAGAAGAAGTATTTTAAATCGTGATACGAGCCTTTCAAGAGTTATGATTATGTATGTTGGAATTTTCAATATATAGTCCTTTTACATAAGGTGCAAAAAACGAATTTTTCTATATAAATACTATATACTATGAAAATTTATGCTGATTACATAAATATTTTCAGAATAAGTAAATCACAGAAATCGAAATTTGACTACATCATAGATTCTTGAATCATTAAAATAATGAAATTCAAATTTGACTCTAAATAAAAAATATCTTTGTACGTATTTAAATGATTTCTTAAAAATTCAATTTTAATTAAGTATCCAACTTACATATATAACGATGACTATAGATTTATGAAATTTCTAACCAAATGAAGAACAGTTTGGATTAAGAGATTAATTAATCCGCGATAACAAATAATGCAAGATTTAAGATGTTTATTTCGTTGCGTGTGACTGCTTGAGATTCGTGTAAATATTAAATTTTTATTATCCAAAATATTATTTAAAATAAAAAAATGTTACTCCACCATAATAATGACGACGCTTTACCATGTTTCTATTTCTTTCTTTATAAATTTTCAAAACGGTCACAAATTTGAAACGGAATAGCGAATTGGTACACAAGTTTCTATTTTTACTAAAAATTAATGAATCTAATCGATTTTGATGTTATATATATATAAAATCCTAAAAATTAAATAATAGATTAATATTTAATTCGAAAAATTCAATCTAGATATCTTTTAACTTCTATATATATATATACACGATGAATTACGGATATTCAAGTACCTATAATGAATTTCAAATAATATTAATATTTCAAATAGTTTCCATTGTGAATTTTATATAGTTGGCAAATTTGTATGACAGATGGGTTGAAATTTTCATTCTACACGTTTATTTTATGTTGGATTTGTCTATATTTTTTATAAATTGACTTGATTTATAAATTTATATACCATGGTATAAGTTTCCAAAATTATCCAATGTGCACTCGAAATTCATAATTACATATATCTCGTGATTATAATAAAATATTGAGTTCGTTAGGTTAATTTCTTATTAATTAGAAATCTTGTATATTCCTATTTAGCATATATATATACATATATATATTTTAGGGATTGATTAAGCCTTAAAAACTCCTATAGTTTGAGAGATAAATTGAGTTCCTATACATGTAGGCCTCTCTCGTTGGCGGTATTCGCCTTTGGCACAATCGCAATGTTACCAGTAAGGCTTTTAAAATTCAGTTCATCTCTAAGTAGTTCTTTTATCACATTTGGTTACATTTGGTTAGAGTGTCATTTCAGTCTCCATGCCACTCTTCTCATATGGTTAGTATTCTAAATGTCGCAACCTATATATCGTCGAGGTATTCGGACGACGGTAGTCTGACAGTCGATTAGATGTCGATTAATGAATTTGTTTTTAAAATTTTTTTAACACGAAATCATTTTGTGTTATGATAAGTTGTCCCATATCGGTTAGGACATGAACCTTGGGACTTGTATATATGGTGTTGGGCAACCCTAAACTCTTGAGCTAGCTTTTGGGATTAGTTAGGCCCAACCCATATTTGACATGGTATCAGAGCCCGGTTCGTCCCGATTTGAATATACCGATGTTGGGCCCCCATTGTGATGTCCACGCTCCAGGATCGAGCCTGGGCGTGAGGGGGAGTGTTATGATAAGTTGTCCCATATCGGCTAGGACATGAACCTTGGGACTTGTATATATGGTGTTGGGCAACCCTAAACTCTTGAGCTAGCTTTTGGGATTAGTTAGGCCCAGCCCATATTTGACATTTTGACATTTTAAAAAAAAATTAAGTTAAAATCAATTTGGAATAATTGATGTTTTATTGGTTAATAACTATATATATTTTTAATCATGATTTTACAACAATGATGATGATATTGAATCAAAAGAGGATGTTTGTGAACAATATAATTGTGAATTAGAGAAACGTTTAAAACATAGAAATAACTAAAGTTATTAATATTGTAAATATTATGATAATGATTTATGAATTTTTAAGTTTTTATATTTTAAGAATTGAATTTTTTGGTGTCTTATAATTTTTAATGTAAAATTTTAAAATTATGTTTTTAGATTTTATATTTTGTAAAAAAAACATCTTACATGGATTAAATATCGATTACTCCAAACAACTTTTTTGTGCACCATGACATACAAATTTTTTGTCATCCAAACAACTAACCATCTCCCTTCTTTAGATAATATTTGTCTTTAGTGTTTGATTGTGATATTTTATTTGCTATTTTTCAAGCTTTTTTTTAAACGTTTTTGTTTTTGTGTCTCCTTTCTACTTATCTTTTTTTCCCTTTATAATATTATAATTTTTACAGTTAAAATATAACTTTGAGTTAGTTTTATCTAAAAAAGTAATATTTTATCAATTCAACAGTCTAATATTTTCTAAATATAGTGTTTTAAGGTTTACATATTTTAAAGTGTACTATACCAAGAAAAGTCTGAACAGAATTTGTATGAAATATATATATATATATATATTAATTATACACAAGTAAAATAAAATCAAGTTAGATTGTAAAAATGAAAAGGAACTATACAATCAAATGCTCTCCTTTTTTATCTAAAAAGTTTCCTTTCAAATAATCTTCTTATGTTGTTCTTATTTTGTTAAATTCGTATTGTTCCTGAAAAATAAAACGATTTCAAATGATAAATACTACAAATATATATATATATATGAGAGATGTAAAAAATAATATAATCAAATAGTTTATTTATTGGTACTCACCATTATTAAGTGAATTTCTCTTAAGATTGGTGCGAGGAATGATATTAAGGTTTGAATATCTTCTTTAAGGTTTTTGAAGTTATCATCCTTCATAGAAATTGCGTTAATCAACGTTTTATTATCGGGCACAAGCTTCAATGCTACCTTCAAAAAAATTGAATAATAATTCAATTTCATTGATTTTATAGATATCTTACTCCCAAAATTTTCTAAAATAACTTAATTTTATAATAAAATTCCCATTTCATAAATTTTTCAATAATAAAAGATTAACATTTATTGCTAAATCAATTCTTTGATTTTAAAATGTTCATCCAAATTTTAGATGCACATGAGTTTAAATAAAAAGATATTGACTACTCTATCTATTTTATTGGTTAATTCAGAAAATATTCAGATATAATTAAAAATTTGATATTTTTGTTAAATAATAAATTTTATTCTGTAAATTATTTGAAATTTTTAGTAAATAATAAAATTGATATTAAAAGGAAAACATTTTTGAGATTTTCAAATTACTTCTTCCTAATTATATATACTAATTAAATTATTAGTATTTTAATTTTATCTAATGACACTAAAAGTATAGTGGTTGTAGATTTGTATGTTAATAATGCCAAGTTAGTAAATATATATTTTGAAGAATCTATAAATTAAAAAGAAGGTGTTAAATACTTTGAAAGCAGCAGAAGAGATCCATCCATGCCATGGTTTCAAAGTCGCAATGTAGCATTCTTCCACGGCTTCTTCTATGTTTTGTGACTCATCTTGGGACAACCTTTGCAACAACGCCATCGTAAAATCCATTGTTCTAATGAAACAAAAATAACATTTAGTATCAGAGCTATATATTCATTATTATATACCAAAATCATTAAAATTGTTATGTATTTCGTTAAACAAAGATATTAACATTGTTGTGACCATATTTAGTTACAGTCTCTCTCCTACAATAAAAATTACTCATTCATTAACAACGATATAATTAAATCACTTGAAAAGATATTATATGGGTTGATTTAATTTGTAATAGATTGAGTTACTTTTTAGATTAATCCAATTCATTCTATATTATAAATGGATTGTAAATTTTTTTAACCAGTTCAATCCATAAAAATCCGTGGATTAGTCCATATAACCCATGAATTTAATTTTTTTATATAATCATATAATAAATAATTATTTTTTAAAAAATTCATAAATAATCTAAATATATATCTAAAGATTCAAATAACAATATCAAAATATTTAGAAACTTTAAAAGATTTAAATAATTATTAAAAACGAAAATAAACCAAATAAATCTAAAAAAATTTAAATAAAAACAATATTTAACTAATTATTTTAAAAGTTGAGACTTTATAACTTAATTTTCATCTGTATGGATAATTATATGTTATTAATATTATATATTTATTATAGATATAATAAATATATAACTTTAATCTAGTTCGCGTGTTAGTCTATAATTCATATAGACTAACATATGAATCGACTAAAATTCTGGCTCGATCCATAAATTTATTTTTTATATATACTGAAAAATTCAATTAAAACTGCATTTATGCGGGTTGGATCAATACCAACCCGTAAGTTGACTATCTATTTATTATGACTACAATGAAAATGTGTAGTATTGTTTTACAACTAAAAAATAGATAATAATCCTAAATCGAGTTGCAAATATTATTTTTTATTAATCACAACCTTTCAAAGAAAACATTGGAGATTTAATTCCTAAAACTCTATCACAAATTGAATGTTTTGTAATACATCTTTAACTTTTTTAAAAATAATAACATAATATTTAAATTACATTATATTATAACTGCTAATGAGAAAATGATGATCAAGATATTAGAATTGTTACCTAGTGAGCCAAAGAAGAGCCCTACTACAACTATTACTCATCTTGGAAGTTTCCTCTTCTCCTTCCTTTCTCAGAATCGCGACCAAGTTGTTACAATCAAAATTAGGATTAGATTCAGATAGCTTCTCTAACTTCTACACAGCAAAATAAAAAGAAGAATAAGAGATGATTATGTATACTGTATACACAATGATAATAATTAGAAGATAAATAAAAGGGGGGAAATTATAGAAATTCTTCTACAAAATTATAAAATAGACATTAAAAATTTATAAAAATGTTCACTAAAAGTAACAAAAAAGAGGTTATGTATCGGATCGTGTATCGATATTATTGAAGATATGAATTTATCGGGTGTCTATTTCAAATAAAGTGCATGACTTTTTATAAAATTACTATATATATATATATATATATATATATATATATATATGAAAAAAGAAGAGATAAAAAGTGTATTTTGCTAAATTATGCTATTTTACCTGAATATTTTGATAAATGTCTTGTCGGAGAACGGCCATCGTTGGTCCAATCTTATCTGGGAAAAAAAAAAGATGAAAGATTGACGACTAAATTAATAATTTCTTATAATCAATGCCTGATTAAAGAAATAATCAGAAGATATCATAGAAACCAAGAACTTGGATGATTAAGTTGCAGAAAGAGAGGAGAGGCTTCAAGGGTATGTTGGTGACTTCGGAAGTTTCTGGAGACTTAGTTATGATGAGAACAGAGAGCTCTTCAATGGCGGTTTGAATCTCTGTCTTCTTCATCTCCATTTCGTATCTCTTCCTCTTCATGATCTTCCTTTGTGTTTATCTCTTTCTTCTGGTTTCAGTATCTCTGTCTGTATATATTTATAGAGTTTAAAACCTTTCTTTGACTTTAATTTATCAATTTGGTGCTATTTTATCAAGGTGAGAAAATGAATATAAGCAATTTCTACTTCTCTATCCATATATAAATAAATTCGGATTTATTTGTGAATAAAAAAAAGACAAATACATTGTAAACATCATCTTGGAGTCTTGAAAAAGTTATTTATAGAGAAAAAAGAATATAACAAATTTTAACTCACGAAGATTCAGACTCGATGATTGATGATTACAGAATAATTTATATTTTTATTTATCAATTAAATATAATATATATAATTTAGAAGTGATTAATTTGATAAATGAAAGATATAAATGTCTATCTTATATATACTTTGAATTTTTATCTTTAAAAAAGATATTCACATTGATTGGAATTTAAATACAAAAAGACGTGATACTCAAATTCTCATATTGGATGTTTTTTTCATATTAATCCAAAATCAAATCAGAAAAGTGGTGGAGCATATAATTATATCGGTGATGTTTTTGGTTGTTAAAATTAGAAGGTGATACGCGCTGTCCTCATGGGAAGGTAAGAAGAAAACTTGGAGAACCACACAAACCCTTCGGCGTGAGATATATACTAATGTATATTTATATGTGAATCATTATTAAATAAAATAAAAAATCATAATTATAAGTATATTAATAATTCGAAGATTCTCTAATAAGATGATGGCGACCCAGGGTTTGACCTTGATTGTCTTTTTTTTCTTTCTTATATTTAGCCAATTGATAAAATATATATTGTTTATATGTTTTGTATATATTTTTTGGTAACTGTGGTGTGTATATCTAACCACCAATTATGTATTTCTTATACAAATTTATTCCATCAGTTGATTAAATATAATAAAAACTCAAAAAATCATATAATTTGCATAAAGACCACCTTTCAAATCTTTTATATTTTATCAACTCGTTAAAAACTTATTTTATGACATTCCAAATCAATCAATTCCTTTCATATTTAAATCAAAATCTATTACCAATTTTGATTAATTATTTTACATTTTTGCCTTAACCAAAAAAATTCTTAAACTAAATTTTGCATTTTCTCGAATGGATAGTTGAAAAATGCATTATATCTTGAAAAACGTAATATTTATGTTAAAAGATATGAAATAAATTCAAGAAGTGTATAGGATCGATACTTACGGCAAAATATTTTTGGTAATATATGATTTATGTATAGTATTGTTTCCTAATTTATGTATAGTTCACTAAAACAGAATATGATGTGTGAGTCAAACCGGCCATGACAAACTTAATATTAAAAAATAGAATTCAATTCATATAAACATATATTAGCATACATAATTGATAAGTCGAATTCATTACGACAAAGGGCAAAAAATAAATTGGTAAATCAAGACCCCATATGATGTTCATGCAAGGACGAAGGAAAGGAATCTTTAAATTTTCATCTCCATTCGTATAATCTAATCATTTGCACTATATATATATATATATTCTGTAACCGATCCTAAAGTTTTTTATATCCAAACGAATATAATAAACTATGTCATTTATGTTTTGTTTGAAAAATGCAGTAAAATTAGGGTTGGACATTACGGTTCGGGTTTTAAAAATCGATCTGAATTGAACCGAACTTTTGTATTTCAAACCGTTTTGGATATATTTAAATTACCCGATTGGATATGATTATGTAAAACCCGTTGGATTCGGTTCGGCTCGGGTAATAACCGAAAAATATCGGTTATCCGATCGGGTATTAAAATATATTAACAAAAATACCCCAAATTTTTTTGTCTTCACGCAAGTCTTCTTCTCCCTCACGTTGTTCATCTCTTTTCACGCTCTTCTTCTTCTTGTTCTTCTTCTTTCCTTTTAGTCTCACCCGGCGATTTCACCCACTTATCCATTTCACTCGGAGATTTCACCCACTCGTTGATTTCCCCGACGATTTCACCAGCGATTTCATATTTAATTACGTTCTTTATTTGGTTATATCTATTTTTTTACATTAAGAGTGGTTTCAACTAGAAACTGAACTAATATCTAAATAATAACCGAATTAATATCCAAATAATAACCAAACCAAACTGAAATAATTAGAGTTCGGGTTATTTTGGTTATCATTTTTGTTATATATAACCGAACCGAACCGTTATAAAACCGAACCGAACAGAACCGATTTAAATTTGGTTATAATATGGTTATTATTTATAGAAATCCGAATAAATCATACCCATCGTAACCAAATCGAAACCTGAAGCGAAAACCGATTTGGCCGGGCCTAAGTAAAACTATGAGAACATCCGAAATTTATAATATTTTAAAAACAACTAAAAATTGGAAAGAAATAGTGAGAATTCCGACTCAAAACATTTGACCAATTGAACATTTATTCGCTAATTGTTTTCTTCATTAATTACCAACTGATTTCTTTAAAATTTATATATGGCAAGTATCTGTATGTATATTCATGTATCTATGTAGAAATGAGAAAATACGTCCCCATATTATTTGTACAAACATTTTGGATGATTTGAAGACGAAAATTTCGTTAATATACAATCGTTTGATCTAGAATTAGAAATTATTTAGGGGTAGCAATTAACAATAAACTTTTATATTAATTGTGAGTCGAGAGAATTTAACCAAAATATGATAATGTTGGAGTAGTGAAAATATATAATATGAGGAAATTCTTTATTACAAACACTTGCAATTATGAATAAGAAAAACATATATTCTTAAAAGGAATAACAATTTTATTCACGATCTACTCTTTTAAATACATTTGTTTTCAATATAAAGTATTCAAGACTATTACACTTAATTTTTCATGAGTTAGATCGTGAATAACAACTTATTGCTCTTCTATCCAAATTACTCCGGATCGTGTTTATCCCACAAAGTGTTCTCATAGTACTTATTGATAAAAATACCAACGGCTGTCTCACTTTTTCTCCAACACATCATTCTAGATGTTTTCGTCCTTTTAAAGTGAATTTCCACCCTAGAACTTTGCTCGAAATCAGAAACAATTCCTCTTAATCTTCAACTTGTTTTACCACGAATGAGAAACAACAACTCATTTCTTCTTAAAAACTTTATTATTAAACTATCATATATTCGGATTAAAGCGCCAATAAATTCCAGTACGCACAATAATCATTATTCATATTTAGTATGTTGGTTCTGAATAAAAATATTTATATTGTAATTATAAAACATAAGAAAAAAAATATACTTCGTTTATTATTAAAAGAATGATTAAGATAGATTAAGATTGAAGAATCAACTATAATGTGAACCATGTAAAAGATCATTTTATATATGTTATATATTTATACTATAATCCAATTCAACTTATTTCGAGAAATACATTTTTTTTATTTCGAGAAATATATTTTACTTTTTCGAATAAAATAATAATCGTTAAAAATGTAATAATGATTAAGCTTGGTAAACTAAAATGTAAATATATTTAATTCCATCTAATAGATACAAAGTGAAATGTTTTTAATTAGACAAAACATTACATCATTTCTAACATCACTTGAAGCAAAAATATAATATCATGCCGTAATAAATTATAAAATGTTTGTTTGTTTCAATTTATTGGTTTTTTATAATGACGTAAGAATAGACCTTACGTTATCATATATCCCTTTCAAATTTCTTTTTGTCGAATTTCAATATAATTTTTATTTCTTTGCCAAATTATTTGAAGACCTATTTATTTCGAATGAAATAATTTTTAATTATTCAATTTTTTTTTGTTTCACGTAGCGTTCAAAAAGATAATTAAAATAAGCGGACTTAAGATAGAAGTTTAATATATTTTTAATTGATTATTTTGTAGGTGTCGTCAAAATCAAAGTTTCTCAATGAATTCAAACACATATACAGAATGTAAAAAATTTCCACCAAATGTTATCCTTTCGATACAATAAAGAAGTTGAGAGGAATGTTAAATGAAGATGAATTGCATTACTTATTGACATATATTCCATTTCCAATGTGACTCCATCCGGATGAAGGTTCAAATGTCTGTCCTATTAAATCACTCAGTGATTGTACGAGACAATAAAGAGTTATGGTTTGTCGTAAACGTTATTCCCATCCGATGTTCTATAGTGGAGCATGCACTAATTAACAGATTAAAGTGCGGACCCTATCCCAGAGGATGGGAGTTCAAAAGATCCCTAAATTTAGGGACGGAAATGTCAGTCCTCAAATTTCGTCCCTAATCTTGAATTTTCTAGTAGTGCGAAGAATTCCGCTGATCAAAAGAGGTTGGCAACTTTGATGGTGTTGTGGAAAGTTCTAGATCTGATTAACATGGTTGATGACTTGGAATTTTGTGAAGGCTTTCCATGGGGGCTTTACACATTTGAGAATTTTGTGGATACTTGCCACAAGCACGTTAGCAGGGAATCACCGAAACCAAAATGGCATCATGGTGGTTTCATGATCTCACTCATGGGAAGTTGTATATATTATTATAATAACATGAATGTTTTCGTACTTTTTGTGTTCTTATCATTTTGTTTTATTGTTTCAAGTACTTCCATTAGAAATCATCCATAGCTTGGGCGAAAAAAGATGGTACGTTGAAGTTATGGATGTTGATCCATCATGCCCAAGGATGTGCAAAAAGCAGGTTAAATCTAATTTTAACCGGAAGTATGTAGGCGTGATCAGACATATCGAAGATTCTAAGGTAGCAATTACACAAGGGTCATAATGGTCACAAAGATCATAAGGGTTACAATGGTTATTTATTGTTTTTGCAAGGTATTCAAAGTATTCTTCATGCTGAAGACGACGAGAAAGCTTTTCTTTTTGATTTGTATCATTACGAGGGATGCAACGACCTGAATGTTCAGATATTGATGGAACATCTACAAAGAAATCCAAAGGGTATTTGTTGGGAGGACATCCGTAAGCTGGAACTACTGGCGCGAAAAGTAGCTCTTGATGAGAAACAAAAAGAGAAAGAAAATGGGAGTAAGAGTAAGAAAGGCAAGGGTGAAAAAATAATAGAGGTTGTAGATGTTCCAGCCGTATCTGAAGCTAATGAAGATGAAGGATTTGTAGAGGCTCAAGCTGATGAAGAAGAAGATGGTGATGCTGAAGCTGAAGCTAAAGAAGAGACTGAAACCGAAGGAGAAGATCCCTCTGACACTAGAGCAAAAAATAATGAAGAAAGTAAAGAAGTTGGAGAAAAGAATAATCAACGCCGACCTTCTAAAGGACATCGGCTTTTATTTCATAATGTAAAATCAAAGACGGCAAATCCCAATTGTGTTGACAAGACAGAAAAGACTAAAGGTCGAAAATGGGCAAAATTAAAGGCTACCCAGAATGATACGAGCACAAGACATGAATCTTATGGCACTCTAAGAGATGACTAGTCTATACAAATTTATGATGAAATCTCGCCGAGAGCATTGGTGGCAATCTAAAATAGACCGTCCCCAGGGGCTAGAGTTTAAAGAGATCATACTAAAAGATGACATATGGATTGAAGATGATGTAAGTTTTTTTAACACTTAGTCACGAAAGCAAAAAAGGTCACATATATCATTTTAGGTCATATGTATTCATGTGTGTAAATTGTTTTGCAACAATTAAATGAGACGTTGTTGGAGCTGCATAATAGCATCCAAAAATATCCATTTCAATATGGGTTAAAGAATTATTACGTTTGTGATCTTGCTTTCATGCAATCGCTCAAGATGTGGAGGGACGAGGGCATGGAAGAATTGTTGGACGTTCTTAAGGATTATTTGGAAGGTATATATGCATTGAGAGACATGTCGAAGATAATGGTAGATTATGATGGTTTGCTCTCGATTCTAAACATTCTATCACCTACAAATCAATATATGCCTTTTCATTAAAATGGACTTGAATAGCCGATACATCACGGTATATGACTGCCAAAAAAGGTTGAAGGAGACGCATATCGATCCGGTGGTGGAGGTTATAAGAAGAGCTTTGCCCAAGATGTTGCAAGTTGGAGGGTTTTATTTAGGGGTGTCATTCGAGCCAGCCCGACTGGAACCCGGCCCAAGCCCGTGTTAGCCCGAGGAAAACGGGCTCGGCCCTAACCCGAACCGATTTAAACGAGCCTCAAAATCTCGGCCCACGGTCTGGCCTTGTGGGCTTCTGGCAGCCCATGGGTTCACGCAGCAGACCGATGAGTCTTCGGTGAAGACAAACACACCGAGGCCGAACGACACTGGAAGACGAAGACCGAAAGGATCAAGGGTTTACGGGCAGACCAAAGAGTCTTCGATGAAGACAGATGCACCGGGGCCGAACGACATTCGAAGACGCAGCGCACAAGCGAAGACAGTCGCACCGGCGAAGACTGAATGGAGACAGAGCAAGGGTTCACGGGCAGACCGAAGAGTCTTTAACAAAGAGAAACGCACCGGGGCTGAACGACACTGAAAGACGGAGACAAAAGGGAGCAAGGGTTCACGGGCAGACTGAAGAGTCTTAGGCAAAGACAGATGCAACAAGGCCGAACGACATTGGAAGACGCAGCGCACCGGCAAAGACAGAGTACCGGTGATTACCATGCATGGGTCCATGCAGTAGAACGGCTAGGGCACCAAAAGAGGAGGACATGACATAAGAGAATGACTACTCTACTCTTTTGCCTGGGCTTTTTTTGATGGCCTGCGGCCAGGCTCGAGGCCCGACGGATTGGGCTAAAAAATGTCAAGCTATATGATAGTCCGAGCCCAAATGCCCGGTTACATTCGGGCCTAATATATTTAGGCCCAAACCCGTTGATTTTCGGGCAGGCTTCAGATGGACACGTGGGTCGGGCTCGATTTTGGTAACCCTAGTTTCATTTCTTGACTTCTCGAGAAGATAAATTGCAATATACCCTTTATAGCTTTTGTCGATTTAGATATTGGTGAACACTTATGAATGGAGTAGTGTGTTCTCATACTAAACCGTTTGGAGTTCAAGATTACTGCTACACGTAATTTCAATATACAACCACTTCCGACCAACTTGCATCCTACTTCCCACAGCTTCGAATTAGAACTTAATGTTGCATATCTAAAAGAAGCTTCAATTAAACCCTTTCTTACAAATGCATGTACATCCTTCTTGCTATCAAACTCTTGCCCAATTTTATGTTGCAATCCATCTTCAAACTCGAATGTTGAATTTCTATTGTTTGGCTTCTCGTAAACTATCATTTCCATATTAATCTCATTATCACCATCACCATACCATCCTATTGCGCTATTGGTACATCATTATCAACTTTATTACTGCCACAAACAACTTCATGAATGACCATATTCATTGCACAACCACCTTCTTCTCTTAACCCGCTGGTATGTGTACTATCAGAAATATTTACTATTTCCATTGGATTACTCCCAACTCTATATTTGTTATTTGAATCTATAATAACACAATCATCATAATATACAACACCTCCATTCTCACCTCCTTTAGCAATGCTTCCAAAAGCAGAATTAGAGGTTCAACTTCATTCTCGATTTTTATTTCACACTTCACACTTGACGATTCTATCTCCATATACAATAGTGGCTGAATTCCTCTTATGTGATCGAACAAATAATAAATAAGATGCATGTCATTCATTATATATGTCGGCTTCATATTTTGACAAATAATTGGAAAATAACTTAACTTCAAATTTGTTGTATTTTTTCCACCATCATCTCTACACATAAATCATCAATAAGTTACAAATGTCAGACTAATTGGAGAACAATAGAAAAATACTCTATGGTTTTCCTGAACTCTAACAACCCATTTAAATTATAAATTTACGTTTTTTCCATTTAACATCTTAAAAAAATAAATTAATGTGATTTTTTCATCCACTGAATCCATTACACCTGTAACAAAAACATAAAAAGAGGGTAAATTCTGTGACCCACTGCGACCATGTGTTTCAATATGACTCTATGACCCAGTGCGATCTTGCAACTCGATATGACTTTGTGATCCAATGCGACTCTGTGACCCACTGCGACCATGTGTTTCCATATGACTTTGTGATCTAGTGCGATTGTGCGCCTGATGAGACTTTGTGACCTAATGCGACTCTATGAACCACTCCGACCATATTTTTCACTATTGTGATCGAATACGACTGTGCGACTCGAAGAGACTATGTGATGATTTGAGTCACTTCATTTCACTGAGTGACTCGTTTTGACTACATCAATATATGACTCATTTTGAAAAAGTGAGAATCGAATCTATACATATTACTTACCACTCAACCGGGTTATCCAATTCACAAAAGAAATACGAAAAACTTATTATATACCATGTTTTTATGTGGAATGTACTTAATTCCAAACTTCTTTGTTAAAAAAACAAATGATTTTAATCTATTCGTGGTGATCTGATACCGATTTTAAGCTACTAACGGCGATTCTGATGTCGAGTTGAAGCTATTCGGGGAGAATATGATGTGAGAGAAGAGAAATTTTTGTGAGGTTATCAATACTATAAGGGTAAAGTTAAAGTTGAGATTTTGTTTTAGACATAAAGATAGAATTCAAATCCTAATAGCATAACAAATGTATTTTTTTATTTTGTCCATTTAAAATAAATTTTTAGTGAAATAATCCTACACATTCTGCCACTGAAATAAAAAAATAGAGACGTATCCTCTAGCTATGAAAAGAACCTCCAATTACCCCTGAAATTACGCGTTCTACCGTATTAACAAGAAAATGTGTGATTAGAATATATTCCATAGGTTCAAATCAATCTTTATAAGGTTACTGATTTTTCGAATGCTAATTCATTAAAAAGAGTATATTGATGATTTTGTAATTCATCAATTAATCTCATTTTTATTAATCGTAATATTTCACCATGCTTCCAGCAACAGTGTTCACGTCAACCCATCCTGATCAGGGAGACCATTCTAGATGGTTCATTCTGCCATCCCGCAGGTCATCCCTTCGTAAGTTGTTTCTTCCTCCGGTCGTATCATCAGCTTAGATTAACTATCGATAAATCTGTTTCATATATTAACCTCAAATCAATCTTTATAAAACCGTGTATCTTTTTTAAAAAGCTGTTTTAATAGTAAAGGTTGCCCATTATCTTATAAGATATCAACTAATCTTATTTTTAGTTAATGTGAAAATATAATAGTTACAAAATAATTCATTAAGAATCCTAAACACAAGAAGATTAAGAGAAGAATAACGTCCTATGCTATGTATTTCGAACACTAATATAATTGGTGGAATCGCTGCGTTTGTGATTGACGACGTTTTGTTGGTGTTTTGTTTAATCTTGTCTGATTGGTGGAATCGCGACGTTTGGTAGCGATTGTGAGTTATTGCGATTTGAAGCGAATGATGGAGAATTGTTACAATTTGAACAAAATTACCAAAATAAACATCAATTGTTATTAAAAGAGTTTATTTAAATTTTGTATATATTTTTAATTATAATTTTAAAATATTTTAAATTGATTCAAAAATTTAAAAATTATTAAAATGTTTATATATATGTATATATGCATATATATATTAAGGATTAATATAAACTATAATAGAAATTTAATAAAATTTTCCAAAAATAATCAAATATTAAATAATACAAATCATGATAACCAATTTCGTAAATTTGAAAAATATTTACAAATACCCATATATATATATATATATAAACTATAATGGATCATTGAAATAAATTTATAAAAATATAATCTAATATCACATAATACAAACTATAATAAAATTGAAATAAATTTAATTCATAAAAATGTAATACCTAAATAAAGATTTAAATATATATAACCATTAAAACATGATATCTAAATAAAGTTTCATATATATATATATATATATATTAACCTAAATAAAGAATTAAATATATATAACCATTAAAACATGATATCTAAATAAAGTTTCATATATATATATATATTAACCATAAAATATAATATCTAAATTTATTTCAAATACATATAAACCATAAAATATAATATCTAAAAATATTTCTACTACATGTAAACTATAAATATAATAATGTCTCTAACATTAGCGCTCCACATCCTATATTTCTCGTGATATTCAACCTCTAACGTTTCTTATATAAACATAAGTTCTTGCATCATAAAATCTATCAATCGCAATGTCATCACGTGATGGGGACGTGTTTCCAGTTGGTTCTGGTGTGTAATCCTCAGTAGTATCGGGGTACTAAAATCAATATCTTCTTCACTAGAATCTCGAATGAAATTATGAAGTGCAGTGGCAGCCGCAACAATCATTTCTTGTATATTTACACTATTGCGAGGAAGACCTTTAAAAAATTTTCATGTATTCCAAACTCCAAACATCATCTCAATCACTGAACGTGATGAAGAATGTCACCTATTAAACATCTTCACATCCAAAAAACTGATTAGGGTGGTATGATTCCCCTTGATAAAGAATCGTAAAACCCTTTTGATTAGGATAACCAGAGTCCATTAGAAAGTTTTGTCCCGAATCTAGAAAAGGAAAGAACTCATCATGTCACACACTCTTTGTTAATACCTTCGTGTCATGTGCATGCCCCACAACTCCAATACATGTGTAAATAAATCTCATATTAAAATCAGTAATAAAATCACTATCAAAACAATAATGCACATATGAAAAATTTGGTTTAAACACTACAAAAGAACATGCCATTTCCAACAAACTTTTCCTTTTGAAATGGTTAAATTTCCGTACGTAATGATATTTTCCAACGGATTCCAACGGATTCATGGCCGTTGGGAAATAATCATTTAAAAATCATACCCATTGAGATTTAGAAAGATATTTCAACGGATTATATTCGTTGATAATTTTCAAGGGATCGTTATGGATATATCCATTGAATCTTTCAGCGGATACCCGTTGCAAATTTGCAACAAATACCCATTGACACTTTTTAAAAGGTTTCAGTTGGAAATATGCAACAGGCACCCGTTAGAAATTTGCAATGGGTCCTTTGAACTTGTAGACGGGACTTAGCAACAGAGTATGAAAAAAATGGCAGGAATTTTAAAATATTCCAACGGATGCCTGTTGGAAGTTTTGTTCTTTTATCAATGGACATCTTTTTATAGTTTGACGAGTTTAATTTAAAAATTTAATAAAAAAGTTTTTAGTATATATAAAAATTTTACAAAAATAAAAAAGGATCTGCCAGATTTCATCTAAACCGGCACTATCGTCTTTATGCCCGTACTCGCCAATGCTTCGTGAAGGGATTGCATCAGAGTCGATGATCGGTGGCTGATACACTCGACCGATCATCAACTCAAAGATACTCTTCGTATGACGCATTTGCGCTCGCTTTTCTTGAAGAGTATCTTGCGTTGCTCGAAGAGTACTTTATGTTGTTCAAGGAGTAGTCTCGAGCTGCTCAATGTGTCTTTCAACATGGGGGTACCGTTGTGGCATCCTCGACGATATCTTTTTGTAGAGCACCTAATCCGTATAGATTCCCCTTATACGACCTAATAGACTGCAATATAAAACACATTAACGTTAGCATATATCAATTTAAAATATTTATATAATTAAATAATTATTATAACAATAATATATATCTCTAAATAAATTTTGTCTTTTTGTAAAAGACCAAGATCATCGCGAGTTGCACCGATCACTTGTGATTGTTTTGTGATCTTTTCCACCACAGCTTTCACCATCCGCTCTACCCGGGGGTCAACAAGTTCAGTTCGTCGACCTATTCCCCGATGATAGACTTTTTCTTAGCATGAGTCTCAACGACTAACTAAAAAAAATCGATTCTCTTCCTATTTTCTACATCTATAAAATTATAATAATATGATTAGTTAACAATTTAAATAACAATAAATCAAAATTATAAATGTAGATATTTCTTAGCAATTCTTTCTTTCTTTTTGGAAACGACTTCGATGCTATGGTATGGCGATGCAAACCATCCCCATGAATTTTCTACCGATATTTTTTGGCCTTATGACTTTTGGTCTTGATGTTCCGTGATTCCTAATGTTGGCTGAATTTGTTGAATACATTGTCTGCTTCCCGTGTCGATTTGGCATTCTTTTTATAATAGTTTCGCTTGATATTGTTCATCGTCAAACACACCCGAGCTTTCATATCGCACATCCAAGCGCTATGATACGCGGTGTGTCATTCTTTCGCCATTTATATGCGCATTATAAAATTAAATTCAAATACATTAATTTACATAAAATTAGATAATAATTTAAAATTAATTTTTATATAGAATACACTTACGATAAATGTACATCACCATCAGCGGTGTATAACTTCTGGAGTCACCTACCAGGAATAATAAAGTCGATCTTTAAGAGAACCTTGGATGATGTTATTATTCGCGTGTTTAAAAAAATCATCCACATCAAACCTAAAAATGTAAACAAAATCATTAGAGATTATTTATAATTAATTGAAATATCAATATTTGTAAATAAATAATATCTTACAATAACGTCTCATCAAGATGTTCAAAATCAATAATTGGAATAGTGGGACGCTCGTCGAATGTATCAATCAAAGCACAAATTTCCACCATATCATCTTCTTCATCAAATATCGGTGGTGACAATATATGTTAAGGAGGCCGATATGGTGGCGGGACTCTTGCAGAACGTGCCAACAACCCACAATAACCGATAAATCGTTGAGCTCTCAGTGTGTTTAAGTGTTTAAATATTCTTTTTGAGAGAAAGTGTTATTTTTGTTTTGAGATTGTGTTGAAAATGAAATGTTCCACATATTAAATACATATATTTCCAACGTAATTTATTTAATGACGTGCCTGTTGAGTTTTTAATTGGTATCCGCTGGAAATTTCAACAGATATCCATTGGAAAGCTGTATTCCCGAGTTAAGAGATGACATAAATGGCTGTACACCGTCTTACCAACGTGCATCCGTTGACTAGGCGAAGCATAGCCATCATGGCCATTTCCAACGGATACCCGTTGAAAATTGCCAACGAGCATCCATTAGCAACTTTTATTCATTTTAATGGGTATCTATTGATAGGTTTATGAATTTCAACGGGCATCCATTGGAACTTCTCAATGGATGCCTGTTGCAAATTGCAAAACCGTGAAATTTTTCTAAGTGTCAAAAAAATTTAACAATTCACCAGGTGGTCATTGCGTTTGCCAACCGATGCCCGTTGAAAATGGATTATATACTATAAAAGAAGTACACAAGTTAGATATTACAATTATAAAATTCACATATTTTTTCAGTTGATTCTTCAATTGGCGAGTCTTCCTTCAATTGTGCATGAAAGTCATCGCCATGTTCGTTTTTTGAATCTCCCAATTCAACATCTTCATAATCGTGGATGTATTCTCTATCTATGTCAGTTCTTGCAAGAGTCTCTTCCTGATTTTATGTATCAATTAATAGTATGACCTCAAGGTAATCGGTTTACGACGAGTCTTCTTTTTCTTCTCTCCTTATAACTCCATGCAGTTTAATCTTAACTATGACTCGCCATTTCTCTTTTCGACGTTTTAATGTCTTTGGATAGTGCGTGTAACATACTTCATCTACTTGATCTATTGTGATGAATGGATCACACTTTCCATATTGTCGTGCCGGGTTGATGTCAATTCCTCCCCATCGAATTTTTCGTGTACCAGTTATATGGTTGTGTCAAACCACTGATATTTAAAAAGCATTACCTTCAATCCAATAATACCAAGATATTCCCCTGTAGTAGTTTGTGAAAAATATCGTAGAAATTATCATCATCATATGTTTCATCATTAACGCAAACATTGTAATTGAACATACTTTTATATTTTTCGTGCTCGTAAGTGTGGATTATGTATCACCACTACAAAAAAACAAGCATTTTCCAACGGACAAATCCGTTGGAAAATGCCTTAAATCCATTGCAAAAGGCATTTCCCAACGGACGACAACGGATCCGAGCCCGTTGGAAAACGATCGTTGCAAATCGGGATCCATTGCAATTCGCAACGGAGTTGCAACAAATATTATCCGTTGTAATTTTGCAACGGGAGGGCCAACGGACGATGGCGTTGAAAATTTGTAACGGAGGACCGGTGAAACAAATTGTAACGGATGCCCGTTACAACTTAGCAACGGAAGCTCGTTGCAATGTTGTAAAGGATGCCCGTTACAAAACGACAACAAATGGCCGTTTAAACAAGACATCCGTTGCCATCCAGGCGGAAAAAATGTGCGGGATTTTCAAAGTTCCAACGGACATCCGGTCGAAACTGACGGGAAAGAGCTACGGACGGCCGTTGCAAATTTGCGGGAAAGGGCAACGGATCTTCTTTATCATCAGAGCTTATGATCCCTCGTGGCTTGATTTTTTATAATATCAACATTAATTAAAGCTCAATTTTAAGTTCTAATAAAAAACTATAGAGAATATTTTAACCAATAATTATACCGAATATCCATCTTTTGGTGTCAATTGTTGCATCATAAAAATCAATAAACTCTGTGTTTTTATAGTATTGCAACACACCTTTCTACATATGTTGGGATTCGTTTGCAGCAATTTCTCATATATACACGAATTACACTCACACATATATATATATAATTACACATACACATACACATGTATGTACACTAAGATATATATATACATACATATATACATGTCTATACATACACATATATACACACATACGTTCACGTTTTTATAAATATGATACATGCTTATCTATATACATATATATACATGTTTCACATATAGACACATTTGTATACATATATTTACATGGATTTACATGCATATATATACATATATATATTATATAACCATGTATATGCACATACACACATGCACGTACACATACATACATATATAAACTCGTATTATGCATATATACACATATATATAGACACGTACAGTATCACATATATATATACTCATGTATGTATACATGAATATATATATGATTTTTACATATATATACTCACACATAAGTATCTATACTTATGTATATATACATATTTACACATATACCCTCGGACATTTGTATATTTATACATATATGTTAAATTTCTTGTCTATAAGACATGTTGAATTGATTATTTAATTTATTTAAAGATTATAATTAATGATTATTAAAATTTAAATATTTTATAAAATATATCACTGATTTTAATGTATGTCTTAATTTTTGAAATCATATATATAAAAGAAAAGTTTTTCCCTCCCTTCTCAGGCTGCCACGTCAGCCAGTGAGAAAAAAACCCCCCTTTCACACTGCAATTTTCCACCCCCTCTTCTTCGTTTTAACCTCTTCGCCTCCCTCTTTGTCACAAAATCGGCCAGGTGTGAATTACGCCCTCCTTCACGCCTCTTCTCCTTCGTTTTAACCTCTTCGCCTCCCTCCTTATTAAAAAATCGTCCAGGTGTGAATATTTCCAGGAGGCTCCTCTGATTCATTGTCCCTGCTTCATTCGTATGCTCATGGGAAACATGCAGCCAGAGCAAGCAGAGGGATGTAAATAGCACCACGAAAGGCCCTCAGATTCATTGTTCATCACAGGCAACGCCACAACAACATCCATTTGTCTCAAAACGGCCAGCTGCATCCAATCATCTCGGCGGTGCGAGGGGGATGGCAACCCACCAGCTGACGAAATGGGCTATCGATGGTTGGTCAACTTTCCTTACAATGACTGCTTTCCGTTGAGCCGATGCCGCGCTGAGTGCGCCACCGAGGAATCAAGGCCGATGTCAGGCGGCGAACCGAATGTGAGGCAACGCCGTCGAGCCGCTATTTCGCACATGTCGTTTTTTATCCAAATTTTTAGTTAATATTGCGATTTGTTTTTGTTGAACCGAATGGGAAAGGAAGAAACAAAAGTTTCATTGATCCAAATTTCGACGAGAGGGACAAGTAAAGCTAGGGTTTTCCCGGAACCAGTGGCAGCGTCGACAGCGACATTCTTGTAATTGCAGAGCAAGGGGATGTGACGCGATCCCGACTGAATCGACGCTCTAGACTTGGTTAGTGACGGATATGCCTTGCTGCAACGAATTGCACAAGGGTGTATGGAACGAATGGTCGCACGAGAGTTGCGGAAGGCTCTCGATTTACCGTGTTCGTCTTCGATGGATATGACGCGCCAAGGAAGAACGAACGGCTCGATGGATATGACGCACCAACGAGTAGGAAGCTGGATATTACGCAGCAACAACCCAAAGAATTCACAAAGGGAATTCGAGAATGATCAAAGATCAATTCAAAGATAAATTTCAAAGTTGATAAAAAGTTGGATGTTCCTTACAAGGAGGGTGGACGGCCATAAATAAGAAAACAAGAAAAAATTCAAATTCTAGTTCATTAAATGCTACTCTTCATGCAAGGGCCTTCATAATGGTCTTGAAATCTTCAAACAAGAAGATAGGATTCTTGTTGGCCGTGCACCTTGTTTTGCGTCCGCCTCGTGTCTCGCGTCCGATCATTAATTAGGTTGCGGGAAAATAAGTGACTCGCGGCCTCGTTAAAAACCCGTCGTCGGAAAGCCCGGTGGGACAAAACCGACGAGGGGAAAAGAGTACACGCGGGTTACTTAACCTAATCAATGACCGTAGCGGGTTGAGCTTCGGCTTGAATGACGTTCTTTAGGCTCGTGACTTCAC
>CM071860.1:48153073-48174006 GCA_036759665.1 Gynandropsis gynandra | reverse complement strand
CGGCCTCGTTAAAAACCCGTCGTCGGAAAACCCGGTGGGACAAAACCGACGAGGGGAAAAGAGTACACGCGGGTCACTTAACCTAATCAATGACCGTAGCGGGTCGAGCTTCGGCTTTGATGACGTTCTTGAAATTCGTGACATCGCGTGAACTAGCATACTCCTCGTGGGCGTGGACGGTCGTGAGAATCCCGATAATAGCTTCCTTGAGCTTTGCGGCCTTGGCTCGTGTCATGGGACCAACGGATATGATCAAGGCATCCTCTTCTAGAGCTCGGGCTCAGGTCACGGGACCGACGTATTTTGACCTAATGGCGTCTCGGGCCGCGGGATTGGCCTCTCGGGTCGCACAGATTCCCTCTTCTTCCTTTCTGCGGGTCGCGTCCTCCTCACTGTTGATGGTCGCGTCTTCAGCGTCCTCCGAGATCATATCCGGATGGTCGCGGCGAGAGGGATGTAGAACCGTTTCGCCTCCCGTCTCCAAGAAAATTCGTTGCTTTTCTTCGTCTTCTCCGATTCGTTTTTCGCCTGCGAGCCCGCCGACATCTTCACTCCTCCTCGATGACCTCGCCACGATTTTCCCCGGCATGGATAAGCAGGTTAATCCTGATTCCAGTTTCAGAATATGTGTCTTTTGTTTAATCGTAATCGATTTGGTTCGTTTACATGTTCATATGGGTCGATTAGGGTTTTTGGGTGTGATGAAATGGATGTTCTTAAGGTATTATTTTTTGTGTTATAATCGGGCAGATAATATGCAAAATTCAGGCTCTTATGGTAACGAATTTTCTTGTAGAATCCGATTCTGTTTGCTTTCAGGTTCCGCACCTTTTTATTTCGATCTTTTTATAACTGTAATCGATTTTGTCAAATTAAATACCTATTTTGCTAACGCTATTTGATAGTTTGCGGGAAGAGATATCTGTTTGCTGATTTGTACACAGCTTCACCTCCCGTCTCCAAGAAAATTCGTTGATTTTCTTCGCCTTCTCCGATTCGTTTTTCGCCTGCGAGCCGCTTTGCATTGGAAAAGAATGCGTTTCTCTTTTCTTCTGCTGTTTGCTACTGTATCTTTCATAGTTTTTGGAGATCTTTCCTAGTTCGACCTTTTGCTTATGTTTTCTCTAGTGTAATATTCGATACAGTATAATCTCCACACTGTTGAATACCATGTTACAGGGCTCAAACAGACAACTATGATCAAGCTGCTTCAACTTTAGCTACTGGTAATAATCTTGAGCAAATGGTTCAGTGAATAATGGTAATGGGCGGTGGTAGCTGGGATAAAGAGACAGTTACCCGTGCACTTCTCGCTGCTTACAACACCCCTGAGCGAGCAGTCGATCATCTATACACTGTATGCCTCTTTCTATAACATTGTCCCCTAAGCTTTTTTCATTAAATGAAGCTTTTAAGCTTTGTTTACTTTTAGGGAATTCTTGAAATGACTGAGGTAGCTATTCCAGTGACTGGCTCAGGTGCAGCTCCTCCCTCTGGAGGCCCCAGCGCATCCCCTTTGAATATGTTTTCTCAGGTAAGATCTTGGTGCTTTGTTATCATCCAGAAGAGTTTATGGATGATGCATTTCTTTATCGTACTATTGCTTTATCTTCCCAGGAAACAGATTCTGCTACCGCTGTTGGTGATCTTGGAACTCTTGAATTTCTTAGAAACAATGACCATGTTTCAATTCTATTTTATTCTTACTTTGTTTCGTATGATAATGTTACTCTCTCTCCATAATCATGGGTTTATCTTGATGCAATAGGTTCTATATGTGCCTTTAGTTTAATCGTACTCGATTAGGTTCGTTTACATGTTCGTATGGGTCGATTAGGGTTTGTGGGTGCGATGAAATGGATGTTCTTAAGGTATTATTTGTTGTATTATAATCGGGCAGATAATCTGCAAAATTCTGGCTCTTAAGGTAACGAATTTGCTTGTAGAATCTGATGATGTTTGCTTTCAGATTCCACACCTTTTTCTTTCGATCTTTTTATAACTATAATCGATTTTGTTCATATTGATCGTTTGGGGTATATGTCTTCATATATGTCTTCAATCTCGGATGTTGAATCTATTTTATGTATTATTTTGATTTTGCTCATTTATATGTTCATGTTTGGCTTTGATTGAATTTCCTGGTGATATTGAGGGGGAACCCGCACGGTTACGGTTTCCTTTTTCATCAGGGGTTTGACATAAAATTTTTGTTGTTTAAACTTCTTCCCTCGCAATCTGATGTTTTTCCTGGGCACATTAGGCCAAAGAGTTGCAGTAAGAGCTCCTCTGAGACATAACATGATTGCCTTCTCCATCAAAGTCATTGAGGGGATCAACATAGCCACTGTGGTCCAGAAGCCGCGGTGGAGATGGTGCATTGAGGAGGAGCCCGCACAATTGAGGTATGCTTTTTCCAACAGGGTTTGCACTTCTCGATTAAGGTAGGCTTTCAATGAATTTATCTTAATGCACCTTGCAATCACTGTTTCCCTCCTACGATCCAGGATCGTGAAACTTTTTCCCTCTCAATCTAATGTTCTTCTTGGACGCATCATTCAAATGCGAGGTTTGCTTGGTAATTTATTATTCATAAATCTACTGTCTCATTTGAGTTGTATGAATATTTTGTAAAGCATGTATAAATCTGTTGTCCCGTGTGTAACTGGGAATTTTGCAAGTAAATATTTAGCTTGTCTCTACTAGCTTTTTTGAGGCTTAATTGGCTAGCCATCATTACTCTTTGTGTTTAGGATTTAGCATGCTAGAAAAAACAATTGGAAGGGTTTGATTTATAAGGTTATTTTCATTTATTTTCAGCATATATAATCTCTTATGTTTAACATTTATTTTAGGTTCGATTTGTGTTGTAATGGATGGTTATTCATGGCAGCCATAAGATTCCTAAAGAACCCGATTCACAAAACCTACCTACGAGGTATTCCACAAAAGAGATGCTCAAGCTGCCCCAATATACCCAAGGGATCCGTGTCTTGCTGCAAAAAGCGCGTGCTAAGCGCCAGACTCATATTACAGCTGAGCTTTTTACCGAAGAGGGCGAAGGCTTTTCTGGATGATGTCTTTAGCAGGTGAGGCTCGGGACAGTTCTGTTGCTGCTTTTTTCTGCATCCTTTGTTTTTTAAACATCTGCGTTTTGCTTCATTCCAATGGATTCTCACGTCATGGGTGTTATCTTGGCGTGTTATTATCAATTTTGCTTCTCACTATAAGTATGTTTTATCCGCCTTATGTCTCATTATCAATTTAGAATTCAGGTTGATTTTGGTGTTATTTGATGACTTCTTTGCTGAGGGACTAATATCTGCTGTTGCAGTTGGTCTTTGAGCTTCTGGGGAGCTGAAATATCCATCTTTCTCAGGGAAAATGGGTTGGAGTTTACCTGGAATTTGTGAGTTTCAGGTCTTTATATGTTTTTCTCCTTCCACTAGGGTTATCTCTCAATCAATTATTTGAATTCGCAAGCCTTGATATTGGACATGGCAGTTGATGTGTATCTTTTCTTCTCGCATCACAACTACCACTTATTGCTGATTGTTTTCGCTAATCATTTTATACCAATTTTATCGCCGATTCCGAAAGGATCCTCAAGTAGAAACAGCTTCTTCCGAGGTATACACCATACATTTTTCTCATCGGCTTAATGTTTTTTTTCCTTCCTCGAAGGTTATCTCTCATACAATTATTTGGGTTTTGTCTGTTTGTGCTCTTTGATTGCAAGACTTAATATTGGAAATAAAGTTTGGTATGTTTCTTTTCTTTTCGCATCATAGCTGCCAGTTAATGGAAACAACCTTGATATTGGATTTTGGGATGTTTTTCTTTGATCATATGTGGAAAGTACAGTCTCAGGTACAATTCTGTCCTTAAAACTCTCCGCAGCTCAGAAGGTATTTCAGTTGGACCATCTTGAATCTGGATCCTTACTCTGTTTTGTTTAGTCTTTTCGTTAATTTTGAATTTAGTGATGCCACAGGGAACTGATACGTATCTCCAATATATATATACACATACTTATATATATATACACATATACTTATATAGCAGAAGTTCCTGCTGGCCGAGTGGGAGCCGATTTTGATTTCATAATTTTGATTTCATTACCAATTTTGCATTTCAGTATTTTTTTTGCCTTATCTCAAATTTATTCATCTGTTTGTGTGTCTGTTTGTGAAGAACAAGCCGACGGCCGCGCGTCTGCTGATCGAGAGGGAGCCGATTTTGATTTCAGAATTTTGATTTCATTACCAATTCTGCCTTTCAGAATTTTTTGCCTTATCTCAGGTTTATTCCGAACAGAAATTGATTTCCTATTTGAAATTGGTCTCGGCGCTTCTGGGGAGCTGAAGTATTTGGTTAGATAGCCAAAATTTTTGTGTTATAGATGAAAATTTCTGATTATTTTTATATCCCTTTACATATTTGTTTTCGCTCTCAGCATTTTTACGGCAATCTGTTTATGCGCATGCTCGTGGGGAACAAGCTGATGGCCGCCTGTCTGTCTGCTGATGGTGAGGGAACCGATTTTGATTTCACAATTTTTATTTCGTTGCCAATTTTGATTTCATAGTTTGTTGCCTTATTTCAGGTTTATTTCGAACGAAATATTATTGCTTTTTTAAAATTGGTCTTGGAGCTTTTGGGGAGCAAAAATATTCGGTGAGATCCCCAAGATTTTTTTATCATAACTTTAAGGACAAACATTCAAAATCCATTTCGCTTAACAATCTTTATGTTCATATCCACATTGTTTCACACTTTACTCGAATTTCAGGTGAGGACAAGCGGCTGAATGCTAATTACATAATAAGTGTGGCCAGAAAACTCCTCTCCTCTTACTATATTGTGAGGTAAGCAAGTGAACATGGCCTCACTGTTTGATTCATATATCTCAGTCTTCCTCGCTCCACAAACAAATGAGCATAATCTTTTGATTCATTACGCCATTCGCTTAACAATCTTTATGTTCATATCTACATCAATCTTTTTAGGTCAAATGAACATGGCTTCACTGTTTGATTCATATGTCTCAGGTGAACCAGTTAAAATGAGTTAGGTTCATGTATGCTTTTCTTTTTAGGATTCTGAACTGTACCCATTTATGGCAATACTAAAATTCGGAACATTTTATTGGATGTTAAGGTGATTTCAGATTTGAAGTTAACCTAGCAGTCTGCAGTTTTATGCTCTTATCTAGAGTTTTGTTATTGTATTGACTCAACTTTTGTGGTTCATTGTTCGTTCCTTTGTTATGAATAGGTTTCTGTTTTGATATACTACAATGAGTTATTTTTTCGGAGGTCTGAATGAGGATCCATGCCTTCTCAACTCAATATTCTCCAGTGCCCATTCTTGAGCAACATCAATGAGCCCACCAATTTCTCATTTTCTTCATCCCTTCCTTTTCCCATGACTGTAAGTAATAATTTGATTTCACTTCATTAATAGCTTTCTCTCTCAACCTATGATCTATTTGTCGATCAACTGTATAACAGCTGTTGCCACCTGACTTGAACTTGTGTTTTTCCAGGTAAGGGCAGGAAAAAGGGTCAATTTTTTAAGATGGACCTAATTTTGATATCGAATTTAGGCTTTTCCATGGACTTGACGGAGTGATTTGATTTCACTATCATATTGTGGAAATTGCCTGTTGAATTGTAGGTCTGTGCAACAAGAACTGTTCAGATCAACTACAGGAGATGGCTGGATAATGGGAGGAAACTCAATCATTGTACATGCAACTGGATATCAAGGTTTCCGCTACTATCTACTTTATCATATAGACCGTCCATTTGAGAAATCAAGGCGCTGAATGCTACATTTCTATTCCATGCATGATTTGTTGAATCCAACTAGAAGGATCATGAAGGCAGTATGTTCACCCAACTATAGAATGATTTTTGGAGGCAATTTTAGTTTAATTGTTGAAGTAGGATGTTTATAAGTTAATAATTATAAACTCGTAATATTATCTACTGTTTTTTTCTTTCTATAACAGTCTGTTTCACGCTTAGATGATCTGAAGAAGAATGGTATTTAAGAGATAGTAGAACAAGCTTAGATATCCAGTTTCTTCAATAAAATAAAGATTTGGTTTATGCTTTCAATTATAGATGCATATCATACTCATTCACATTGTCTGGTTGATTAAATTTTATAGAAGTCCCTGTTAGATTTTCTAGATTCCATAACTTTACATCTTCCAATGATTGTTTTGTCAAATTGTGGTTTCACATGTTCTCATAATTTCATCTAGGTGGACATGGATATGGAAGATGAACGACGTAAGTTGCAATTGAAGTTCAGGTATACATCGAATCTTATATTTTATTTTCAGTAAAACATTAGTCTCGGCTTGTGTTGATTGAGAACTAAGGTTAGGATCAGTATTCTAATATGCTTCTTGACCATTTTTTATTGGAAATCCAAGGTTACATACTTCCATACTGTGGTTCTTGTCATTCGGATTCATGAGAAGGGTACTGTGTGTGTCTTACTACTATAAACACACCCTTGCATTATCCTTGGATTAATTTATATAAACCTCTGTTATGTTAGTTCAGATGGTTTGCACGATTGCTAATAATGGAAATTGTCTGGTATTCTTCATTTTGTTATGATGAAAAATATTTTGAAGGGCCGCCTTTCGAGTTTTATGGTGGATATGTTGGTTGTATTGGGTATGTGTTTAGACCTTATATCATCAATGTCGTGAATCTCTTTTATAGTCTTCATTCATTTTCCCTTAGTTTTATCGATTTTAGATAGTGCATTCATCTAATAAAGTTGTTTTCTTTTGTATTTAGGGGACTATCTAAATTGTTCGTAATGTCTAACCACAGGTGCTTTATTTTCCTGTCTACAGATACGATCTTAAAGTCGAATGTTGTGTGTCATCTAATCGTTACAAATTGAAGACCCCAGATGCATTTTTTTTCTTTGCAGATCATATTGTAGTTATCGATCATCATTTTGCTGATGTTTATGTATTGTCCCTTCATGAAATGGATGACACGACAACCTTCTTGGATGATACCGAGCAAATGCTTATTAGCATGAGGGCAACAAGAAAGTGGATCTTGAAGATTTGACCAACTAGCGGATCTTGAAGACATATTGGTACCTTCATGTCCAAGACCGAGCCGCCTGGACCCATGAACTCGATCTTCGACCTTCCTTTACCAGATCCTACTAGTTTTCTTATGACCCTACTCGTTTTTTTTTTCAAATTTATGATTTTTATTACATATATGTGTGTGTATTTGTTGTATTTTGAATGTACATAACCACGGGATTACAGGGTTGGTTTCAGAGGTGATTATATTATATTTTGGAATGTAGTATAAAAAATATCCAATTATTTTTATTTTAACCTAAAAAAATGGATTATTATTTTCAACCCAAAAAAATCCAAATTTATATATATTTTTTAAAACACTGATTTTAAGATATGATTAATTTGATAAATTTGTGTTTTTTAGACTACACTTCAAAATTTAAAGAGTTAAAAGTATAATTTAATGTTTTTATTTGTGTATATATATGATTAATTTGATAAGTTTGTGTTTTTTAGACAAAATGTAAAAATTAAAAATTTTCAAGTTCAAAGTAATAATTTGTGATTTATAGGCAAAATTAAAAAATTTAATATTTTCTACACTATATTTCTAAAGTCAGTGTTTTTAAGAAAAATAAGTTTAAACTTTTTTAAGTTAAAAATAATAATATTTTATAGACTATATTTCCTATTATATTATATATAATGTAAAATCATCTTACTTTATCCTCCATGATAAATTGTGGAGATGATTGGGTTGGTGGTGTCGGTGAAGGGAACGTACCTTTCGGGACATTTATGTTTAATGGCACATGATGGTGGGTCGTACAAAACTTGGATGGAATACACAACGACTTTGTGTTCGAATTCAGGACACAAAATCCGAAGCTAAAAGATCCAAACGCCAAAGGGTTACTTTCCATTCTCATCATGCCAAAGGACAAATGATCCAATCATGAAAAAAAGAATCCCCAACCAGAGAGAATCCTCAGACTGGTACCTGTAATTGTCTATGACCTGCCAATTAGACATAAATTGAGACTATCATCAATCCTATCAGATTAAAAAAACACACTTTCACCAAGTTTATTACCGTGATCTGTCCTTGTTTTGCCTGTATGTTTCACCTTCAGATCTGTGATTAATCGTCATTTCTGAAAAGCGATCCAGGTTCATCATTCCTTGGTTGTGGCTATAATTCAAATTGGCATGGTGGGTGTAATGGTTCATGTGTGATCTAGAAGGACCCAGGATAGTGGATCTACTGGCCTGAGGGTCAAAATATGGCAATCTGATGGAATTGGAGGTAGAACTTGCATGGTATAGCGGTGGAGGTCTTTGGTATTTGGTTTTGGATTTTATATGGATTTTGTGTTTGATACCCATATGAATATGAGTTGGGAAGATTTGAATAATAAAATAAAACACACATTTTATGTAATATTTATTTATAATCATATTTATACACTGCAACAAAAATTGTATCATCTCAAACGGCCATTATTAATTGAAATTTGGTTTTAAAAAATTATACTATTTTCAAAAGATATATGTTGTCATCAAATACCAATATATATATATATATATATATATATACCACATAAAATTCTATTTTAAAAACCATTGTAAAAAATGTTTAAAGGAACATTTTTGAAATTTATGTCGAGTTAATATCGAGTGTTTCATTCTTCTCCTCCAGATATCTCTCGAGAAGCTTTGGGAAAATAATTAAGGTTGTCCAGGCAATTCGAAACATTACATCAAATTTTTTTGAAAACTGTAGAGATGAATCAAAGGAAAAAAAGGTATGACGAAGGTAGATTCTTTTCGATTTAGTATTGCACTAGAGAATGTGATTACCTTTACTTTCTGTTTAGGATGACGCTTGGGAGAAGTGAGGAGAGAGGTAGCAATTTTCCAAACTAATGGAGTTTGTTGGAGCTGAATGATCCATTGATTAGTAGTTACTTAGTTTGATGTCGCTAAATTGATTGTCCTATTAATTTAGAGGTCATTCAGGCACATTCAGCCAATAGTATGTTCTAAAAATTGGTTTTTTTGTGGTATCTTTGGTGTTTCTTACAATTGGTTTCTTTGTTCATGGATATGGGTATTTATTTTGATGTGTTCCTTCTTTTTGGTGTATTTACTTGAGTTTTTCCTGGCAGTTCGAAGCATTTCATCAAATTTGCAGGTTTCAGTCTCTACTCCATGCCCTTTGTACCTCCTTTTCGCTAATACTCGGATGCTCGAGATGTTACTGATTCCATTCAACCAACACAAAACACCAGGAGGGTTTTGCCTTTCATTTGCTAAGCAAACGTAGTAGATGCAACCAAATGGAGGTCAGAGAAAAATAGGCATTTTGTGGCAGATGTTAAGAATTAAAGGTCGTAGAGAGAGACCATGGGGGATGTGAGCCATAGTTGTTAGTTAATCTATAACATGGTTGTCCGATATTGAATCCATTGTTGTTCACCGTTGTTGCCGGTTTCTTTCGGTTACGGAGCACCTGTTTGATGTACATGTTATTTTCTTTTATTTTGAATTGTAATCGATTGTATTTCATATACATTTGTTGTAATTGAACACATTGTTACAATATATATTTAATGTAATCTTGGAACAAATTTTTTGTATTCTAATTTCAGTACGATGTAACCAAATATATACAAACAAATAACATGTCACGTACTACAGAATAAACTGTTCACTTTTGCACAAATTACCCTCCTTATTGTCTACTTCTACACATATTATCCTCCCTTCGATCAGATTTGAGGTCTAACACTACACATCAAACTTTTGCAACCCAATTTGACGTAAATTCAAATCTATTAGATTGAGCTAAACAATATCCAACATGAATCCATCGAAAAGAATTGCCATTTAGTTTAACCTTAGCTTGATCCTGATATACAAGAGACCATTTACAGCCCATGTTCCCCGTTTGCAACAACAACATATACACTCTAGACTACCATTCCAGCAACAACATATATACATCTGATTCCAGCGACAACATATACACTTACATACTAATGATATTAAATTTATACCTCATCTTCCGCATCATGAAAACAATACGGCTCCAAACGTGCAATCACCTTTTCCGACAATTTATATTCTACAATTTTAAATACATTATAAACAAACTTGCACTATTAGTTTACATTACAACTTATAAATCTATTGATCAAATTTATACATTGAAACTTTTATTTAGTGTGTTTGTATTGTCCCGTATGTATATCAAATCTAATGATAACATTCAAATTAATAAATTATATACAAAATGTAAAATAAATATATTTTAATCATCACAAATCCGCGCGTAGCGCGGATATCATCTAGTTTATTTAAAACTAGATTCGAAATCGATAATAACTCATTGTTCTAATTTGTAACAATTTGTAATTAGTAGACAAAACACAACCAAACGTCACAAATCGCCAATCAAAATGCAACCTATCGTTATCCAAATGCACAATTACAACCAGTTGACCCTAAGAATGATGTACAAAACGGTTGAATCTTGGGCATTTATACTTGTACCTATAAAAACTAAACAATAAATCTTTAGTTAACCGTAACAGTAACGACTTACCAACCAACAATCAAGAACCTCAATATTTCTTCTTCGTTTGCATGTCCTCTGTTTAATAACAGAATGTCTAAGAAATAACAAAGCCACTTGTAACAATAAGCTTAGAAATAAGAACTTCACATTTGCAGGTAGATCCTTGAATGCCAGTAAAGAGAAAAAAATGTGGCCATTAGATGATTTTATCTGTATCCCAGTTCACTCATTAAGCATCTTAGTTTTGTTTGTTTAATAAGTTTTGTGAATTTCCTCTTGGATTTTATATTTACAGTTTCATCCACATAATACATCCTCTACCAAAACCTCCCAATTATTTCTTCCTTTTCCACTCATAAGAGATCAGAAACTCAACCAAAACTATCTATATTTTTCTTCCCTGCACAATTGCACTATAAAAAAACTTGCAGTTTCCAACAGACATGGCAATGGATTCGTCAGTTGGAAACAATTACCAACGGATTGTAACAGATTTGTTGATATTTTCAACATGCCAAAATTCGTTGCAATCCGTTACAAATTTCAACGGAATTGTAACGGATAATTTCCGTTGCTATATCCGTTGAAATCCGTCGCGATTTTTAACGGATTGTAACGGATTTTTTCCGTTGGCCTTATCCGTTGGAATATCCGTTAGAAACCGGGAAAAGGATTACAACAGGCGTCCGTTGCAAATTGTAACGGATGCCCGTTAGAAATCGCAACGGATGCCCATTGATATTGTAAATTTCGATGTTTTACGGTCGAATTAAATTATCGTGATGGAGCAACGGTCATCCGTTGCACTTTCCAACGGATGCCTGTTAGAAATAGCAACGGATGCCCGTTGATATTGTAAATTTCGAGGTCCAACGGTTGAATTAAATTACCGTGATGGAGCAACGGGCATCCTTTGCACTTTCCAACGGATGTCCGTTGGAATATTTACTATTTATATCGCAACCTAGGGTTACCCCAAATCATCAATAAAAACCATCTTAATATCTATTGTTGAATCCAAAACAACTTTGATGAACTGTTTCACCGCCGGGATCGGGAAAAGGATTCCCGACGGTGATGCAGTTTATAAAGGTTGTTTTGTATTCAATAATAGACATAAAGATGCTGGTTTATTTTGACAACGGACGTCCATTGGAATATTTATTATTTATATCGGAACCTAGAGTTACCCCAAATCAACAATAACAAGTATCTTAATATATATTGTTGAATCCAAAACAACTTTCATAAACTGTCTCACTGCCGGGATCGGGAAAAGGATTCCCGATGGTGATGCAGTTTATGAGGGTTGTTTTTGAATTCGATAATATACGTAAAGATGCTGATGAATTTTGATGCCAGAGGTGGTGGAGAGTTCAACACTTCACCTCTAAGTTGAAGCCATTTCCTAAATGTGTTTTCCTTAGGTTATTGTTACAATAGTTTAATTGAAAAAGAACTTAATGAAATTGTAGTTGAACTTTTGACATATTACGTGATATTTCGGTTTTATTCAAAGTTTGAGTTCAATTACATATTTCGCGACATTTCGAGTTTGGTTCACTGCTTGAGATCGAAATTAAATGAATTATAATTACAAAATCGTAATTCATACGATCTAACTATTTAATATGAAAAAATAATGGATTTGTAAGCATTTTCAACGGGCATTAATCTGTTAGATACGATTTCAATGGGCATCCGTTGGCATTTGCAACGGATGGCCGTTACAATTTGCAATGGATCCATTGGAATTGTTAATTTCGAGGCCCTCGGTTTAAATAAATTCACGTGAACCTCCAACGGGCATCCGTTGCGATTTCCAATGGATGCCCGTTGGAATGTTCCCTATTAGATCATACCAAAGAGTGCATCAAACTATCAATAACAAAAATATTTTCGAAAAAATATCGTCGCCTTCAAATCAAAATATATATAGATCAAGAGAGTGGATGTATAGAAGAAAATATCCTGTAACCGAAGAGATTACGGAAGAATTCTTACACGGATTGGAGCAATTCATGAGTTTTGCATCGATGCAGCCTTTGTGTCAAGAACGTGGGACAATGTTATGTCCATGCAAAAGATGCAAAAACATGAAGTATCGAAGTCAAGAAATTGTTTGTAAACATCTTTATTAGGTGGGTTTCGTTGAAAATTACGAAATTTGGTTTTTTCACGGTGAAAATTGCGGTGTTAGAGATATTGTGCAAGATGCACAAGTAGAACGAAATGAAGAAGTTATTTATGAAGCATCAACGACCAATCCATATGTGAAAATGGTGTCAGATGCTTTTCCTAGAGCTGTTGATGAACAAACGCATGAAGAGATGCTGAACATCGATGCACGGCGATTTTTCAACCTATTGGATTCGGCGAAACAACCTATATATGAAGGTTATCATGAAGGTCAGTCTCGTTTATCTTTATCGTCAAGATTGATGAGTATTAAAACAGACTAATGTGGCTGAAAATTGCATGGATTCATTTTGGAAAAATATTGGAGAATATTTATCGGAAAATAATCAGGCTCCTGAGACTACTACGAAACAAAGAATGTGTTAAAAGATTTTGAAATGCCACATGAGAAAATTGATGTTTGTAGAAATAGTTGCATGTTGTTTTGGGGAAATGATAAAGACTTGTTGGAATGCAAGTTTTGCGGTGCAAGCAGATTTCGGCCTTAAAAACCATCTTTTCGTAAATATGTACCATACAAGAAAATGTTCTATATGCCTGTAGCAAACAGGTTGAGAAGGTTATATGAATAAAAAAACCGTTGTGGCAATGAGATGGCACGTAGAATACTCAATGGCCGAAGGTATAATGCAACATCCATCGGATGGTAAGGCTTGGAAAGATTTCAATGAAATATTTCCCGAGTTCGCGTATAAAACGAGAAACGTCTATCTTTGCTTATACACGGATGGTTTTAGCCCATATGGATAATCTGGAAGTCATATTCTCTGTGGCCGGTGATTTTGTCTCCGTATAATTTGCCTCCCGAGATGTGTTTGAAAAGAGAGGTACTGTTTCTGACGTTGTTGATTCCAGGACCAGAACATCCGAAGAAAAGTTTCGATGTCTTTTTGCAGCCCTTAATTCATGAATTACGACAGTTGTGGAACGAAGGAATCCTTGCTTATGACGTCAGTACTAAGCAAAATTTCACATTGAAAGCGGTCTTGTTATGGACAATTAGCGATTTTCCTGCCTATGGAATGTTATCTGGATGGAGCACGCACGAAAGATTGGCATGTCCATATTGTATGGAGGGTACAGATTCATTTTCGACTTGTACATGGTAAGAAACCATGTTGGTTGGATTGTCATAGAAGATTTCTTCCTCGTGGCCATGCTTTCCGGAAAGATAAAGAACATTTACGGAAGAACATGGTACAAAAAGAAAAGGCGCCGTGCATGCAAACCGGAACACAAATCCTTTACGAAAGATTGAACACAATGGGTGATTTACAAGAATCAGTTGAATGCGGTGGAGATCGTGGGCATCGTAAACCAAAAGGTTAAGGTGAATGGCATAACTGGCATAAACGTAGTATCATTTGGGAACTATCATACTAGAAATCATTGATATTACTCATAATTTAGATGTTATGCATATCGAGAAGAACTTTTTCGATAACATCATAAATACTATTTTGAATGTGGCGGGTAAAACCAAGGATAATATACAATCAAGAAAAGATTTGAAGTTAATATGTCGACAACCTGAGTTGGAATTACGAGATGGAAGGTCACCTGTTCCTGTATTCAGATTGTCTGGTTCGACGAAAACAGTATTATTAAAGTGGTTAAAAGCGGACGTTAAGGTTCCCGATGGATATGCATCGAACATTGCTCGGTGTGTGGATATTGTTGGTTCGATGCTGATTGGATTGAAAAGTCACGATTGTCACGTTTTCATGCATCGCTTATTCCAATTGCATTTGCTGAGCTCTTACCACAGAATGTTCACGATGTGTTATGCTGAATCAACATATTTTTCAGAGATATATGTTCGAGGAATTTAAAAGGTGTTGACTTGGAAGTAATGAAAAACAATATCTCTGAAGTATTATGTGCATTGGAAAAAATTTCCGCCTTAATTCTTCGATGTCATGGAGCATTTGTCAATACATTTACCAGATGAGGCAATACTCGGTGGACCAGTTCAGTTCAGATGGATGTATCCTTTCGAAAGGTTTTTCTTTCATTTAAAGAAAAAAACAAAAAACAAAGCAGCAACCGAAGGATCTATTGTCAAACAATACTTGCTAGAAGAAATCACATATTCCAGCACATTTTATTTCGAGTGGCATATTCAAATGAAAGCACGTCGTGCAACGGATGATCACACAAACTATCTGTATCAATATAATCCGCAGTTTGATACAATTCCTGAAATGTTTACACCGATTGGATGTACAGGAGGTAACTCCGATGAATATTGGTTAACACCAGAGGAGTATAATCACGTTTACAAACATATGAGTCTAGACTTGGGACAGAAGACTGAACCTAATAAGAAACCATTTTGGAAGATAGAATACAAACACAATGGAAAGAAGTGATGCATTTTTTGTAAAAATGATAATCACATTGACAATAAATGTTATTCTACAAAAACACAGTAAGAAAGACTAGAGAGTGGAAAACACTATAAGACAAAGAAGGAATGTTAATAGTGTGAAAAACTACGTCACTTTGGGACTATAGAACTAAGAGGCTTACACCTAATCAAACACGACTGAACTGGGAAGAGGAAGACAATTCCTTATTCAAAACAACTCATTTAACATATCAAGTATTTGAAGATGATGTGTGGCTTGTGAAGCCATTTGAACAAGAAGAAAGGATATTTCACAACATTAGATAGAAACTTTAAATTCCTATAAATTTTGAATTTGGACCCGTGCTAAACACAACATGAAAAGAAACATTCAAGTTATGATTAAAAAAAAGTAAAATTATAACAAATGTGTTCCTTGTTCCTAGCTTGGACAAGAATTTTTTAAGTGTTCTCTAAATGGTGATGAATGTCTATAAAGTTGTATTTACTGAAGGTAAATGTGTAATCAGAGATATAATCACACTACAAAAAAACAGGCGTTTCTCAACAGATAAGGCGTTTTCCAACGGACAAATCCGTTGAAAAACGCCTAAAATCCGTTGGAAAAGGCTCTTCCCAATGGACGCCAATGGATCCGAGCCCGTTGGGAATCGCTCGTTGCAAATCGGGATCCGTTGCAATTCGCAACGGAGTTGCAATGGATATTATCCGTTGCAAAAGTGTAACGGAAGGGCCAACGAACAGAGCCGTTGAAAATTTGTAACGGACGACCGTTGAAATATTTTGTAACGGATACCCGTTACAAAACTACAATGGACGGTCGTTGAAAAATGGTAACGGATGTCCGTTAAAATGTTTAAGCGGACGTCCGTAGCCATACAGGCGAGAAAAATAAGCGGAAATTTGAAATTTCCAACGGACATCCGTTGGAAACTGGCAGAAAAGAGCAACGGACGTCCGTTGCAAATTGACGGGAAAGGGCAACGGATGTCCGTTACCATTTGGCGAGAAAATTGTGTCCAACAGATGCCCTTTAGAAATTGCAATGGGCATCCGTTGGGAACATGGTTTAAAAAAAATAAAAAATAAAAAAATAATAATATTTTTTAAACTAAAAAGTTTTTAATTAAAATATTAAAATTGTTTACAAAAAAACATTAAAACTAAAACTAAAACTAATCCTATTACATCTCATTTAGATCGGCTGGGCCAATATCATCTCCGCGATCACCACCACCTCTAGACGGCGTTGCATCTGAATCGACACCCGCTTCTTGCTGCGTCGTTGATCCCCTCACCTGGCCGGCCAAGAACTCAATGACGCTCTCCAACTGCTGTATTTGGGAGGTTTGTCGCGCCATGTGGGCTTGAGTTTGTCGAAGTTGTAATTCGAGATCTTCGATCCGCCGTTGTTGCGTGAAACTCTCTTGGACTGCGGGAGGTACCGACGTGACGTGCTCAACCATATCTTTTTGAAGCACCCGAGACCGTATAGCCACCCCTTAAACGGTTTCAGCGACTACAAGACAAACAAAATTAGAGTTAGATTTTTATAAAATATTTTATTAATAATCGAAAAACAAAAGAAAAAGTTTTTACCTCTAAATAAATTTTATCCTTTTGTAAACGACTCAGCTCGCCGAGAGTAGAACCGCAAGCTTGTGATTGTTGTGTAATCTTCTCCGTCACAGCTCTCACGTTTCTCTTCGCTCGAGGATCGACGAGTTTGGGTTCGTCGACCTTTTCCCCGACGACCGACTTCTTCTTGGCGTGGGTTTCCAATACCAGCTCAAGAAGAGTAGGTTCTCTTCCTATCCGTTGCATCTGTAATATAAAATAAACTTACTTAGATAAATATTTAAAAAAACAAAAAATTTAACAATAAATTTTACGAATTCGTGTTTACTCTTCGGGAATGATTTTGATCGCGAAGTATTGCGATGTAGACCATCTCCGGGAACCTTCTCGTTCTACCGAGATTTTTTTGTCTTCTCGCTCTTGGCCTTGAAGTCTGCGGACTCCCAATGCTGAATCATTTGATTGAAGACCGCGTCCGTTGCCCATGTCGGTTTGCGATTTTTGGTGTAGTAGTTTTGCGCTTCACGTTGTTCATCATAAGGCGCATCCGAGCCTGCATGTCGCGCACCCATGCTGCGTAGATGCGCGTTGTATCCTTTCTCCGTCATCTGTATGCACGCTGTAAAATAATTTATAAATCGTTAGTTTTATAACATATACATAACTAATAATTTTAAATGAAATGTAATTTAAAACTTACGATAAAAGTGTGCCACCATCGCTGGCGCACGACTTTTGGCGTAACTTGCCAGGAATAATATAATTGGTCCTGTAAGGACCCTTGGATGATGCTGCTGTTCGTGTGTTTGATCACATCATGCTAGTCAAACCTGCAATATCAAATTAAAAAGTTAGATATGAAATGCAAATAATGAATTTTTTTATCATAACGTCCCGACAAAATGGTCGGGATCGATAATCGGAATGTTAGGACGCCCATCAAAATCATCGATCAAGGAATTGATATCTACCATATCATCCTCTTCATCAAATATCGGTGGTGCCGATATTGGTGAAGGAGGGCGATATGGTGGTGGTGGAGGCATGGGAGGAGCTCCCGCAGAACCAACCAACATTCCTCCCATACCTATAAATCGTCTAGCCCTCATTTTTTTGTAGTGTTTGTGAATGTGTTTGTGTGTGAAATGTGATGTTTGAGAGGATTTTGAGGTTTTTATTTGTGTTGAAAATAAAATTGTTCAACGGTTTATATATAGAACTTTCCAACGGGCATCCATTGGAAAATATGTCATCTCAACGGATGCAGTAATTGACGTGACGTTCTGCCTTTCCAACGGACGGCGAAATGACGGCTTGTCTCCCTTTGCACGGGGCATCCGTTACACTTTCCAACAGATGCCCATTGAAAATTCTGCAGACAAGGGTAGGCATCATTACACTTTCCAACAGGCATCCATTGGAAATTTGTAACGGACGCCCACTACAAGTTTCTAACAGGCATCCGTTGCCAATTGTAACTAATGACCGTTAGAAGTTTTCGACCGTTACAGGTTCCAACGGATGCCCGGTTGAATATTTATAACGGGTGTCCGTTAGAAATGTGGAAAACTTAGGCATTTTTTCTAAGTGTCGGGAGCGATTTCGGGTGTCAACGGACATCCGTTAATATTTCCAACGTATGACTGTTGGTATTAGATAATTATAATTTCTCCTTGCTGATGGCATTGCCCATCCAAATCCGGCTTTTGCCCCATACAACCAGCAAGACCGCCTCCTGTTTTCTGCAAACCTCGGTGCCATCTCTCCCCCTCTACAGCCGATGGTGGCTCGACTCGGTGCCATCTCTCCTCCTCTACAGCCGATGGTGGCTCGGGTCTCGTCCGTGCGAGAGGCCTGGGTCCTCCTTGCTCAAACGTATGGCAAGGCATCAAGGGGGCATATCCTTCAACCGAAGGAGCAACTGAATCGATGCTCAAAAGGATCTCAACCCACAGACGATTACATGCGCACCATTATCAACAAAGCGGATGAATTGACGCTCCTCGGAAAGCCACTTGATGTTGAAGATCTGCTGCAATACATCCTCGATGGATTGCCGGAAGACTACAAGCCTATTGTGGATGCTGTGAATGCTCGAGACAACATAATTCCGATCGAGGAACTTCATGAAAAACTCCTCAATCATGAAGCAAAACTACTTCAATCCACTCCCTTGCATTTCTCACCGCCTATCACTGCTCTCGCTGCCAATACTCGCCCGAAACAATACAACAGGCAGCACGGTTCCTCTCATTGGCGACGGAATGACAACCGACCATCTTCAGGGTATTAAGGTCGCTGCCAATTGTGTGGGATCTATGGACACGTCCGTCGGTGTCCACAACCGTCTGCCCCTCACGGAAGTCAGAATTCCGCTCCTGTTCCCTCACAGCATTGGACTCCCTCGCCGCGTCCTTGGCAGCCGCGCGCTCACAACACAACCCTCACGACATATGAACCGGAACAGTGGCTTCTTGACAGCGGCGCCTCTCATCATCACGTCGGATCTTCAAAATTTGGCATTACATTCTCCGTACAAGGGTGGTGAAGAAGTGGTAATCGGTGATGGCTCTTCTTTGCCCATCACCCATATTGGTTCTTTCTCTATCCCTAGCTCATCACGTGATTCATATCTTCACCTTGATCATGTCTTATGTGTATCTACGATGAACAAGAACCTTATCTCCATTCAACAATTATGTCGGACTAATGCAGTTTCCGTGGAATTTTTTATGATCATTTTCAGGTGAAGGATCTAAAAACGGGGGAGCATCTACTTCAGGGAATGTCTAAAGACGGTGTCTATGAGTGGCCGATTCCCGAGTCTTCCACCCATCAAATTGTGGCTCTCCATAGTGTCAAGACCACTTTGTCCGAGTGGCATTTTCTCTTAGGTCATCCTTTGTTTTCTATTTTAAAGCATGTTGTTTCTAAGAATTTTTTACCGTTGTCTAAGTCATGTTCGTCCTTGTTATGAAATTCTTGCTCAACCAATAAAAGCCACAAGTTACCATTTCATGAATCTACCATTACAACCTCTAATCCTCTTGAAATCATCTTCTCTGATGTTTGGACATCACCAATCATCTCTGGTGATGGTTTCAAATATTATGGCATTTTTGTTGATCACTTCACCCGCTACACATGGCTTTATCCTCTGAAACAAAAATCTCAAGTTCGAGACATTTTTATCAAGTTTAAAGCCCTTGTTGAAAACAGTTCCAAACCGTCATCCGTACTCTCTATACCGATAATGGTGGTGAGTACATTGCCCTAGCCTCCTTTCTCACTACTCTCGGCATCTCTCATCTTACCACCCCACCTCATACTCCTGAACACAACGGTATATCTGAACGTTGTCACCGTCACATTGTTGAAACAGGTCTTTCCCTCCTTTCACACGCCTCAATTCCCGCCTCCTTTTGGACCTATGCTTTCCCAACCGCGGTCTACCTCATTAACCGCTTACCCACTCCTGTTCTCTCCTATGACATCCCATACACTAAACTTCTAGGCACCTTCCCGAACTATCTTAAACTTCGGAATTTCGGTTGTCTATGCTATCTGTGGCTTCGTCCATACTCTACCCACAAACTCTCACCTCATTCTAAACCGTGTGTGTTCCTAGGATACTCCACCACCCAAAGTGCCTACTTCTGCCTTGATCCCACTCATTCTCGGATCTATACCTCTCGTCATGTTGAGTTCCACCTCCTCGGCTCCAAATCCGCCTAACTCCCTATGGTCGCCACCAGTTTCTGTTGTTCCCTCGGGTCTTACGCCGCTCTTGACACTGTCCTCTTCTGTCACTCTTGCAACAGATCCTTCACCGGACATGTCCACATCTCATGCTTCACCGGACGTGGCCTCTATTTCAGATCGCTCAGCTTCAGACGTCACTGCCTCTACGGTGAATGAACCTATTGTTCGTGGCAATATTCATCCAATGCAAACAAGAGCTAAGGCCAAAATGTCGAAGGTGAATCACAACTTCTCTTATTCCGCTGTTCTCTCTGATCACAACACTGAACCGAAGACGGTTTCTCAAGCCCTTAAAAAACTCTCAGTGGAGAAAAGCAATGAGCGAGGAATTTGATGCACTTGTCCGCAATGGAACCTGGGATCTTGTA
>CM071860.1:48123088-48142086 GCA_036759665.1 Gynandropsis gynandra | reverse complement strand
CTCTTTTCAGATTCATTTAGTACTCTTTGTTCTACTCTCTGTATTGCATATTTGTATCACAGGTCTTTCACGTTACCAATGCATTAGAGCGCAAGAGTCACTACATCCGAGCATATCACGATCCGAGAAAGACATACGCACACACCAGGTGTATTCGCTACCACTTTTACGCTTTCTCGATATTTTTACATGTAGAGGTCCCTTTTAGGTCTAGAACACCGGGACTGTGTTCCGTTCAGGTCTGGGGGGGTTTTTCTTACATTCATTGATATTCGGATGCACATTTAGAGCGGCAAGATTAGATTAGATTAGGATTTAGAAATAAGATGGATCTAGCGAAAATTTTTTCGAATTTAGTCATATTTTTGCTACTTTGTTGAATCGTGGATAATAGTTTAGGTTTGCTTAGAAGCCCTTTTAGATACCGTTTAGTCGAGTAGTTATGTTTGAAACCCTATGTCTAGTTGAATTCACCCTTTAGATCTCGATACCAAGTAGACATATCTCCGTAGATACCATTTAGCTATGCTTCATTGATATATTTTAGCGTTCTAGAGTTAGACCACACGCTTATACTCCGCTGTCATCTAGGATAAGTTTTACGCTTTTCCGAGTTAAGATTGACATGAGTACATCGATATTCGATGGTTCGGGTCTAAGTGGTGGGTAGAGAAGCTATTCTACGTCCTAAGGGTTAGAGTGTTGCGTAATCAAGAAAAAGAAAAGAAAATAAAGAACAAAAAGTCAAAAACGCAACTCTTCACTCCTCTAAGGTCGCGCAACCTTATGAGTGTGCCATAGGCAGCCTGGGTCTAAGTAGAAAGCTACCCTCTTCGACTTCGACGTCCTAGGAACAAAGCGTGTATCTAAGCACCAAAGAAAAAAAAAGTGTATAAGAACGAGAAAAGAAAATTCAAATGATATCAAGAGCTTAGAAAAATCGGTATGGAGATTGCTTGGACGTTATCTAGGGTAGTGAAGTAGACTTAGATTTTAGGAAAGATTTCATGGCTCAGCACTTTCGGTAGATATAGGGCTATACTCGGTACGCTTAGGCTTTTATCCATGTGACGCGCTGAAATGCAAAAGTGGCTAATACTTCGGAAATTTTGAGCTAGTATCCATCGTTATTAGATTCTTCTAAGGCTAGACTCTAGTTTTGTTTGAGGACAAACAAAGGTTTAGGTCTGGGGGAGTTTGATAACACTGAAAGTGTATCATTATTAGGATAGGTTTTTACATCATTTTCGCATGATTCTTACATCGTCTACATACTTATCCAATTCTATTTTGAGCTTCACACGCCCGTTTTATTGGTTTTCAGGTTTCTAGGCGACAAGGCCTAAATGAGCTCAATATGAAGGATTCCTGTCAAAAACCACAAGATTTGAAGGAAAATCTACTCAGAGCCGAGACCGAGCTCCAGAACCCAAAGGAACACCCGAGCAACGAGCGGAAAAGAGGAATATCAAGATCACAAGGGTGCCCGACCGGGCACTATTCTCCACCCGCTTGGGTAAAGTCTACGGGGTTTGTCCATGCAAGAATACACGACCGGGCACATGAACAAGGAGATCGGGTGATCACTATCCGATCGGGCGAGTTCTGAATACCCGCTCGGGCAATCAGCCATCCATTCTGCCTCGTAAGTTTACGCGACTCGGGCCCCTCAACCACACGATCGGGTGACTACTACCCGATCGGGCGCAACGTTCAACACGGTCGGGCAAGCCTTTACCCGACCGGGCAACACCACTGCCCGAGCGGGCCGCGTAATCCGTAACAACCTAGATCTAAGTTTCAAACGAGCAAATAAAAGGAAAGGAATAGATCTAGGGCAAAGGGGGCGACGAACAGGGGAAAGAAGCACTGGAGAAACATCTGGGAAAGCTCGGGAAGCATCGGAGAAGAAGAGAAGCACCGTCCCGTACACCGGTAACGCATTAGGGAAGGTCGAGGCATCGAGTTCCTTAGGGTTTTATCATGTATTGGGCTGTGTTATCTTCTGTTTTCATGTATTCCATGAGTGAGTAGAGTCCCTACTGCGGGTAGGGTTATCGGATTTGTATGTATGAACGATGATCTTCTTTAATGCTTAGTTTTATGATTTTTACTCTTGATTTACGGTTCTATGCTTAGCAATATCAATCATATGTTAGTGCTGACCGCTCAACAACAATGGATATCGAACCTTGCTGGAAGGTTAAGGAACGAATCCGGTCCGCTAAGTAGTAGATTAAGCCTTGGCTAATGAGAATCTGACCGGTCGGTTAGCCAACTTAGGGATAGTGATTGTGGTCTTAATGCTGCCATGGTACGTGTTAATCGGCTGTCGGAAGGCAGGGTTGCATGTATCCATGGTTAGGAGGTTTAGGCTCGGAAGAATCACTCCTCGACCGTAGAGCATGAATTTCCCGTTGTCAAGAGTAGGTTGTAGTTCTATGATCTTTAGTCGTTCGTGTATGCAATATCCGGTATCCCGTACACCCGTAGTATTCATCATATCTAGTTCATCTTTACCCTCGTTCCGTTGTCTCCAATAGGATAGATTTAGGACCATTAGAACCATATCCCCTCCTATCACCTTTCCTCCTAGTTTAGTTTTGTTCTTAGTTTAGTTGTATTAGTCCCTGAGATCGACCCTGGTACTACAAGATCTGTATACTTGCGGTGAAGTGGACTAGGTTAATTATAACTCGCGTTTCCACACGTCAAGTCCTGAGAACAATACCTTGAAAGAGAGACATAAATATCAACATGCCTACTATCGTAATAGTGAAAAATAAAGCATAAATAAAAAGTGACATCAAATACTTGATTTTATTTAGTTATCAAATATTGTTTGGTCCTTATAAATAAGAGACCTATTGTATAACTTTTTAACTAAGTTTTATCCAGTGACACTGTCTGGTCTTTGCTAATTATGAAGATTAATCATCCAAACTCTTGGAAAGCTTTTGATTATTTACCAACTTATCAACACTAGATCACAAGTGCTTTGACGTCATTCGTTGAGTTTGGGGTTTTTAGTCAGATTGTAGTTGGGGACTAGGGCATTCATTCTTAGAGAAAATAATTTCCAGCTTTTGCCATCGATTTGCTAGAGGGTTTCAGTTTGATTTCATCCATCTAACAAACGAATGTCGGTCTAGGTTCATATCAAATAGGATCAAAGCTTTGTTATTGCATTAGTCTATCAATTTTTCTTTCATTTAATTTAGCTTTGTTTTATTTCTTATCATTCTAGAAAGGAGGAAATCATCAAAAAAGAAGGAAGAAAAGAAAACGAAAAACGAAAAAACTTGAAAACAAAGGAAAAAAGGAAAAAAGAAGGAAAAAAAATTGGAAAAAGAAAAATGGAAAGAGAAAGAAAGGAATACATTAAAATGGATAAGAGGTTCAGAAAGAAATAGAAGTGTCTAGGAACTAAATTAGAAATCTTAGACATAGTACTATGGTTATACACATGTAGCGTCATAATTTAGTTTGATTCTGTTGGGATATAATTTCGTTATCGTGCTTGTGCTCTAAACTAAATCAAATAATAGAAGCCATGAAAAGATAAGAGAGCGCGTGGAAATCAAGCGAAACCTTCTAGAGATCAAGAGCTTCATTAATCTCCCTTTTATTCATACTTTCTGCTTTTGTTATTTTTTTTATTTTGTAGGTATCTCTTTGATATCTAATTAAGGATACCATCACAATGAATCACCACAAGGTGGAGGAGTAACGATGTTTCATACAATAATATAACTCATGATGATAGAATTCCGTAAGCCATTGGAGGATAAATTCACTATCATCCTTTGACATCTTGATCGGATAGAATTCACAATGAGTGGATATTGTCAATCACAATCGAAAATAATGCTACATATTGGTGGAAATCCAAAATATGTGGAAATGGAAGTATTTTTTTTTGTAGTGTGAGGGACACCGCGAAAATTCAAAGGAGACAGTTTTTTGTTAAGCACAAATTTTATATCGCAAAAATGAAATTTGCCCTTGGAAAATACTATGTCACAAATAACACAAATCTTTGAATACCAAAGTCTTAAACCTTCCTTCCCTTATAACAATGTGGAAATCTGAGAAGAATACATCGGTGTCTTTGTGGCTACGACTTCTCCGGTCGTGCAAAACAAAGACAACCAATAACCCAAAGATGCTCGAGTTTTAGAAGTTAAAAAAATTATATGGTGACTTTTCAAGAACAACTGCAAAAATGGTGTGATTAATCAAATAATTAATGACTAGAATATGTTCGTCCCAAAATTTTATGGTAAGATACACTTAGGAAATCAAGACATTTGCCACATTGAGAATGTGTCAGTGCTTAAATTCAATCCGCTCATTTTGCTGTGATATATAAGCATATGATGTATGATAGATTCCCTAAAATGATCAAAACAAATAATTTAAACTTTCTTTTGAACTATTTCCGCACCTAATACAAAAGGTTTGTAGAATGTGTTAAACTTCATTATGAATGTCATCAAATAAACCTAAACAGCCAACAAAACAATCATCCAAAATAGTGACAATATATTTATCAGTAGTAGAGGGAAAGTTTTAAGATCCTTAAATGTCATAATAAATCAAATATAAACAATACTCACTTTCTGGAAAAGAGCTACGAGTATGTTTAGGCAACAAATAAATGTCACACGCGTTCTTATTATCACGTTTAAACTCCGAATAAAAATATCAAGATATGGTATCAAGAATTTCCAAGTCGACGATGCCACCACACATGAGAAACTCGTTGATCCACTTTATATACATGCATTTAAATTGCTTCACATAATTTTTATATCCCATTGCACGCTTCACGAGCTCCAAACATAATCCTCGTAACATGGTCAAATCATTATGCATGTTATTGGAAGATTATGCACGAAATTATATGCTTTGACTTTTAAATACAATAAATTTGTATAACTTTCGAATTAGACAAACATTTTTCTCATAGTACTTTTTGAGATGGCCTGTGTAACTAGTTTCTGTAAGCACCCTGGCCCATTTCATCCTCAAAATCAATTATTTATCTCGATACATTGTTTCTATAGGAGTTGTGAGATATCATGTTCGAATTTCTTAAATTACATATGTTTTATCACGTTTTTATACACATGAATTACTTTTTCCTCTTGCAAATTATCACGAAGAGTTGAAATATAAGTCACCATGGTGCGACATAGCAACATATAAACCGCCAAATAAAAAGAGGTCCAAACTCTCAGGGTTGTCACTAGTATTGTACCCTTTAGGTTATGATACCATAATAGGTTTGTAAAATTTCCTCTTGGTTTTATTTGGGAATCACCATATATATATTTATATATAAGTATTTATTTACTAATTGCTACAAAATAGGAAGCTAAAGATGACAATGTATCCAAATTTTCTAATAGCCTTTCCTTCTTAGTGGGTTTGCTAGTAATGTTCGTTTTCGCTTTTCTTGGTTAGGAGAATCAATTGCATCATTGTCACTTTGTAATAAATTTAAAGAAAGAAAGTTTACAGATTTCAAAATTTTTTTGAACATAATAGGTATTTTTTTTTCTTATCTCTACATGCTCTATGTAGTTGAATCTTGGTTTTGTTAAGGGACTAGTGAAAAGTATATGAGTGATTTTTTTGTAATAGGGTTCTGAAAAAGGGTGTTCTTGTTACGAGTCTTCAAAATTTGTTGTAATTCAACCTATGTACTATAAAAAACATGCATTTTTAAACGTTAAATCGGATGAAAAAGGCTAAGTATCCGTCGTAATTTTAAAGTTTTAATATAATTTGAAATGTGCTATTGATGCATTGAAAAACATTTCTTGCAAAATATTGACATTTGCAACGGATATCAATAGAAGGATCCGATGACATTCTCAAGGAATTTTTTAACCATTATCCATTGATAATTTTATTTGATTATTGGAAGTGTCAATCACTAATAATTTCAATCGATTTTTCAACCGATATTCATTGCTAATTTTAATCAATTTTTAACGGTCATCCATTGATAATTTCAACCGTAATCTATTGATAAATTTAACTGATTTTTAACGCTCATTCGTAGCCATCCATCATCAGCCACACAATGAGGCTTCATCCAAATGAGGCTGGGGTCTTGGTCATGGGCTCACGACTCATCCTCTTCAATTGGACATGGTTATCATGGGAAATTGAAGTTTCATTAATGAAACGTTGCTGACATTTTCAACTCATTTTTAATGTCAATTCAACTTTATTTTCTCAACTCTTTATCATTGAATGCATTGCCCTGTTTGGAGCAACACCATGCTCTCTACACGATTTTCTCCTCTTATGCTCTAGACACGTGGCTCCTTGACAATGGTGCCAACCAACACAATAGCTTTGACCTCAACAAAGTGTTTTTTTCACAATCAGTGTGTTGGCTATGTAACGATTATTATTTGTGATGGATCGACTCCTTTCACGCAAACATACTTCTTCTATTTCATTATGTTTTAATAATGTTGTTCATGATCTTGAGATAAACAAAAATATTGTTTCGGTTCTTTCCATTATTAGTGATGTTGTTTATGATCTTGAGGTAAACAAAAATCTTGTTTCGATTCTTTCCACTACTAATGATGTCTTGATTGAATTTTTCCCAAATGAGTTTCAGGTAAGGATCTAAGCATATGATTATTTCAATCATGAGGAGCATCTAAGGATGGAGCTACGAGTTGAATCATCCATCCACCTTTAGGTCTCCCACCAATGAATCTCCTATTTTTCTTTTTTTTTTGCTTCTAAAACTATTTTGTTTGGGTGTGTCACTTTTGTCTAGGTCATCCTGCTATTTCTACAATTAAAATACTGTTTCTATGTTTCAATCTCGTCTAGGTCATCCTTTCACCCTTTTGACATTATTTTTACTGATGTTTGGACATCTCCCATAGTTATATTTGTTGATCGTTATACTCGTTACACGTGGTTTCCAGTACTCATTTCAAAGCATTTATCGAACACAATTTTCTAAAAAAAGTTCCAACTTTTAGAATTACAATAGTAGAGAATACATTTCCGTAGCTTTTTCTCTTGCCTATCATGGAATATCTCACCTCAACACACCTCCTCATACACTTGACCACAATGATATTTCTGAAAGCCATCACCGACATATTTTTGAAACAAGTCATTCTATTATTTCTAACACAAAACTTCGAATTCACTTCTACTCATTTAACTTTCCTATCGTTGTCTATGTCACCAATCGCTTGACCATTCCAAACATTTCCTACTTGTCACCATTTGAGTCTTTCTTCCAACGTCCACCAAACTATAGTAAATTTAGAGTCTTTGGTTGTCGCTCCTATCTCGGGCTTTTTCCTATACTCTACACACAAACTTGAACTCTATTCCTTACCATCTGTCTTCCTTGTGTACTCTTCATCTCCAATTGCCCATCTCTTTCTAGGACCCTTTAGGAATTATGAATTTATATCACGTCATGTTCAATTTGATGAAAATTTTTTTCTATTCTGGGATTTTTTCATATATTTTTCACAGTCCATGTCTACTCACGATACTCCTATATATGTCTCTAATGCGATTTCAATGACACCCTTCTATGTTTCGATCTCTCGGCTCATGAAACCACCATCAAATTCATTACCATGTCATGATTCTCCACCTCATACATAGATGGACATCATGGAGACAATTCTTGTATCGTGTGATAGTATAGCCCCACCATTACCAATGTGCATCCAATGACAACAAAATTGATGAACAACATCTCCAAGCCTCTCCACTGACTTTGATGTGAACTTAAAGCGGTATTCTTTTTTGGTAAGGATGGAAAAGATGAATAAAACACAATAATAACCCAACAAAAAAACTTGGAATATGTTATTTAGATGATGAATACTCTAGGCCCTCATATGACTTGACTAGAAAATTTCGGACACAACGATGACAACACAACACAATGATCTAGTATTGATAAGTCAATAAACACTCAGAATCACTGTAAGAATTCTTTAGTTAGATCTTTGAATATATAGAAAGTAAAAAGATAACTCCAATATTAAAACATGGTTAAATTTTTCTAAAATAAATTCCTTATTTGTAATGATAAAAATAACTAAAAATAGTTAAAATAAAGACATAAAGAAAAAAAAACATGAGAAAGTGCTTGGTCGAACAGAGTGAGCGCTCGTATAACGAAATTTGAAATAAAAATAGGTTAAATAATTACATCCGGCCACTTCATACCATCATCTTGATGACCTATTTCGTTGTTCAGTAGCATGCCATATCCTATTTCTTGAGTTTTTGGCCTTGATCTATTGGGTTTTGTTCAACCTTGTTCCTCGTGTGTGGCTTCTGGTACGCCTCATCTACTTTATCACGTAACATCAAGAAGGCCATCTATTTGCAATAGTCCTTTCCTCTTGGAATTCCTTGCACCAATCGTTGTAGACATTAATTCACCTCTTTATCATATTGAGTAGTTATGAATTTAAGTTTCATCATTGCATCCATAACTATGTCAACTCAAATTCAGTAAACTTTGCCAAAACCACTTTTACTTTCTTCAAGTTGGAATACATATGGCAGTAAAAAATTATCTCAGTTTTTCTCTCCCACATCAAGTATGCCTCCACATCGTTCCGTCCTATGAAAGTTTGGCTCTCCAGTTTGATGTTACTAATGTCTAAATTTATATGGTTCCTGGTTCAATTGACATATCGCGTGCCTACAGTTTCACATACTCGTTTACGTCCATATCCACATGTATGATTTCTAGGTACTAGAAGTACTCTCCTTGGTTGTTCTTGATGAACTCCACGAGCGGTGTCTTCCATACGATGAAGCCATTCATTGACAAAAGTAAGTTCATCTCGCAACATCCTATGGATTTCCAATATCATGAGTTGCATTTTTGTATTCACAAAGCCGTTCAGCCACCTTGCAGTGGTTCACACAATTAATTTTTGAATTAGATATCGAATCTCACAATTACCTAAGAAGATATATTTTGTTTAGTTTCACCCGCTATCTTGTTTTTTCCTTGGATTATCCTATTAGATCTAGTTGAGAGCTCAAAAGAATTAAATTTAGAGTTAGTTCCCTACCAATAAAACTAGATATTGATACTAAAAGTCTATGACGAAGACACTATGTCCAAGTTCCCTAGAGTAATCCTAAGACACTCTCCATTTATTTTCTTTCTTTTTTTTTCTGTGTTCTGTTCGACCACTTTTATTTTTTCTTTTCTCTTATGTTTTTATTGTTTGATGCTTTCTTTAATTCTTTATTATTATATCTTTTTTTTTATTTTGATTTAACCTACAATAAAAACACCAATAATGAACACAAAATAAACTTAATTAGAATAAAATTATAGGTTTAGCGTATGAACGAGACTCTCATACCACTTGATATGAATCGATAAAGATATTCTATTGTTAGTACGGATGGAGAGGAATTCAACCGAATAATAACCTGATAAATAACAGATGATGAACGCCGAAGACCCTCCTATGACTCTACTAGCAAACCTCAGACTCATCGACAAGACTACAACGCTTGTGATCTAGTGTTGATAAGTTGGTGAACACTCAGAATTATTCCTAGAATTCTTCAGTAACACCACTCTGAATATCAATACTTTGTTCAAGTTTTCTACAATAGGTGTTTTGTTTACAAAAACCAAAACATAACGAGAAAATAGGTAAATTAAAGACATAAAGCAAAGACCCGAGAAAGTGCTCAATCGAGCGGCGTGATCGCTCAGTCGGTTTCTTCATACGGATTTTGACAAAAAAAGGTTAAATAAGTATGCTCGGATCATTTCAATCGTCTACCTAGTCAAGTAATGTGATGATCGAGCGACCAATGTGTTTTATGTGCACATTATTCTAGATGAATCTCTCAGGTCGAACGATTCCTTGCTTGGTGTGAGCACTTTTAGCTCCTCCAGCTCTTTGCTCTTATCGTCCTCTTCTACTTATAGACAAGTTTTATGGTCTTGATTCAATGCCTCTTGATGTTTTAGTGGAGACATTGCCACCTCTTCAGCGTTCTTGTGAGCGAGCACATTCTAAATCTTTTTTTTTCCTCGCATTTGTCATTTGTCTTTGTATGTGTTGTGTTTTATCTAATCCTCATCAATTGTTCCTGTAATGAATCTTGTGTTTTGTAGGAAATTGAACATTGTATATTAATAGTGGCGCTAAAACATCCATAATAGAATCGTACGATAAGTGATGAGGTTGATGCTTTGATCCACAAAAAACCTCACAATTGGTATAGTTAGAAGATACTCACACAATTTTCAGATGCAAATTGATCTTTTGTATGAAACGAAATCCTGATGGTGTAGTTGATCGCTTACAAGCTCTTCTAGTTTCGAAGTCAACTTCCGAGAGTGGATATTTCTTATATATTCAGCCATGTTGTCAAAGCCACCATCTATTGATTTTTTATAAGTCTTGAGGTTTCTAATGGATGGTCAATGAAATGGTTAGATATCAATGATGCATTCCTACAAGGGGATCACACAGAAGAAGTCTTCATGTCATAAATACCGAGATAAAGAAAATCCTAATATGGTTTGCAAACTCAAAAGATCAATCTAAATTTTTAAATAGGAACCACGAGAATGGTATTCTAGCTATGAAAGATCCTTGAGTTTCTGGGCTTTGTCAATTCACTAGGTGACAAGTCACTATTTGTTTTTTGATCTTTGTTCTTTGATCTTAGGGTTTTTGGCTCTTTGTTCTTGTCTATGTTTCTGATCTTATTGCCATGAGAAGATCTATCTCACATAATTACAACTTCATCAACACGATTGCAACACAATTCTACCTAAAGAATCGTGGTGATATCCAGTATATTTGGGTATTGAGGAAACATAGACTTCTAAAGCCCTACTCCTCACGCAATGAAAGTATATTAAAGATATTCTTCATTGTGTACACATGGCTTTGTCCAAACCGATGTCCACTCCTATGACCTTTTCTACTCGCATCACGCAATCTTTGAGGGATCCTCTTAAGGATACGACAGAGTATACTACACAATTATTGGGAATCTAGCATACCTATCTCTCACAAGACCCCATATCCTGGTGCAAGGATTGCCTATCACAATTTATGCATGCACCAATACCTTTTAGTGATGATTATTAGGGATGATCATGATGATTTTACCTCCATAAGCGCATACGTTGTGCATCTTAGACAAGACCTCATATCCTGGTTATCCAAGAAGTAGAAGGCCTTGCAACATCCACAAAAGTATGTAGCATTTGCAATCTCCTCGCATAACTTGGGGAAGCGTATTACTCCACACCTTTGATCTACAATGACAATTCGATGCTACATATTTATCTTTCAATATCGTGTTCAACTCACATATGAAGCATCTTGCTTTGGATTATCACTTCGTTTGACATCAAGTTCATATTGGTTCTCTGGGGGTCAATCATGTAGCTTCCACAGATCAACTCACACTTGCATACGAAGCCTCTCTTGCATATGTTATTCAATTCTTTATGTTTCAAGATTGAACTTATAGAAGGTGATCCATCTTGAGGGATATATAAAAGGGTATTATTATTAAAGTTATTCATTTGCAACTAAAGTTAACCCTAGCCCCGCTAATGTGTGTATATATATGTTACCTAAACTCTTATAACTCTGAAACTGTTCAACTAAACTCTTATAGAGGCTCATGTCCAACTGGTTTTTTAAAGGGATAATGATAGGTTTAAGGGTTTCTTTTTTATTTTTCTCGGATGCTGATCTATGGCCATCTATAATGAATTTGTAAGGTAAAATGGATTGAACAAAAAACAGATCAATAATAGTAGGGGTTTAAAAGAGTGTTAAAAAGGAGCGGACCACAAATGTTATTGTAATGAAACTTTTGGGGTAGATAAGCCTAAAAACATATGTTATATACTTGCATTAATTTCTAGTGATGGTTATATATTTACATAGGGATCTCTAAGACTGGGAATTGATTATGTCCTTAGCGATATGATGCAGCATGTGTTTAGGCATGTCATCCCACTTATAAAATTATCAATATTTTTGGTACTGAAGAAGTGGAACTCTTTCCGACCTCTTCGCTGGATGCCCATATTCCTTTCTCTCGTAAGAAGTAATTTCCGAATATTAAGGATATGAGAAAGCGAAACAGTCATATATTACCGTGCTTCCTTTGCTCGTTAAACATGATTCATTCCTTGTATAGCCAGCAAGGTTCTGATAACGAAACACACCTGAAGGTTTCTATATATGTGCAACTTATATTGGTTTCTTTAACCTTATCTTTGTATGGCTTGTCCAATCAAAATCCCAGTAAGCACAATTATGTGCTCCAAGAACAACAGTTATGCGTTCTCTATTTCATTTCCCTTGCATGATAGTTTTTCTCACAACTTGCTTTCGGCTCCTATATCTTCACGTCTTTCTCTATGGAGACCAAAGGAAATAAATGACGGTAAAATGACTAAAGTAGGCAAGCCACTAAATCTGGTTTGTGGGAATTACAATGGGGGATCATTTGAGACAGCTCCTGGAGTGTTGCCACCATACTCAACATCCAATTTAATTCGAGAATTCTGCAGCGCCATAAATTCCAAAGATGTGAAGAAACTAAACATCCTTCTTGCAGAAGATTGTTTCTTTATGGACCTCATCTTCTACATGCCCTCTGGTGGAAAACAGGTTTTCTTTAGTTTTCTAATCATTGAATTCAGTCTCTTAATAATTGAGAAGATTTTTACCAATTTGGTATACGCAGAATATCATAAATTTCCTATGCGATGTGATGGATGCAATGGGACCAAATGTTCGTTTTGCCATTGACACGTTGATAGAACAGGAGAAGTTCACTGCTACTGTGACTTGGCATCTAGGTAAGTTATATAGCCATTATTTTCTTACAAGAGAACATATTTGATATACTTGATATATTTTAACTAAAATCGTCGAACTCCTGCAGAATGGAAAACTAAAGAGTTACCCTTCACAACCAGCTGCTTTTTCTTTGAGTGCGAACCAAATCAGGGAAAGCTTTCCATCAGGTATTCTCATTAGATTACTATTTTCTGGTCGTGAAGGTTCTTTATCCTGCTGTGCCATCACGTGAAACTTGCTACATTAACGCAGAAAAATGATTGGACTTGAGGAACTTCCTGTGAAACCTGGAGAGTTTGTTCTTGTAAGGACAAGAACTCGCCCTTCCGCTTGCACACTGCAAGTTATATATGCTCTGAATGATATCTATTTCTTATATTTGTTTTAATAACTCATCAGAAAATACTCAAGGGAACCAGTTCAATGTTCGACAACTTTCCCATGGCGGCTGAGGGTATGTAAATGCGCTATAATACTCATCACTGTGTTTAACATATATATCAGGTTCTTGGTATTAAATGGAATGAATAACAGTGCAATGAGTCCTCACCTTCTGCATTGTTGTAGTAGACCATGTAGTTTCATTCTCTGTAGTGAAACCGAGAAACGTATAATGATGGTTCTTAGTTTTCTTAGAGAGGAAAACGAAAGTGACAATGACTGGTTCTGTCGATGTCACAGGTTTGCTGCAGAAGATGGAAGGCAAAGGTGGAGGACTACAAACATTTCTTGACGTTCTTGCCTCCAAGAGAAAAGATAAACCCAAGTAACTTCCCTCTAACCCATGACACTTGTTTCTTTTGCACGACGGTTTAATTCGGAAATTATGTCTTAATTTTTTTTTGTTTACTTGTATTCGAATCATTACTCGAAATAAAATAATAAGAATAATAACAACATAAAATTACCATATTAAAAAAAGTTGAAATACATGATCTTTGAGAGAGAGAGAGAGAGAGCGATAGTGCGATAGTGAACCTCGCCGTCCGTTCCTGCCGGTCCCGCCGGTCATGGCCGGCTCACGCCGGTCCTCCCGAGTTAAACCCAAACCCCCTGACCCTTCACCTCTTCCTTCCGTTCTCCATTCCAAAAAATCCCCTCTTTCTAGATTGCAAAAATCCCTAAATCCCAATACCCAATCCGACTCTTCTCCACCTCCCGATTCTCAGACCTCCACTCCTATTCAAATCCTTTCATCCTCACCCTCTTCCCACCCCATAGACCCTCTTATTGCGGTCTCCCCCTCCACCGTCGCAGAAATTGGGCGCTCCGAGCCTGAAATTTCGCAGGATGCACCCCATTCCTCTATTCACCCCGTAGACCCTCCTATTGCGGTCTCCCCCTCCACAGTTGCAGAAATTGGGCGCTCTGAGCCTGAAATTTTGCTGGATGCATCCAAATCCTGTCCGTTTGAGGCACCCTACCTACCTGCCCCCAAGTCCGATACAGAGGGGAATCCCGTGGCTCTTCCGTCAGGGGAAAAATGCTTGGCTCCGTCAGTGCCTAGTCCACCTCAAGGCCCAGTCCTCTCGTGGGCATCTCGGTTGAAGAACTCCAACTGCTCTCTAAGGCGACTATCAACTCCTACCATTTCCGAGTACGGAAGACCAAGAATCAAAGTTCCCAAATCGGTTCTTGAAGAGGGAGCCCAGCAACATAAAGACTTCATCATAGCTGTCTTTTACGGAGAGAGACCTCCGATGGGGAAAATCTTTGGAGTATTGAACTTTCTCTGGGGAAAAAAGCAGAGAATCGAAGTCTTTGAATTCGAGAAAGGATCGGTCTTGGTCAGAATTCGCTCGGACTTCATCAGACAAGCCGCTCTGGAGCAAGAAATCTGGTACGTCGGCGATTGCCCCTTCTTTGTGCGTAAATGGTCCTCGGAGTTCTCCCTAGATCCTCCCTCACTCAAAACCGCACCAATATGGGCACAACTAAAGAATGCTCCTTTTGACCTCCTCACCCGAGATGGTCTGAGCCACATTGCGGGTATGATAGGAGAACCCCTAGCTAGCAAAGAAATCTCGAGTATCAGCTCGGCCGAGGTAAAAATTGAGGCGGATCTCACTAAACCACTTCCGGAGGAATTGGAAGTGGAGCATGAAAATGGTGAGATACAGATTATCTCAGTTTTCTACCCTTGGATTCCTCCAACATGCTCTATCTGCTCCATCATCGGCCATAAAGACACCTTCTGCCCCAAGGTCTTCGGTCCAAAACCAAAGCCGTCAGTGCCCTCTTCATCAGTGCGCTCTCGACCTAGACGACGCAAGGATCCCCTTTCTACTAGCCCTCACCCTCCTCATTTAGTTCCTGAAGCTTCCTTATCTCAGCAAGCCCCTATCACCTCTCCGCCATTACATTCTTGTCCCTCTATCCCCTCTGTCCCCTCCGCGCCTTTAGTCCGTCCCCCCAACTTGTTTCCCTCCCACCCTCATTGAGTCGCCATCCAGAACCCTCCTCTAGGGCCCAAAACCATAGCCTTCCTTCGCCTCCCCTCCCTTGCCTTAAAGCTCCCCCTTCTTCATTTATTGTTCCCCAACCCCAAGTGATCATCTCGTTTTCATACGTATTTCTTGCACGATTTAGGAGATATGTGATGTTCTACGTATGATTCCGTATCCGTTTTACTTGCTTTCGTGCTTTTCATGTTCTTACAGGTTTTTACGCGTATTTGGACCATTTTGGAGCTAAAGGAACATGCACGGAGCTAAGGAGCAACTTCGGGGATCATGACGGGACAAACGGGACGAGATTGAGCATGGAAAAGCCTCCACCCGGTCGGGCACAACCCTTGCACGATCGGGCAAAACCTACGGCCAATTGGACATAACATTTTGCATGACTCGGGCGTGACATGCCCGACCAGATGCCTAGTGCCCGAGCGGACACACACACCATGCCCGAGCGGGCATTGCATTCCAGCCAGCATCCGCACGAGTTGCTCTAGCCGTACCCGAGCGGGCACACTCAATGCCCGAGCGGGTCGCGGCCCGAAACTGCTCAAAACTTAAGCTAAATTAACTTAAGACATAAGGGAATTCGTGGGGGCAATTTAGGCAACAATTGGACCGACTTAGGAGGCTTAAAAAGAGGCAAAAAGACGTCATTACAGCAAGCTTACAGAGGAGAACAATTCACCGAAAAATAGAGCAGATTCTTGCGAGGAGATAAGCAAGGAGCATTGGAGATCAAGCACCACCACTTCGGTTTTGTTTGGTTTTTATGTTCCTTAGACTCTCTACTATGTTTTAGAGGAGATTCTTGCGAGGAGATAAGCGAGGAGCATTGGAGATCAAGCAGCACCACTTCGGTTTTGTTTGGTTTTTATGTTCCTTAGACTTTCTACTATGTTTATGTTTCTTTACAGACGCATGAGCGAGTAGTTTGTTTGTTCTAGGAGAAGGGATTAGCCCTTGGCTATCCCGAGACCGCTTTTGATCTATTTTGAATGCATCTTCCCGTTTTAGTTTATCTATTCTTTATCTGAGTGCTTCAATTTACTTGTGTTTGCGCTGGCCACGTAGATGCATGTGTTAGGGGTTAGGAGAAGGACCGAAAGGAGAATTCTAATCCTAGAAAATCAGGTTTAGGACAACCGAGGATAGGCCACGAAAGTAGGGTAGCAATGGTTGAGGGTGAACTGGCGAATCATAGAGCTTATGGGTTTAGTTCATGGTGTCAGCCACGAAAGTAGGGGGCAACTTGTCTAGATCACGTGTCTATGCCTTGAGAGAGGGTAGATATCATGTTAGGATCGTCTGCCTTAGATAGCTTTAGCTGGGATTGCATGATGGATAGGTTGATCGTCGGGTTCGGTAGTCTTGTGGTGAAACCGGATTCCTAAGGCGTTTCTTTCGTTCGTTCTTTTTGGTGTATGACCAGGTTGCAGGGCACTTCTAGTCTACTCAGAATCGACCTAGAGATCGAGCGAACTTGCAGACTACTGAGAAAGGGTAAGGAAGAAGACCACACAGAGCCGTCTGAACAATAGAATATGGATAATCAGAACGGCCGTGAAAATGCTCAGTTACCGCTCGGTAATTTGGGGCAAATGCAGCAACAGCCACTCGTGCCTCAACCACGAGAACCACAGGCTCCTCCACCACGTCGTCTAAGGGATTACGTGGTGCCGAACATGAACAACGTGCAAACGGCCATAAGGATGCCTGCTGTTGCAAGAGAACAATTCGAGATTAAGCCATCAATGATAAACATGCTTAATCAGAAGCAATTCATGGGTGGAAACCATGAAGATCCCCATTAGCACCTCAGAGACTTCCTCGAACTTTCAGGTACGTTTAAAATTCACGGAGTCTCTGAGGATGCAATCTTGCTGCGTCTTTTCCCCTTCTCAATTGGGGGAAAAGCGAAAACTTGGCTGCAATCACTCCCCGCCGGATCTATCACCACTTGGGATCAGCTCTGCACATTGTTCCTATCACGCTTCTTTCCTCCGAGTAAGACAATTCAGATGAGGGGGGAAATCACAACATTCAGATGCAGAGATGGAGAGACTTTGTTTGAGGCGTGGGGTAGATTCAAGGATCTTCTACAGTTGTGTCCACACCATGGACTTGAGCTGTGGTACGTTATCCAAACTTTTTATAACGGAATTTCAGATGAGCATCGTACGACGTTGGATAACGCAGCCAGAGGATCATTCATGGACCTAAGCGTCGAGGAGGCATTTGAGCTGATTGATAACCTCGCCATGAATCATGCCATGTGGTCGACTCCGAGAGGTATGCCTAATAGCACTCGTCGTTTATATGATCCTAATCAGAATAGAGCTGTGGGTAATGCAAATGCCATGTACTGTGCAAATTGCGGAGATACGGAGCACGTAGCGTATCAATGCACGGTACATAAGGACTACGAACAGATGAACTACGCCCAGCAGCAAGGTAATATTAAATTCGGGAACACCTACAACCCGAATTGGAGGAATCACCCGAACTTGTCATATCGAACGACTCAACCGGTAAAGTATTCGGGGTTTCCACAAAGGCAGAATAATTTTCAGCAAACCAACCAGCAATTCCAGCAAGCACAGCAAGCCCCTCAACCTCCTCAGGCACCTTCATCAAACCTTGAGGCAGTGATGCTCGAATTTATCAAGAAGCAGGAGCATCAACAAGCTAAATTCGGCGCGGACGTGGGGACAGCGATTAGTGAGCTTAGATCTCAGGTAGAGTCCCTAAGTACACATGTGAAGATGCTGGAAAACTCCGTAGCACAGCAGGCTGCCTCATCCTCTCGGAATCCCGGACAGCTTCCCGGTAAGCCCGATCTTAACCCGAGAGAGCATGTGAATGCTATAACCATGCGCAGCGGTAATGTGCTCACGAATCCACCCCCAAAAGAGCATGAGAGAGTTGCTGGGAAGTCAGTAGATAAGGGAAAGGGTATTGCGAATGAGGGAGGAGCTGATTCAGAATTAGAAAAACCGTACGTAGCTCCACCGGCGTACAAGCCTCCGATACCGTTCCCGCAGCGATTGGTGAGCAGCAAAAACGAGCTAAGGTATGGACGTTTCGTAAAAATACTTAAGAAAATTCAGATTAACATACCTTTTGTAGAAGCTCTCCAACAAATGCCCACGTACGCCAAATTCCTCAAAGAAATTCTGTCCAACAAACGGTGTATCGAAGAGAGTGAGACGGTAACACTTACCGAGGAATGCAGCGCCATTCTTCAAAACAAGCTGCCCCCGAAGTTGAAGGACCCCGGAAGCTTCTCCATTCCATGCACAATAGGTAATCTTGATATTGATAAAGCATTGTGTGATTTAGGAGCAAGCGTGAGCCTCATGCCACACTCGGTCTTCAAGCGGATGAACTTCGGTGATCTCAAACCTACCAAGATGTCTCTCCAACTCGCTGATCGTTCGGTAAGATTTCCGGTGGGAATTGTTGAGAACATTCCCACCAAGGTAGGTAATTTATGTATACCCGCTGATTTTGTTGTACTTGACATTGAAGAGGATGATAGGATACCTATTATACTTGGTAGGCCTTTCTTAGCTACTGCAGGTGCGATGATAGATGTACAACAAGGGAAACTTTCTCTACTTGTCGGAGACGAAACGATTGAATT
>CM071860.1:48104328-48115650 GCA_036759665.1 Gynandropsis gynandra | reverse complement strand
GCCGAATCTGGTTCATATGGAGAGATCCTTTCTCTGCTACGGTCTTAGATCAAAATTCCCAATCCATCACATGTCGAGTGTCTTGCCCTGGGCACCCCACGTTCGTTTGCACTGCCATTTACGCAATGAACACTCGGGAGGAGCGTGAGAATCTCTAGCTCCACCTACTTCGGGTGCACTCATCCATTGATCCTAGCATCCCTTGGATTATACTTGGGGATTTCAATGAAATCTTGTCCACGGAAGAACACTCATCCAACACTTTCGGCCATATCCATCCTTCCATGCTCAATTTCAGAGGTTGTGTTGAAGCTATAGGAGTTTTTGATCTTGCTTATCAAGGGCCGCAATACACTTGGCTCAATAAGCAACCTGCCAGACCCGTTGCAAAAAAACTTGACCGTGCACTCATCAATGAAGCTTGGCTACTTACATTTCCTGAGAGCTATGCTGATTTTCTGCCTCCATTCATCTCTGACCACTCTCCCTGTATAGTGAGGGTCACTAACCAAAGACCCAACAACCCGAAACCTTTTAAATTCCTTAACTACCTGACCAAACACCCAAACTTCCACCAAACTATTGAGCGAGCTTGGGCAGCGGCGGGTCCCCTATCGCACTGTCTCTCAAGTTTTAGTGCCAAATGCATAAAGCTTAAAAAATCATTGAAAACACTAAACAGAGATAACTTCAGCGAGCTACAAAAGAGAGTTTTAGAGGCTAACGATCGTTTGAAATGTGTGCAGGTTCAGGCTTTGCAATCGCCGACTATGGAAAATTTTCGCGAAGAGCAGATTCATTTTGAGAACTGGTCCAGACTCCGTCTAATAGAGGAAGAATTCTTGAAACAAAAGTCCCGTATTCATTGGTTGGAAACAGGGGACCAGAACTCCCGCTTCTTTCACCGTACCATGGTTGCTCGCCATTCTCAGAATTCTATCAAATACATCATCACACCACATGGGAAGAGACTGGAATCCCTATTGGAAATCAATCAGGCTGCACTCAGTTTTTTCGGTAACATCCTCGGAGTCCCTCCTCTAAGGTCCCCGGAAGGTGTTCTTTCAGAACTTCAAAGGCTCATCCCATACTGTGTCTCTCTTACCCAAACTTATGAGATGGCTGCCCCTATCACCTCCGACACTATTATGCATGAGCTGTTTGCCCTAAAAGCCAATAAAAGCTCTGGCCCGGATGGTTTTACGGCAGAGTTCTACAGGGCAGCTTGGTCTACCTTAGGAGAAGAGCTTGCCTCAGCGGTTCTCAATTTTTTCAACTCAAGTTACATGCCTACACCAGTCAATTCAACACTTCTTGTACTGGTCCCGAAGAAACCGGAGCTCACAAGTTTTTTGATTTCCGTCCTATAGCGTGTTGCAACATCGTATACAAGATCATCTCAGGAATCATTGTCAGCCGCATCAAGATCATTCTTTCGGATCTGATCCTTCCTAATCAAACAACATTTGTCAAAGGAAGGGTGATCACAGAAAACATTCTTTTGGCCTCGGAAATGATTCATGACTACCACAAAGCAAGAGGGCCAAGAAGGATCACTATTAAGATTGATATAGCAAAGGCTTTCGACACAATTAGCTGGGATTTTGTGCTTCAAACATTGCAGACAATTCAGATCCCAGCACAACTTTTATCTTGGATCAAGTCTTGTATTTCTCGAACGGCATACTCCATAAGCATTAACGGTGGAACTTCAGGATACTTCAAGGGGAAGAGGGGGCTAAGGCAAGGTGATCCTTTGTCACCCTATTTATTTGTTATTGCTGTCAATGTTCTCTCCTATCTCCTCAATACAGCGGCTGAAACCGGGATTTTCCACTATCATCCGAGATGTGAAAGAATTAAGCTAACGCACCAAGCTTTGCGGATGATCTTCTAATATTCTTGGACGGTTTTCTTTCCTCTGTTCAAGGAGTGCTTCAAGTACTTCAACACTTCAAAGAAATTTCCGGGCTAGCAATTAATCTCGACAAATCAAGCCTCTTCTCGGCAGGTTTGACCCTTGAGGAGATAACGGACATAGAAGCAGCCACGGGTCTCAAGGCCAGCCCTCTCCCAGTCAGATATCTTGGCATCCCTTTATGTACCAAAAAACTATCTTACACTAATTGTCAGTCGCTCTTGCAAAAAGTTCAAGCCCGCCTCCAATCCTGGACTTCCAAGCTTCTAAGTTTTGCAGGGAGATTACAACTCATCAGTACAGTGATCTCGGGAATTATTGGGTTTTGGCTAAATGCATTCGTCCTTCCGAAGAAGTGCATTAAGGAACTCAACAGCCTTTTTAGTGCATTCCTTTGGAAAGGCTCGCCAAACCAGACCAAGGGAGCCAGAGTTGCCTGGAACTTGGTAACAAAACCGAAAACTGAGGGAGGATTAGGAATCAAGGATCTGGTTACCTGGAACAATTTTTGTGCTTTAAAGCTAATATGGATGCTATTTTTCCGAGCAGGGTCGGTATGGGTTGCTTGGGTTCGACAAAACTATCTTCAACGGTCGAGTTTCTGGAGGCTAAAGGCTTCATCGAGGCATTCATGGACATTCCGGAAGCTACTAAAGATCCGGACATGGGCTGCAAACTTCATAAAAGTAAAAATTGGTGACGGCTCTTCAACTTTTTTCTGGTTTGACAATTGGACACAATTTGGAAATCTTCTTGCTTTTCTGGGGAACAACGGACCAACACAGCTTGGAATCCCACTGAAGGCAAAGGTTAGCAATGCACGAAACAACTATGACTGGCTTTTACCCGCTGCACGTAACGACAAGCAACTGCAGCTAAGCCAATACCATACATCGCTGGTACCACACAACGGTCCGGACTCAACAGAATGGCATGTCAATGACAAACTGCAGACCAGATTCTCCGCCAAGCAAATCTGGCGATCTCTCTCCACCCCGTCACTTCAGGTACATTGCAATAAAATTATCTGGTTCTCCGCTAGAATCCCGAAGCATGCCTTTTTGGCATCACTACAAGAAAAACAGGTTTTAGGAACCGAAAAATCGGTTCCTAATCCGTCCCTAAACCAGATTAGGGACGAATTAGAGACGACCAATGGTAGTATCCAATCGCGCGACTCCAATTTTTTTCAGTCCCCAATCCGTTCCTAATTAGGGACGGAAATTTTAGTCTCCAATCCGTCCCTAATTAGGGACCGAAAAAGTGTCCCCAATCCGAGCGGAAAAGTAGTCCCCAATCGGTCCCTGGAATTGGAAACGGACAACAAAACGGTCTCCAAATTTTGGAAACGGCTCCTCGTGCCGTCTCCAAATTTGGTTAATCCCTAATTCTCCTTTTCTCCCAAGGTTTTCTCTCTGTTTTCCCCCTCTTTGTTTCGTGTTTTTTCCTAGGGTTTCTGATCAGTTTTGTCGGATCTTCGTTTTCCGTGGTGATCTGTTGTTTCGAGAGGCGGTTCATTTGTTCATTTGATCCTCCTCCCCATAACCTGAATTTTTACCGTCTGTAACGCAGGTTCCTGTTGTCTTACGCATGGCTTCGAAGCGTATTTTGAAGGAGCTCAAGGATCTCCAGAAGGATCCTCCTACGAACTGCAGCGCAGGTACTCTGCCTTGCTGGATCATTTGTTGCTTCTTAACTCATTAAATTGCGCTAGTGGTTTAGTTATTCTTCACCTCGTGATAATTCGACAGATGATGTTTGATTTCATTGATCTAGATCACTCATCTTGTTTAGTTGTTGGTTTCTGATAAGAACTGAAATGACGAATCAATGGAACAGTGTTTGATGGAGGAAAACCGAGATCATAACCTTTTAGTGATAAAAATTTGGAGACGACGTCGAATTTCCGTCTCCAATTGGAGACGGGCGTTTAAATTCCGTCTCCAATTGGAGACGGTCGTTTAATTTCCGTCTCCAGTTGGAAACGGAATTCAGTCGGTTCCCACTTGGAGACGGTCGTTTAATTTCCGTCTCCAATTGGAAACGGAATTCAGTCGGTTCCCAATTGGAGACGAGCGTTTAAATTCCGTCTCCAATTGGAGACGGTCGTTTAATTTCCGTCTCCAATTGGAAACGGAATTCAGTCGGTTCCCAATTGGAGACGGCTAATGCCCGTCTCCAAATTTTTTTTTATAAAAAGTTATTTATGTAAAATTACACGGATTAGGAACGGATTACGGACTAAGAGATTAATTTTCCGAAAAATCGTCCCGAAACCGTTCCTAAATCTGTTTTTTGAAGTCCTAAATTTAGTGACGGTTTCAAATCCATCTCCAAATTTGGACACGGACCACATGCCGTCTCCAAATTTGGAGACGGATGACATGTCCGTCTCCAAAATTGGAGACGGATGGTCTGCCGTGTCTAATCGATTCCCAGTTAGAAACGGATTAGACATGACTCTTCGGTACCCAAATTTGGAGAGGCATTAGTGACGGATTTCATTTTTCGTCCCTAATCCGTGTATAATCCGTTTCTAAATTTAGGGATGGAAATGTCGGTTCCTAAATTCCGTCCCTAATTTTCAATTTTCTAGTAGTGCATGGCTCTTTATGCTAAATCGGAACCCGACCAAGGACTGGATGATCACATGGGGTATCAATGTGAACCCCAACTGTGTTTTATGCAATTATATCCCTGAGTCAAGGGATCATCTCTTCTTCGATTGCCGATTCAGCAGACACATTTGGCTCTCCTGCATGACTAAGATCGGCCTTGCTACTCCATCACTGCAATGGCTCCCTACTACCAGCTGGCTTACTGGGACTTGGCATGAAAAGCATCTCCTCACCCTGGTCCTACTATTATGGCAGACTACCTTATACGAGGTATGGAGGGAACGAAACTCCCGTATCCACTCCTAAAACTTTATAAGTGAGGCATCCATTCTTATCCGTATAGACAGGACGATTCGGAAAAAAGCGGCTGCTCTAAGAGGAGACAACAATGAGTTAGCAAGCTCACTACTCCAACGTTGGTTCTCACGCGACTTTTCTTCCTAGTTTCGGGAAATGCACTTGGTTCGATACGACTCTGTGTACTAACGGTTACCGTTCCTTTTGTAAAAACGCTGCTATTTTTGTAGTTTAATATCTAATATTAATAGAATACCCATTACCAAAAAAAAAACTCTTCTTTCGTGGGGGTTCATGTGTGACATTTTCGTGAAAAAGATAAGCATAAAATAGTTGTAGTACGTCTGAAGGTATGATATTTAAAGAAAGATGCGAGATAAAGATTTGCCGCTCATATTATTTTCCTCAAATAGTATTTAATAAATAAAAATAGTATGTATAATAGATAGAAATAAGAGAACATATGATTTGTACTTAGCTCGTGAGCAAACTCGTCTAAATTAAAATTCTTTTTAGGTTTGTTTTTTAAATGAGCCGACAACCCATTTTACACCTTTACATCAATTTATCTGGAGTCACCAAATTGACATCACTCAAGGACGTTGTTTGGTCAGCTTAAATCTGATATCAACTAAATGGCTATGAGCTTCATCAATTCATCTATGAAACCCATGTTCCTCCATCACCTACCATTGATACTGTAGGAAACCTCACACTAAATCTAGCCTTTATCCCCTAGAATCAACAACATCAACAACTTAATATCGCTTTTCTCATCTCCCTATCCGGCTCAGTCCAAACCTTGGTTTCTCGACCCATGACATCTCGTAAAATTTGGGAAACACTTGCTAGAACATATGGTAATCCCTCTCGTGGCTGTATTCGCCAATTGAAGGATCAAACAGATCGATATGTCAAAGGATCTCACTCCATTGACGAATACATGCAATCTATCTCTTCCAAAGATGATGCTCTTGTCCTTTTTGGCAAACAAATGGATCTAGATGACCTTGTAGAACGTGTTCTCACCGGTCTTCCCAAAGAATTCAAAGCCATTGCAGAAGTCATAAACACACGAGAGACTACAATCTCCTATCCTGAATTGGGCCTATCTTTTTGCAACTGCAACTTATCTCATTAACCAAATGCACACCTCAATTCTTTCTTATGCTTCACCGTTTCAAAACTATTTTCGAAAAACACTAAACTACTTCAAATTTCGAGTTTTTGGGTCTCTCTGCTACCCTTGGCTCCAACCATATTCTACTAAAAACTACAACTGTGATGTACCCCTTATGTCCTTGTCAGATACTCCTTAACACAAAGTTCTCAACTCTATCTTGACATTACATCTCCTGTTTTATATATTTCTGGACATGTCCACTTCGTTGAAACTACTTTTCCATTAGCAAACCTCACCTTTTTCATCTCAAGTTCTAAATCATGTCCTTCTATTTCTATTTCTCTTGTGTCTCTTCTGTTTTTTCCTCGACCAACGGTGACAACAAAATCTGACATCGTCTTGCTCCCACAATCCTTTACCGATCAACTCACAATTACCTTGCTCAATAAAATAGGCATTGAACCCTCTCCAGAAATACTCACCACCAACACCGTAAGAGAAATAGCTAATATTGTAACACAAAACCAACACCACATGACTACCTATTCGAAGAACCAGATTTTCAAACTTGCATCAAAACTAAGCCTCAATGCCATTGTCTCTCCCTCGGTGGAATTTTAACCTACCACAATCAAACAAGCCCTTAAAGACCATCATTGGAAACAAGCCATATCCACCAAATTTGATGCATTGGCCCGCAAGGAAACATGGAACTGTTGGTTTTGCTCTTTGTTCATGAGCTTAGGATTGATTAGCTCATGAACTTACTTCTCTCATGAACATTTGTGCAAACTAGGAAAATAAAATTTGTGAAGAACTTGCTGTTTTTTCTTATATTATTGTGCTGGAAAATAAGAACAATTTTGGGGTTATGAGTTGCAGAAAATAAGATGGTTGAGTTGGTGTTTTTGGGTGAGTGTATCTCCTCCCCCTCTCCACATTTCATATATATAAAAATACCATACAAAAGCTCATATATCCTAGTTCACATGCCTAAGTCTCTAATAACATATCACTATCTATATTCTGCATAAAAATTGACCATTATATAGGCCATAACCGTTTTTAATTCTCTGCATTTTCTCAGACTTAATTTTTTTTTCTGTTTCATGTCATTTTCATCCAGATGGGCTTCTGGGTTTCATGAATTCTTGGGCTGGGCTGACTAAAAGCTTCTTCAACTTGTTTTAACATGGGCTTCGTATGGGCTTGCTCCTGGTGGCCCATCTCCTTCATTTTCAGATTAGGGGTCATCTTTTTTTCACCCAAATTAGGGTTTGCCGCCTCCAAACTTTTCTCTGCAGATTGTGCTTCTTCACCGGCGATTTCTTCAACCGTCCGTGTGTCGTCGCCACCCGCCCATGCTCCGTCGCCTCCTCGTTTCTCCGATGACAGCAACAAGGGTAAGATTCCAACACTCCCTCTCGAACCCTTAGTGCTGTCGGTTGAGATTTTTGATTTCTTCTCCGCCTCTGCAGGGTACTTCTCCGTCGTCACGAGTTCCTTCTCCGTCGTCACAGGTTCCTTCTCCGTCGGCTCCCTCTCGTGGCTCGCGGCGTGCCTCTCCTCCAGGCTGCTCGCGGCGCTTGTCTTCTCCGGGATGCTCACGGTAAGCTTCATGGTTTCTCTTCCCATTGTTGAGTCCGTTTTAGATATCTCAGTACTTACTTGTGCTTCGTTCTTTATTTCATGAGTTTTGGAGTAATTTCCAGCAGCGAATTCTCCATGCTTCTCCTTCGATTTCGGTAAGTTCGCGGTGTTTTGTTGATTTTTGGATGTCTTCTCCTCTAACAATCTTTCTTCCTTGTTTTGTTGTGACAGATATATCTCCCTTTCCAGCGGTCATCAACAGCTCTCCATTTCCCATTCGAATGGAAATCTGAACACTTCTATCCAAGTAAGTAAATTGCTCCTCATTGTGCGTCATGTGGTTGGATGCACCGCTGTTCAGCAACCATGTATCCTTGTGAATGATTTGTTGCGTGTCTTGGTTGGCTGTAAACAATAGTTCGTCGTTGTCGCTTTCATTTTCTTGTGTTTGATGTGCATGTCCATGTGTTGGCTGTATTTTTCGGTATTTGCATTCTTTCGCTTGATGTCCTATTTTGCCACACACAAAGCATGGTCCCTTAGGTTTATATTGCATAGTTTGTTCAGTATTTGTACCTTTGTTTTTGAAGTAACATTCGTCCTCGTTATGGTTGTTTTTCTTGCACACATTGCACCACCTTCCCGTGTTTGTTTTCTGGTTTGTTTTGTAAGCTTTAGGCTTACTAGAATCGCCATAATTTCCAGCCCTTTGTGGCTGGAAACTAGCCTTGAATGCTCCCTCTCCTTCACTTCTCTTTTGGCTTAGAACCCTTTGCTCTCGGTTTTGTAGCACATTGATTAAATCTGAAACTGTTAGGGTCCTTCAGTCTTTAGTTTGTTCTATTACCTCAACTGAAACTTAGTAGTCCTTGGTTAGAGAACCTAGGACCTTCGAAGCCAACTCATTGTCCGTAATTTTTTCGCCATAACTCCTCATTTCAGCACCTAAGTCAGTAACTCTTTTAGAGTACTCCTTAAGTGATTCCCTTTCTTCCATCGAAATATCCCAAAATGCATTTGTTAGTTGCTGTAACCTAACCATTACAGCTCGCTCATCTGCTTGATATTCTCCTTTTAATGCTTCCCATGCTGTTTTTGCTGACTCTATCTCTTGAATTTGTGTGAAAATGTCTCCTGTGACAGCTCGGTGAATGATTCTTAATGCTCTTTGATCTTTTATGTATTTTCCTTCCACTCTTTCAAGTTATCTTGTTGTTCTTGAGTTGCATTTCGCCAAACTCTAGGGTGTTCCGGTAGTCCCTCGGACACCACTTCCCACAACTCTTCCGACCTAAAGATGGTCTTCATCTTTGCTACCCAAGCATTGTAGTTCTTCCCTTCGAAAATGGGCACAAATTCCTCTTTTGTGCTCATTGTTGCTTCTCCTCTTAGTTTTTAGAATTTTCCTATCGTTTGTGATAGAAAATACCTCTTCCTTGCTTCTGCTCCCTCTTAGACAGATTTAGTGCTCCTCTTGTTGCTTGTGTTTGCTTGTGCTTGGTTGTGGTTGTTTGTGCATTTTGTGCTCTAGGTCTCCTTGAATCTTTACTGCTCTCATACCAATTGTTGGTTTTGCGCTTTGTTCATGAGCTTAGGATTGATTAGCTCATGAACTTACTTCTCTCATGAACATTTGTGCAAACTAGAAAAATAAAATTTGTGAAGAACTTGCTGTTTTTTCTTATATTATTGTGCTGGAAACTAAGAACAATGATGTGCGTAGACTCAAGTAATAAATTACCTAGACTAACGCTTCCGCAAGGATACGGATCGTGTAGCAACTAGGGTCGAACACAAGGAATTGATGCAACTCTAAAGCTATTGGACTAATGAATAAGACGTATAAAATCAATAGTAGAAGGAATGCAAATGCAAACTAACTAAACTAAAGATAGGAATGACTCAGCGACAAATCACCATAGGTATCAAGAGTTGCACAACGATGTAACGAAGTTCTAACGAGATAATTGGTCTTAGATACTATCACGAGTTCAGGGAATTCAAGCTCTCCTATAGGAACTAACTGGCGTAGACTTGTCCACTATCTAGCATGCATATACCAATGTATCCATTGCGCATCTTACATGGATAGACGCATTACGACCGCTATCCTAATCCCTAGATTCAATCGATTGACCTGGCGTAGATTCTAAACCGATTAAACCCTAAATCATGGCTAAAAGTCTAATGCCCTGGCGTTGGTTTATTAGACGTCTAACATCATTCATTCGAGTGGCGTACAAGTAATGAAAGCATTAAGATCAACCATGAAATCTGAAAACATGATAAAATACCGAATTCATTCATAACGAGTGGCGTACAAGTATGAAAACATTAAGATCCACCATTCATTAAGCACAAGACTTCATTACATGTTGGCAATACTCTCTATCCTATGGCAATAGATCTACTTGGACATGAACTCAGGAAACGAAACACAAAAGAAATCTAAATTCAACATAGAAAGAGAATAAGAATGCTCCCTATTCATCAACCGATGTCTTCAATAGATCCTCCATGCTCCGGATCCTTCGTTCCGTCCTTCTCGATCCCTCCAAGCGTGTTCTCTATGTCTCTCAATCATCCTTGGGTCCCCTTTTTATAGATCTGATTTCTCATGATTTGGCTGTTCTAAATCTTGGGAATTAGTTGAGAAAATCGAATCCCCTTTTAATAGATCTGATTTCTCATGATTTGGTTGTTCTAAATCTTGGGAATTAGTTGAGAAAAACAAGGGCCCGAGCGGGCACAGCTTCTACCTGCTCGTGCAGGCCTTGTGCCCGACCGTGTAGACCCATTTTCGCCCGAGCGGGCATTCATGCCCGAGCGTGTTCCTCTTCAGCCCGAGTCGTGCAAAGCTACGGCGCATCTTGATGACAATTAACCCGAGTGGGCACTCCAATTCCACCCGATCGGGCACACATGCCCGATCATATTCCTTGAACACCCGAGTCGTGCAAAGCTACGGGGTTGTCTTGGCATCAATTACCCGAGCGGGCACACTTCTAATTCCTGAGCGTGCATGACCTAAGATGTTGTTTCCGCTCCTTTCGCTCGGTGTTTGTATGTTCACTTCAATCCACGGCCTTGCACAAGTTGAACCTTGTCATTTCGGGGTTAATTTGCCAATATCTCTCGTTTTTCTCGTCATGTCTTCGTTTCCTACACAAAACATGAAATGTACATGAAATCCTCGAGTAATCTCGATAAATGAATGAAATCTAATAAATCTACCTAAAACTAGACCTAAGAATGATATAAAAACTACAACGGATTACGTGTTATCAAACTCCCCCAGACTTAACCTTTTGCTCGTCCTCGAGCAAAACTAGAGTCGAGTACTAGAAGAGCTAAACAACAATGGATACTAACACAAATACATCAAAGGATTAGCCATCATGCAAAACAACGCGTCACATGAACGCAAGCCTAAGCGTACCAAGTTCAGACTTCTAGCAACCGAAAGTCTCGAACCATGCAATCCTACCAATGACCTAAGTCTAATCCGTACTCCTAAACAACGTCCAAGAGATCTCCATACCAACTCTCCTAAGCTTGAGATATCATTAAGCTCAAATTCTCGTTCTTATTTTTTTTTATTTCTTTCTTTCTTCTTTTCTCTTTTTTTTTATAGATCCACGCTTGGTTCCTAGGACGTCGAAGTCGAAGAGGGTGGCTTTCTACTTAGACCCAGGCTGCCTATGGCACACTCATAAGGTCTCGTAACCTTAGCGGAGTGAAGAGATGCGTCATTGAAGCATATTTTTCTGATTTTT
>CM071860.1:48072526-48099584 GCA_036759665.1 Gynandropsis gynandra | reverse complement strand
ATCCTTCCAAGCGTGTCTTCTATGGCTCTGAATTGTCCTTGAGTCATCCCCCCTTTCAATCTGGTTCGAATCCCCTTTTTATAGATCTGATTTCTCATGATTTGGTTGTTCTAAATCTTGGGAATTAGTTGAGAAAATCAAGGGCCCGAGCGGGCACAGCTTCTACCCGCTCGTGCAGGCCTTGTGCCCGACCGTGTACATCCATTTTCGCCCGAACGGGCACTCATGCCCGAGCGTGTTCCTCTTCAGCCCGAGTCGTGCAAAGCTACGGCGCATCTTGATGACAATTAACCCGAGTGGGCACTCCAATTCCACCTGATCGGGCACACATGCCCGATCATGTTCCTTGATCACCCGAGTCGTGCAAAGCTACGGGGTTGTCTTGGCATCAATTGCCCGAGCGGGCGCACTTCTAATGCCTGAGCGTGCATGACCTAAGATGTTGTTTCCGCTCCTTTCGCTCGGTGTTTGTATGTTCACTTCAATCCACGGCCTTGCACAAGTTGAACCTTGTCATTTCGGGGTTAATTTGCCAATATCTCTCGTGTTTCTCGTCATGTCTTCGTTTCCTACACAAAATATGAAATGTAGATGAAATCCTCGAATAATCTCGATAAATGAATGAAATCTAATAAATCTACCTAAAACTAGACCTAAGAATGATATAAAAACTACAACGGATTACGTGTTATCAAACAATTTTGGGGTTATGAGTTGCAGAAAATAAGATGGCTGAGTTGGTGTTTTTGGGTGAGTGTATCTCCTCCCCCTCTTCACATTTCATATATATAAAAATACCATACAAAAGCTCATATATCCTAGTTTTCTCGAAGCTTACGTCTCTAATAACATATCACTATCTATATTCTGCATAAAAATTGACCATTACATAGGCCATAACCGTTTTGATTCTCTGCATTTTTCAGATTTAGGTTTTTTTTTCTGTTTCATGTTATTTTCACGCAGATGGGCTTCTGAGCTTCATGAATTCTTGGGTTGGGCTGACTAAAAGCTTCTTCAACTTGTTTTAACATGGGCTTCGTATGGGCTTGCTCCTGGTGGCCCATCTCCTTCATTTTCAGATTAGGGGTCATCTTTTTTTCACACAAATTAGGGTTTGCCGCCTCCAAACTTTTCTCTGCAGATTGTGCTTCTTCACTGGCGATTTCTTCAGCCGTCCGTGCGTCGTCGCGGCCCGCCCATGCTCCGTCGCCTCCTCGTTTCTCCGATGACAGCAACAAGGGTAAGATTCCAACAGGAACCTCATTCCAATCAGTTGTAAGTGGATCTTTTGAACAAAATATCTCTTTAATGGCTCTATTGATAGGTACAAAGGTTGGCTCGTTACAAAGGGGTTTCACCAATGACCAAGAGTGGACTACCATGACATGTTCAATCCTTTTTTTCAAACCCACAACTGTTCATCTTGTTATGAGTACAGCTACCTCCCTTGGCTGGCCTCTTTGGTTGTTGGACGTGAACAATGCTTTTCTCCCTGGACATATCATGAAAGATGTCTAGATGAAAAAGCCTCCGGTTTTTATCGACAAATATCATCAAACACATGTATGCAAATTCAAGAAGGTTTTACGAACTGAAACAAGCCCCTCGAACATGGTGTAATGAACTTCACAACTTTCTACTATCATCTTGTTTTACAAACTCTTTGACTGACACCTCTCTATGAATCATATGAATTGGGCCGCATTAAATGCTTCTCCTTGTATTTGTTGATGACATTGTTATTACCAGAAACAACTCCAAACTGAATTTTGATAGATCATCTTCCAAAATGATTCTCATTGAAGGACATTGGGCAACTATCGTTCTTCCTTGGTGCACACATCTCACGGTCTTTCTTCTCAGACAACGCAAGTACATTCGTGATCTACTTCAAGGACCATGCTTGGCTCAGAACATGTTTCTACTACAATTTCTCTGCGAACTTCACTCACACTCATGCAAGGAACCACTCTCACTAATTGGACATTATTCCGAATGGTTGTTGGAAGCTTGCAGTATCTTTTGTTCACAAAACCGGACATAACCTTTGGAGCCAATAAGTTATCTCAATTCATGTGTCAACCAACAACTGATCACTAGCAACATTCAAACGTGTTCTTCGTTATCTAGATTGAACACAATCTCATGGAGTTTGCATGCATCGCGCAAATCCTCTCACACTTCTTGTCTTTTTAGATGCAAATTAGGTTGGAAATAAGGATGATTACTTATCAACAATTGCACATATTTTCTTTCATGGTTCGCATCCACAAGTATTGAAGTTCGTTGGGTTTGCTCTCTCTAATCGAGCTTGGTATCAGATTTCCAACAATTTCGAGAATTGTGATACCATGGGGGCAACTTACGCGTCCTCCAACCTAATTTTTAATTCTCGCATGAAACACGTTGCTCTTGATTCACTTCACTTGCAACCAAGTTCAATCCGGTGCTCTGTACATTGCTCATGTCTCCTCTACTAACCAACTCGTCGATGCACTTACCAAGCCTCTCATTCGGACAGGAAAACAGGAGTTCTACTTCAAGATTGGAGTTCACCAAGAATATCCATCTTCAAAGGGCATGTAAGAGGATTTGCAAAAAATCTTTCGTTACTTGATTGGCTCCCTAACTGTAGCCAAATTCAAGCAAATCTTCATTACTTGATTGGCTCTTTGATTGTAGCCAATTCCAGTAAATATGTTCTTTTGTATTTGCTATATATATATGTACTTCTTATGTTAACACGTCAATGTAATAATACACAATTATACAGACCTCTAATGGAAGGAAAGCTGCCAAAGAGGCAATGTGGTCAGATGTAGAAGGTTGTGGGCCAGATTGGAATGTCAGTACGTGGATGTCTGTATATATGTCATATATGTACGTGTATATATATACCTAGAGGTGCGGAAGAGAATGAGTGTGGGGAAGTAGACGTGCATCCATAATTTTGATTGAAGAGGGAAGTAAACGTGGGCAGTTTGTGAATCTTCAGGTTGAAAATGTGAGATCTTTCAACTTATATTTTTATTATTGGTATACCTCACATAGAAATTGATTTATATATATATGGAATTTTTTATCAGACCTTTTATTCTAATTTAGAACAATCAGAAAATGACAATATTTGACATTACATATCTAGAAGAAATTTATAAAATTTGAAAACTAATTGGAAATTATATGCTAATAAATATATTTGGTCTAATTCAATCCAAAAACTAACTCAATGGTTAGGGTTATAGATATAGGAGAATTTTGTGAAATCTCATTTATATGAATTGTGTACAAAGGATATTTATATACAATGTAACAACAACCCTAATGCGAGAAAAAGGTAAATGTACATATTTATACAATACACTTAATATGCCCCTCTAGATGAATAACCGGAGATGAGTCTAATCTTGACGCAAAAACTTTGAAACGAAGAACGTGGTAAAGGCTTGGTTAGTAGATCATCTAGTTGGTCGGCCAGTATCACAAGTGATATTTAGAGGGTACCCGACTGTACCTGTCCACGGACAAACAAATAATCTAAGACAATGTGCTTAATCCGAGAGTGTAACACAAGATTTACAGCAAGATAGGTGGCTCCAATGTTGTCGTAATAGATAATTGGTGCATCCAGTAAGATGATTCCGAGTTTTGTAAGGAGGTTTATGATCCAACAAAATTCAGCGGAGTAGTATTTGACTTCCATTGAAGAACACATAACAAGAACCTTTTGTTTCTTGAAGGACGAAGAGATGAGATGATGTCCAAGATACACGATATAGACTCTTGTAGAGGTAAATTCGTCAAGATCACCACCTTCCCTCGAGTTCCGACGAGGCAATGCAGTACACGTTTTGCTGCATGGAAATGAAGAGATGTGGGAGTGTAAATGTCTTGGGAACTGTGATTATCAGGAAAATTGATGTCCGGTCGAGTAAGGACATGTATTGGAGGTTGCCTACAATAGCCCAGTATTCAGTAACGTTGACGAGAGGTTCACCTGCAACAAGTGTGATTCCCTAATTAAAATTATTTTGATTCATCATGCATAAATTAATTCAGTCAATTAATAGGTGACATAAAATATCTATTCCATCTTCCACCCCAAATTTGAATTATTATTTTGGGTTGAATATCGAACCAGATAGTGAAATAATTAATTGTAACATTTATTAATTATTGTAAATATAAAAAATATATTAAGGTTATGGTAGCGAAAATCTTAGTGCGCCAAAAAAAGAACCGAGTTTTCGTTTCACCAAATAATAAATTCATGAGAAGTACCTAATGATTAGTTAAAACTTTGATAAAGATAACCATTACATGAAGTAGTAGATTAAGGCCAATCTTACGCAACTTGACCTCGTATCTTTATTTCGTCGAAAATTCCTGAACCTTTACGGAGTTTAGTTCTCTTTTGTTATTTAAGCCATCAAGGGCCTACGTTATTAATATAATTAAGGAATTATATAGATATTGTAATCCAGAATATAGATTCGAAGTAATAGTAATTCTTTATAGAGATATTATGTCTCAAAATAAGTGTTTATTTACTGAAATTTTTTATTTTATCAAGTTCTCTTCACGCGAATGATCGATATTTTTTGACAAGCATCGAGTAATTCAAATAAAGTTTGATGTCTTATTAGGTGTAAAGGGATGTTATTATATAATAGTATAAGAGCGGTAGAAAAGAAAATGAAACATAATAAACTAATCTACATCAATAAGATAACTAAACATTTCGAAAGATATTTTGAGTAGATTTCTGGGACAATAATCAAAGTTCTTCACAACCCTGATGTTGGAGAATACATATCATGAACTCCCAATTTGGCAAGAAATATATCAAATTCCTTCTTCTAGCTGGTGATGTGTTAGAACATGAAGCGTGATGATGGATCGGGAAGAGACATGATGACAAAAGAAATGACAATTTATTTCAATGTCTTTGGTTCTTTCACGCAAGACTGGATTTGCAACAATATGTATGACATATTGTCTATTACAATATAGAAACATCGTTCATCACGAGTAAGACACCTAAAGAAAGGAGAAGTCCTCGTAACAAAATAATTTCGCAAATTGTGATGGTCATAACATGATATTCAGCTTTGGCATAAGATAATGAGATTGTCTACTATTTCTTTAATTTTCAGGATATTGGAGATTTTCCAAGCTGAATTAGGTATCTAGAAAGGGATTTGCAAGTCCTATCAACCAACCCAATTTGAATCACACCAACAAGAAAAACAAGATTAGATTTAGATTGAAGTAATATTTCTTCTTTTGGATTGCACTTAAGATAACAGACAACATGAAGAGTTGCATCCCAATGCTCTTATATTGGCTGCTGCATTAATTGAGAGAAAATGTGGATGTTGTATGGACAAGAAGCAAGTAAGTAGTGGAAACATCCCACATGTCGATGATGGTTGATGGGATCAAGTACAAGAAGGCTTGTGGAGATGGCTTGCTTGTGATTTTGTTCAAGTGGAAACCTTACTGGTTTGCTTCAAAGTGGAACAACTTCAGATATGATTTCAAGAGCATATTGTCTCTGAAACAAAGATATACCAGTGGAGTTCTCTGCAACTTCAATACAAAAAAACAAAGTAATTGAGAGGACCAAAATCCTTCATCTGGAAACAAGAGCTGATATAAACCTCGAAGATGCGGATTGAAATAGGTTTATTTCCCGTAATAAGCAAATCATCGACGTAAACTAAAACATGTAGGCAAATATCATATATGTGGAACACAAATAGTCAATGATCAGCCTCACACTACTGAAACCCGTATCAGAGCGAGGGAAACTCCAAGGTTGGAGAATCAACATCGGATAGCTTGCTTCAGACCACAGAGAGATTTGCGGAGGCGACATACTTGATTATATTCTGGAGGTTGAAATCCTAGTTGAAATTTCATGCGAAGTTGTTCACTGAGATCCTCATGCAAAAAAGCATTGTGAACGTCCATTTGATGAAACTACCAATCTCGTGGTGGAAAAACTACCAAATAAGTCTTGTATGTGACCATTTTTGCAACCGGAGCGAAAGTATCGTCGTAGTCTATTCCACTAGTCTAGTTATTCCTTAAAGTATCAATCATGCATTGTATTTTTTAATTTATCTATCGCAATGATACTGGATGTGAAAGATCTATTTGCAGCCAATTTCATTTTTGTCTGATGGGATGTTTGTGATATCAGAGATTTAATTTCCTAAACCACTCTACCGCAAGTATACGGTATGTGTAGTATTAGGGTCAAACTCTGGAGACTTAATGCTAATGTTAGAACTAAGAATTCACAAGAAGAAGATCGATCAATATGTGGTTATCAAATGGAAAGTAAAGATATAAAAGAATAACGAAACTAGATTCAGCAAGATGGAGCACAACGAGTTTCAGTAATACCGGGACATGTAATGGATGTTTCAACGGAACATAAAATCAGATTATATCAATTGACGGGAAACTCAAATCTAAATCCACTACCTAGGGAATCAACGTCACACATCTCTCGAAGCAGCGCGGAACATCTAGATGTATACAGAACGAATGAGGAATTGTACCTCAACTATCTGAAATGACTCTCTCGATGCCTAAATCCTCTACCTAGGGAATCAACGTTACTCATTTCTCGATGCAGTACGGAACATCTAGATGCATGAAGAACAATAGGGAACTCGACCTCTACTGTCGGAAGCAATGGGAATTCGACCTCTATCAACGGAAGTGACTCTCTCGATTCCTCAATCCACTATCTAGGAGGTAAACATACTCATGTCTCGATTCAGTAAATCTATAACATAAACACATGAAGAACAATGGGAGTTCTACCTCAATTATTACCATTCCTAAATAGATTAACCAATCGGCTAGATTCTCATTAATCTAATTCATTATATGGTTAATTCCAAGACTCAAATCTCACTATCTCGATGCCTAGACGTCTAATCTCATTCAAACAGTTAATCTCATTGAAACAGGTGATCAACAAGTATGAATGCATTAAGCACAACCCATCATACCATACGAATGAACAAAACCGAAATGAAGCATTAAGAACCAAACTATCTATTACATAGCATCCCTAAACTAAGGCAAAGTGAACTATTCAGAAATCATAGAGAAAACACACAGTAAGTATTCATCTTTCCAATCCTCAAAGTGTGGCCTCGAACAAATCTTTCGGTTTCCCGAAATATCCTTCTTCAACTGTGCTCTCTCTCCCTTATGTTCTGTTCTGTACTCCCTTTTTCTTCCCTCTCTACTGGTTCTTTTTAAACTTCACGCTTGTTCAAACTCTACCCGTGTCATTCACTTGCTCAGTTTCCGTACAAGCCCGACCGTGCACACCAATCAGCCCGACCGTGTCCAAACCAACCCCAGGGATATTGGCATCTCCTTAGCAGCTTTCCTTGAGGTGATCAACTGGGCATGGAACAATCCCAGGCCGTGCAACACATATGGGGGTCTTTCTGGACATTAAGCCCGACCGTGCATGTTTGTGAGTTCGGTCGTGCGTGTGGCTTGCCCTTTCAGCCTGGTATTGCAAGTGGTGATGGTCGGCCATGCTGCATGAATGTTTTCTCCCCGACTGTGCTTGATTGTTGCTCGGTCGTGCTACTTGAAGTCATCAACCCCCGGTCGTTGCTCCAAAAGATGCTCAGCCGTGCTGCATGGATTCTTCAGCTCGATCGTGCCTTGATTGTTGCCTGGCCGTGCTGCATGGATTCATCAGCAACCCGGTCGTGCTTGTGAGGATGCTCGGCCTTATTGCTTCAGCTTGGTAGATCGGTCGGGCACAGAGTGATGCTCGGCCATGCTGTGTGTTCTCCATTGCATTTTGCTCGGTAGTGCAGCAATAATGATGCTTGGCCGTGCTCCTTTCACACTTCGGTCACTTTGTCACATTTTCAGGTAGATTTACCGCATTTACTTGTATTTGCTTGTGATGTAATCTTTTCCTGTACGACACACGAAATAATAGAAGAAGCCTTCACTTGTGCTCAATATATCGGTAAAGCTCAAGAATCGTAATCAAAACTAAACATAGGAATTATGAAAATACTATAACGAATTAGGTGTTATCAAAATCCTCCAGACTTACCCTTTGCTTGTCCTTGAGCAAAACTAGAGTCGAGTACAAGAAGAGTTCAACAACAATCGGATACCAGCACAAATACTTCGAAGAATTAGTCATCATGCACAACAACATGTCACGCAAACATAAGCCTAAGCGTACCTAGTTCAGACATTTATCGATCAAAATTCACGAGCCATGCAATCCTACACATAACCTAAGGTCATTTCATACCCCTAGACAACATCCAAGCAATCTCCATACCAATTCACCTATGCTTATATGATTATATCATTACAATTATTCCTCGTCTTTTCTATCTCTTAGTTATATTCGGTTTCCACAATTTTTTTGTTTGAAAATCTGTGCTTGGTTTCTAGAACGTCGGAGTCGAAGAAGACAACTTTTTACTTAGACCCAAGTTGCCGATTGGCACACTCATAAGGTGTAACCTTACCGGAATAAAGAGATGTGTCATTAAGAAGTTTTTTAGACCAAACCAGTGAGATTAAGCATCAGTTCTAACCTTTAGGACGTAGAAAAGCACTGCAACCCACCACTTAGACCCCAAAAATCGATATCGGTGTAATCATTATAATATAAACCTAAAATAGTTAGAAACTTATCCATATTAACAGCGGAATATACGCGCGTGGAATTATAAAATCAAATGATCGGTAAAGAATGAACGGTAAACTGTATCCGACAAGGCAAAGAATGAATGGTATACACGGAGATATGAGTACTTGAACTGAATCCTAGGAGCTGAAATGCAACTATAGATCATGGTTTCATGCACAACTATTAAACTAATCGATACCCAAAAGAATTTCTTAGCAAACCTAGACTATGATTCCCGATTCGACAAAGTCACACAAAATGACTAAAGCTCGAAATTTCGTACTAGATATCCATAATTTATTCCTAAAGAAAGTAAAAAGAAAACTCAACATCTAATCCTAATCACATGCATGTTACTCGATGAGTACTCCCCCAGACTTGAACGGAACACCGTCTCGGTGTTCAAAACCTATGAGAGAAGCTCGCATACTAAAACACGAGAGAAAAATGTTAGAACACGCGCACCTTGTGTATCTTGCTATCTCGAGTCGGTAATGCAGCTGGACGTTGTACACGCCTCCTCCTTAATGGATGATATCAAAGTCAGAAAACCTTTGAAAAGGAATCACACAATCCGAAGGAGAAAATACGATACAATGCGACAGTTCACCGAGCACATGAATGTGAAAAGAATAAGAATAAATCCTGAAAATGAAAAGAAATAAAAAAATATAAAAGTTGGGTTGCCTCCCGAGGAGCGGTTGTTTAAGGTCCAAAACTTGACCCATGTGCTCTGCTCATCACCATCGAGGTGGATGTCCTTCTCTTCATGTGCAACGTCTCCCGCGTCTTGTCGTTCGTTCGGGTGTAGCACAATGAATGGTCATGCACCTTGCAGGAACAACTAGCCCGCTCGTGCTGTCCTTAAGCCCGACCGTGTTGCATTCCCATGTTAGCGTCTGGTCGGGCGTGAGTTTCCAGTTTTGGCCGAGAATGTTGCACGGGTCGGGCTGTCCTTCTCTTATGCAACGTCGTCTCCTGCGTCTTGTCGTTCGTACGGGTGTAGCACAATGAATGTTCATGCACCTTGCAGGAACAACCAGCCCGCTCATGCTCTCCTTAAGCCCGGCCGTGTTGCATTCCCATGTTAGCGTCTGGTCGGGCGTGAGTTTCCAGTTTTGGCCGAGAATGTTGCACGGGTCGGGCTGTCCTTCTCTTCATATGCAACGTCTCCTGCGTCTTGTCGTTCGTACGGGTGTAGCACAATGAATGTTCATGCACCTTGCAGGAACAACCAGCCCGCTCATGCTCTCCTTAAGCCCGGCCGTGTTGCATTCCCATGTTAGCGTCCGGTCGGGCGTGAGTTTCCAGTTTTGGCCGAGAATGTTGCACGGGTCGGGCTCATGATATGCCATATAGTGCTTCTTTCCATGGTGTGTACCCGATCGGGTGGACATGTCTGATCGGTCGGGTTTGATTTGCTGCCACTTTGCATCGTGAATGTTGCACGGGTCGGGCTCAGCCTATGCCCGGTCGTGCTGGTCTGTAAAGAGGGCGCCCGATCGTGCAAGTGATGCTGATCAGTCGGGCATTTGATTCAGCAATTAGGTGCCGAGAGAAATGCACGGGTCAGGCTGAGCATATGCCCGATCGTTCTGTGGTCTTGAGGGGACACCCGGTCGTGCACCTGGTACTGCCTGGTCGGGTGTTTCATGCTGCAAATGGGAGCCGAGAGTGTTGCACGGGTCGGGCTGCTGTGTTGCTCGATTGTGCTGCTCTCAAAAGGAGGCGCACGCCCGTGCATGTTGTGTAGCTCGATCGTGCACTTCATCAAATTAGTTGGCCGCACCACTACTCCATTGCTTAGCGTTTCCTCCTTAGATCTCGAAGCTTGTCCGTGCCCGTGGTCATCGTCTTAATCCGTATATCCAGTTGTGGGAGCTTTTTCAAATGGTTTACTCAAGACAGCAACGGACAATACGAGTTCTACCATATGTACTTTTTTGAGGTCCTTATTCAACCTGAACTCCACTGTCTTTTCCCCAATATTCATCGTGAATTTCCTTGCTCCCACGTCGATGATGGCATTGGCGATATTGAGGAATGGTCTTCCCAAGAAAATAGGATTCTTTCATCCCCCTTCATATCCAATACCACAAGATCAACGGGGATGTAGTAATTGCCTACCTTAAGTGGTACATCCTCCACAATATCCATCAGATGTTTCGCTGATCGAGCAGCCATATGTAGTACCATCTTCGTAGATTTAATATCTCCCATATCCAATTTCTCGCACATTGACAATGACATGATGCTGATACTCACCCCTAAGTCAGAGAGGGCATTGTGGATGGTAACGTTTCTGAGCTTACAAGGGATGACAAAGGTACCTGGGTCGGATAATTTCTGTGGTATCCCATGATGGCTAACTAGGTATGTCGCATCGGTGATCATCACTGTCTCCTCTTCCACTCTACGTTTCTTGGTGAGGATTTCCTTGAGGAACTTAGTGTAGGAAGGTATATGCATGATTGCTTTGTGGAAAGGCATAGACATCTCCATCTTCTTCAACCTTGCTGCGAACTTGAAAAATTGCAAATTGTCAGCTTGTCTCATTTGGCGACCGGGAAATGGAAGTGGAGGAGGTCTTGGTGGCGGTGCCACATAAATCCGTTCTTCTTCCTCCTCATATTCTGATTCCTTATGATGCTCGGAGTCGCTAGGCTTCACCGTTTAAGACTTTGAGCTCTCTCCTTTCTCATAATTTTGGGGTTCGATGTCCGCAAGTTTTGTCCCTCTCCTCTACATGACGGTATTGAAATGGTCACGGGGATCAACTTAGGTTTCACCGGTAGAATTCCTTGCGGATTGGAAGAGCTCGCTGCAAGCTTTGCAACTTGGGTGACTAAGATCTTCATATGCGTTTGAATTTCCCAAATTTGCTTCTTTATGTCTTCGTGATCTCGTCTTATATTTTTCAGCTCAGCGTATTGATCTTTCTGTCTTTGTAAAATCTGAGCAAATATAGACATGATCTCGGTGTTCCCCTCTTGTTGTGAAAGTGGCACTGGTACTCCTCTTTGCTGATATCCTTGATACCTTGCGCTCTAGGATGGAGATTCTTGTTTTGCGGTTGGCTTTGAAACGGCTTTGGCTGATAGCTTCCTTGCAACGGATTCAAGACGTTGTCAATGTTCTTGTAGGACAGATTCAGATGATTCTTCTAGCCCAGATTGTAGGTGTTGGAATAAGGGTTGTTGGCGATGTAATTCATATCTGCAAGATCATCGAATCCGTAAGAATCGGGAGACGCTTGATGCATGCTTACCATTTCCAATTTCATCTCAGCAATCTCAGCACACAATGCAAGCACCTCGCTGTCCGTTCCCTTAGCTGGTGTCCGATGACTATATTCTCCCGACAAAGTGTTTCTTCCCGCAACATCTTCTCAATCTTGGTCTCAATTGTGGTGAATGGGAGGTAATGTAGAGAACTCCACAAGCAGCATTCAACCAATCACGAACGTCGTCACGAAGACCCCCAATGAAAGTAGCTATGAGGTATCCTTTATCCTTCCCGTGGTGAGGGCATTCACGTTGATAAACTTTTAATCGCAACCAAGCTTCAAGAAGACTCTCTTTATCCTCTTGCACAAACAAATTGATCATGTTCTTCCATAGCTCCGTCTTATGGGGTGAGAAGAATCGCATCATGAAGCGTTCTTCGAGCTAAGTCCATGTATGAATAGAATCTGGTGGTAGCGTTTAGAGCCACTCGAGTGCATGCTCCCTAACTGAGAAGGGGAAGGCAAGCAACATTATCGCTTCATGTTCTATCCCGAGATATGCTTTCATATTTGAACAAAACATCTTGAACTCAGTAAGATGTTGGTTCGGAACCTGCGTATATTTTGGTCTATCTTGGACCTTCGGATGCAAGAGAGAAGCTGTGTATGTTTTGGCGCTGTGTACGCCCCATAAGTTCCCAATGCATCCTCCTCAGCCATCTCTTTTTGACCGCTCAATTGTTGTTTCCTCTTCAAAACTCTCGGAACTACTACGTCTAGTTTTTCACTGTCTTATCAATGCTCGTGTGGTCCTCTCAATTACGGCGTCGAAGAGGAGTTCTTTTCCTTTTGAACTCCTAAACATACACCGAGTAATCTGCACGTAAGAAAACAACAAACAATGGCTTAGCTCAGAAGAGATGTATTAGACTCAAAATAAAAGAAAAAAATATAGAAAACAAAAACAAACAAAAGACTTGGAAAGGACGGGATCTCGACTCAACAAATACTAATTCTAATGCCGTAACTAGTCCCCGACAACGGTGCCCAAAACTTGAGGTGGGAAATCAGAGGTTTAAATTTCCTAGACCACTCTACTGTAAGTATACGGTACGTGTAGTACTAGGGCCGAACTTTGGGGACTTAGTGCGAACGTTAGAACTAAGATTTAACAAGAAGAAGATCGATCAATATGTGGTTATCAAATGGAAACTAAAGATATAAAAGAATGATGAAACTAGATTCAGCAAGATAGAGCACCACAAATTTCTAGAATGTCGGGACATGTAATGGATGTTTCTACAGAACATGAAATCAGATTATATCAATCCATGAGAAACTCAAATCTAAATCCACTACCTAGGGAATCAACATCACTCATCTTTTGATGCACTGCGAAACATCTAGATGCCTGAAGAACAAATAGAAAATTCTACCTCAACTATCAGAAATGTCTCTCTCGATCCCTATATCCTCTACCTAGGGAATCAACGTTACTCATGTTTTGATGTAGTACAGAACATGTAGATGCATGAAGAACGATAGGGAACTAGACCTCTACTATCGAAAACAATGGGAACTCGACCTCTATAAACGGAAGTGACTTTCTTGGTGCCTAAATCCACTATCTAGCAGGTTAACATACTCACCTATCAATGCAGTAAATCTATAACTTAAATGCATGAAGAACAATGGAAGTTCTACCTCGATTATTACCGTTCCAAAATAGATTACCGATCGGCTAGGTTCTTATTAATCTAATTCATTCTAGGGTTAATTTCGATACTCAAATCTGACTCTCTCGATGCCTAGACGAATCTCTAATCTCATTCAAACAATTAATCTAATTATAATAGGTGATCAACAAGTATGAATGCATTACGCACAACCCACTGAACCATACGAATGAACAAAACCGAAATCAAGTATTGAGAACCAAACTATCCATTACATAGCATCTCTAACCCATGACAAAGAGAACTACTCAGAAATCATAAAGAAAAAACACAGTAAGTATTCATCTTTCCAATCCTCAAAGTGTGGCCTCGAACAAATCTTTCGGTTTCCCGAAATCTCCTTCTTCAACCGTGCTCTCTATCCTCTTATGTCCTGGTCCGTCCTCCCTTTTTCTTCCCTCTCTACTGGTTCTTTTTAAATTTCATACTTGTTCAAACTCCACGTGTGTCATTCGCTTGTTTAGTTGCCATGCAATCCCGTCCGTGCACACAAATCAGCCTGACCGTGCATCTGCTTTCTTGAGGTGATTGACAGGTCATGTAACAAGCCCGGGCCGTGCAACACCTACGGGGGTCTTTCTATACATAAAGCCCGACCGTGCATGTTTGTGAGTTCGGTCGTGTGTGTGGCTTGCCTCTTCAGCCTGGTCCTGCAAGTGGTGATGTCCGAACGTGCTGCATGAATGTTCTCTCTCCGATCGTGCTTCATTGTGATACTTGAAGTCATCAACCCGCGGTCGTGCTTCAAAGGATGCTCGGCCATGCTGCATGGATTCTTCAGCTCGATTGTGCCATGATTGTTGCTCGGCCGTGCTGCATGGATTCATCAGCAGTTCTGTTGTGCTTGTGAAGTTGCCCGGCCATGCTGCTTCAGCTTGGTAGATTGGTCGGGCAAGGAGTGATGCCAGGCTGTGCTGTATGTTCTCCATTGCAATCTGCTCGATCGTGCAGCGGTAATGATGCTTGCTCGTACTCCTTTCACACTTCGGTCACTTTGGTCACATTTTTGTGTAGATTTGTCGCATTTACCTGTATTTGCTTGTGATGTAATCTTTTTCTGAACAACACGTGAAATAATAGAAGAAGCCCTCAATTGTGCTCAATATATCGGTAAAGTCCAAGAATCGTAATCAAAACTAAACCTAGGAATGATGATAATACTATGACGGATTAGGTGTTATCACATCCCGATAAGTGCTCAATTCACTATTTTCTATAAGAGAGACAAGAAATGCCTAGCTTCCTCTCTTTTGGATTCAACATTGATGTTTAGAGTTAGTTCGGTCACCAAATAAATCTTTCAAAATAATCGTTGGGAAGCTTTGCCTCTTTAATCAAAACAAAGAAGATCTGGAATGGGGATTAGGAGCGAACACGAACAAGAATGGATTCAATCAAAATGATAGTTCTTAGTTGGATTTTCGCAACACATAAAGGACATGCGGCGACAATATTTTGCAAATGTTTTTTTTCTTATTGAAACCAAGAACCAAAAAGAGTTTATAGAGAATGTTAATGGTAGATTCAGTGGATGTCTTATGCTTTTTTTGAGAAATTATGATTTAAATGGTTTTTCATCCTCTAACGGTAAGTTGATACTGAAATCGTGAATGGAGAAGGCTCGTTCTTCATTTCTTTTGTTTGTGGGTATCTGGGAGGGTGCCTGGGAGCGCCTAATGAAGATAAATGTTAATCTAGTGGCCCTTGGATGACGATTGAGATTTTAATTAAATAAGTTGTAATAAGTAGAAAATAGGAGGGCCCTCCATAAGTGCATCTTGTTTTTAACATTTCAATACAATGCTACATGTTTGTGGGATGAACGAGGTTACTTATGTTGGAGATCAGATGTCTTAGGTTAGGAACCGTTGGGAAAATACTAATACCTTTTGATAGATCCGGTTGTAATGGCCAACGACATGAATTTTTTTCCATCTCCTATATGCCATTACTTACTGAGGTTGGGTTTTGATCATTAACCGATATTGACTTTTTTATCTAATCAAAACAGAAATAAGAAAAGATCATTCAGATTTGATAAAAGGTTGATAAGGAACGAAGATGTTTCTGAGATTTCGAGTAGAGGATGGAAAGGTTCTACAAATTTGAATGTCAGAGGTGTCATTGACATAACAAAATGTTATTGGCGTAAGTAGGCCACTTGGAATCATTTGACTTTTAAAACCATAAATTAATCAATTGGTTAGTTAAACGTACAGATTGAAAGATGCCCACAACAAAATGGTATTGGTTGGGGTAAATAAATTTATGATTATTGAAGAGAATATCGAAGGTAGGATCTTTATAGAAAATGAATTCTTTACCGAAGGAAATCAAAATGAAAAAAATAGGTGTTGATGAGATTAGGAACCCATTAAATCGACACAATTGTAAAAGAATGAGACACATCATGAGCAATCTTTTATGGATTATTTGAACTTGACGAGAATAATATTGTCTTAAATAGTTGAATATCAAGCACAAGTAACCAACCTGAATAACAAAAAACCCATTTAACAACAAAATCTATTAGAAAAAGTATCTTATGTTCAAGTTCCTTTAAAATGTACGTTATCGACATGCACTTATAGGTTAAATCTTATGGTACAAAAGAATGTGTGTAATCATGCCATTTAACTTTTGAGGTAGTGACGCATAGTTTGGACTCCGAGAAATGGTAGGTAATAGAATCCAAGATGGAATCCATCAACGTTAATAAAATATGGATTTTGGTATAAGTTTCAGTACATTTCAGACCAATTGGTTGTAAATGATTTATAAAAAAGATAAAGACCTATAAACCTTGTATAACTTCCAAATGGTATAGTCAACATGAAGGAATTGATTATGAAGACCTAATTTTGGTTGCTTTGTAGAATGTCATGCTATAGTTATGACAATGGATGTGAAACAACTTTGATATGACCCTAGACAGACAGTTTATTGTTAGATGGGTTGAAATAGGTTGAAATCCTCTAGCAACTTAATAACACAACCTGAAAATTGTCTTTTTCTAATAAAGAATGTCCTAAACCCTAACTATAGCCCGATTAAAAAATCCTAAACTCAGCGAACAACATCACGACACTTGTAATCTAGTGTTGAAAAGTCGATGAGTACTCATAATCTCTCCAAGAGTTCGATAGCTAAATCTTAAGAATTATCAAGAAAAAAAACTTTCTACTGATAATAAACTTAGTTAAAATTCATACAATAGGTCCCTTATTTATAAGAACCAAATAATAGTAGAAAACCGAATAAAACAGAACAACATAATAAAATATGGTAAGAGTGCTCAAGCGAGCCATGTAACCACTTAGTCGAGCGCCGCATAAATTTTTTAAACATTAGTTTTTTAAAAACCTTGCAACAAATTAGTGACAACAGTAAACAAATAAGGGGTGAGATCGTTAGTAAAATACGAGTCTTTGAACAAAAGTATAAGCATAGGCTGGTTTGCATGTTCAGCCTTCTTCGATTCGTTCACTCTCATTGAAAGAAACGTTGTGCTCATGGGTTGTCTCTTAAAACTGTTTCTGGGATTTCTCGAAAGAGCTCACTAGTTTTTGAACGACGTCATGGTAACTCATAAGAAGCATTTTCTTCTTGTTCTTTAGTAACCACACCCGAGCTTCGAATACTATCTTTGATGTCTCCACATTCTGTTCATCTTTGTGTATTATGTTCGATTTCTCAAACTGATTAGCTTCAAGCCGATAGTTAGTAAAATTACCGTACCTCAAGAACATTTTTCCCGTCTTATTTAGCTGTTCTCAATCTTTACTTCCAAATTTAGTAAGTTTTCCATGACCACATAATGGTGAGATTCCACACTGTATTGTATGTCAGAGTTAAGGTCTTTTATAGTTAGTAAAGTTATCGTACCTCATGAACATTTTTCCCATCTTATTTAGTTGTTCTCAATCTTTACTACAAAATTTAGTAAGTTTTCCATGACCACATAATGGTGAAATTCCACACAGTTTTGTATGTCAGATTTAAGGCCCATTAGAAACCGATCCAGTGTTACCTCCTGATGTTTCTTGATGTTTGGCCGAATCATCACAAAGTCCATCTGCTTGTAGAAATCTTCTATGATCCTACTACTTTACAGTAATCACATCAGAGTATAAATGACCTCTCAACACAGATGATGAAGAGAAGGTAAAAATCAATACGGCATAATGATATGCATCTCGCCCAAGTGGTGACAGTACGATCTCCAAGATATCTTTGAGAAAGTGTGAGTTGATCCCACCACGCTAGTGCGTAGACATTGATCTTAGCTACTAGTTCACCTTCTTATGTTTGAGTATTGATGCAAGGCAGAAACCATATTTGTCTTCCGCTACATTTAAAATAAGCTTCTGGGTCACTCCGACCAATGAACGTAGGAATCTTCTTCTTGATGCTACTGATGTCATCATTGAGTTAATTCCTTGCTTGTTGGTTATGCCTCACGGGGTGGGCGTATTCTTGGTCTAGCACCTCAGCATACTTATCATCATCAATGTCTAGAGGGTATGGATTGCGAGCTACAATGGATCCCCTCCATTTTGGCTCTCCACATGCTATAGCTTCCATCCGACCATATCGTTTTTGGCAGTAGTGAATTATTGCGTAATGCATCTCAATTCGTCCATCATCAACTGCCATGATTATTGCAACTAATCGGCTCCCTCATCGTGTGGTGGTTCGTCGCGATTGTTCCAAGAACTAGACATCGAAAAAGTAAGAACATTAAAAAATATCAAAAGAAGATGCACAAAGCTCATGATCTCTTAGAAAAAATTTTCGTTCAATTTTTCTTATTCCTTCGCTTGTCTTTTTCTCGACATTTTCTCTTGAATTTGGGTTAGAACTAAAGAATGACTCCAAAGTAAATTCCCGAAAAATTCAAACCAATTCTTGACGCTACAAGTGTATAACGTCTATAATAGTCTAAATTTCCTAATCTATGATTGATACGTCTATTTTGTTACAGTATTTTCGTTCATTTTTATAGTTTATTTCATCATTCATTTGAATTTTACCAAGGATTAAGCATCATTTAGCCTTCTTTTAGCATTTTCTCGTGTTTTGCATACCGGGACACAAACATGAGCGAATGCCACAAAATTTCACCTTTCCACGTCAAAGGAGAAGCAACCCCCGCGGGGTGGATACCTTAGCTCGTGCGGGCTTCATGTCCAGCACTTTCAGCATGCTTCGGGTCCATGATCAGCTCGAGCGGATCACATTCATAACTCACCCCACGCGGGGTGTCATGCTTAGCCTGCGCGGGCTCCTTGCTTCAGCAGCTCTAGCATGACTCGAGCTCTTGTCCAGCCCGTGCGGACTTCCATCTCCAAGCCAGCCCGCACAGGGCACTCACCAGCCAGCGGGGGTCGTGTCCACCACCTACAATAACCAGAAAGCGAAAATCAGCCAAACAAGAAAAGGAAAATGTTAACTGTCTAAACCAAAAGGAAATATGGTTAGAGAAGATGAATGAGAGCTACATGGCTGGAAAATAAATGGGAAACATTGGAAATTACACAAGAATGGAAAAGCAAGGGATGAAAACACTCGGAAAAGGAAAACTACAGTTGCTGTAAAAAACAGGAAATTCCAGCCACTGGAGAGCAAAGAAAGGGGACAGACAAAGATGAAAGAAAAGAGGAAAGGAAAGAGGAGAAAAGGGGCAAAAGGGGAGAGCTTCAGTTCGAGAATTCGGACAGAAAAGTTGGAGCAAAAAATATAGCATATGCGCAGAGAGAGAGAGAGAGTAGAGAGAGCAGAATGTGTATGAGGGTATGGACGGGGCGACGAAGCGGGATCGTAGAAGAGCTGTTGAAGATATCGGTACTAGAATATGGAATAATCTTGCTCTTTATCCATGTTGAAGATATTTTTCTTTTGCGTTTCATTTTCTAAGTTCACGTTCGAGTATGTCCATAGCCATAGGTTAGAGAGCTTTGCCGATATGTAATGAAGTCTTGTTCTTAATGCTTGGTGGTTTTTAATGCTTCCGTTCTTGTATGCCACTTGAATGAATGATTTTGGTATTTGATCGTTTTTAGAATGTTTGGTTCTTTTTAATGCTTTCGTTCTTGTACGCCACTCAAATGAATGATTATAAAAGTCTAATGAATCTACGCTGGGGGATTAGACTTTGGAACTTAGCCATGATTTAGGATTTAATCGGTTTAGAATCTACACCAGGTCGATCGATTGAATCTAGGGATTAGAATAGCAGTCTTAATGCATCTAGTGGGTGAGATTACACAATTAGGAGATTGGTAGTACGCACGCTAGGTAATGGAAAAGTCTACGCCAATCAGTTCCAATATTAGAGGTTGAATTCCCTGAACTCGTGATAATATCTAAGACTAATGATCATGTTAGAACTTCATTGTGTCATCGTGCATCTCTCGAAACCTATGGTGTTTAGTTAATTAAATTTAAACCGTTAATTAGTTAGTTTAGTTTTATTTTCATTCGAAACACTCATTGATTTTTACCGTCCTATTCATCAGTTTACTAGCTATAGAGTTGCATCAATTCCTTGTGTTCGACCCTGGTACTATACCATGCGTATTCTTGCGGAAGCGTTAGTCTAGGGATTTTATTACTTGAGATTAACCACATCAACTTTTTGGCGCCGTTTCCGGGAAATTAATTACGAATTTAGAGTTAGGATACTTTTGGATTAGGACATAGTCCTTTCCACAGTCTTATTTGTTTTTCGTGATTTTTGTTTTGTTTTCTTTTACTTGAGTCAATTTCTTTTGCTTTTCGGAGCTCACACGTTTTCCTTTCTGTTTGTCTTTTCATGTGCATATCACTAGTGCATGAGAAGTGTCGATAGTGCTGATCTAGTTTACGACCCAGACATAGATAAAACACTCAGGGATTTGAGAAAGAAATCGAAAGCTAGTGCAAGTCAACCAATACACGACACACCAGCCACTTTAGACCGGAAGCCCGAAGAAGTAATAGAACCAAAACTTGCAGACGAGAGTGAAGATGAACAGATGGCAGAACGTAATAATCAAAATGCACCACCCCTTGGTGCGCCACAAATCCCCGCCACGTTAACCTATGGATCATACACGGTCCCTAGAACGTAACAATCAAAATGCACCACGCCTTGTTACGCCACAAATCCCAACCGCGTTAACCTATAGATCATACACGGTCCCTAGGCATACGCAACTCTTGCCTTACATCACTAGGAGAGACGCTTGCATTGAATTACAACTAGCATTCATCCAAAATTTTAGTAACACAACGTTTAGAGGGAGACTCGCCGAGGATCCAAATCAGCATCTTACTGATGTTAAGATGCTCTGTAAAACTATCAGAACCCGAGAAGGAGTCTCGGACGAGGACATCATGCTAGCTGGCTTCCATTCTCAGAAGGATAAGGCCCAAGGCTGGTTGTATTCCCAACCGGCGAACTCTATACAATCATGGGGACAACTAGAGGAAAAATTCGTGACGCAGTTCTTCCCTCAGAGTAAAGATCAGTTCGCCAAGAATCAAATCAACACATTCGTTCAACGAGAAACTGAGAGTTTATACGAAGCGTGGGAACGTTTCAAAGGCTACCAATGCCTTTGCCGAAGTCACGGCATGGATCAGAGCTATCTTATACACAACTTTCTACAAGGACTCATAGATAACACGAGAATTCTGATCGTAGCCACAACTAGAGGTTCTTTGAGCAACCTCACGTTTCCACAGATCGAGGACCTAATCGATCGTATGGCTAATGAAGGCAGCAACGCTGCTGGAGAATATAATCGCAACGCTCTAGCAAGGGTGGCTAACTTGAACGAGTCACATGCATTATACACCGGTCTAGCCGATGTGAAAGACCAAGTGGCAGGGATCTACAATCTCCTATCTGAGTCGCATCGTCCGCATTATTTGGAGCAATCAGAGGAACAAAGGGTTCAAGAGTATGAGGAAGTGAACTATGTAAGCAACAACCAACCTTTGGGGAACACATACAACCCTAGGTTCAGGGTTCATCTCAAAACGTGGCATCGGATAAGATCCTAGGACGACTCTGACTCTCGAAAGCAAAAACAAACTAAAAACTACAAAAATCAAAGAGAAAATAAAATAAAATGAAATGAAATCACCTACCAAACGTGAGTTGCTCCCCCAGACTTGAATTGAACAGTGTTCTCGACGTGAAGCTCCGATAGAGGGTAAGAGAAGTGAAGTCACGTTTGTGCTGGTATTTTTTGTGTTTTTTTTTTGTTTTTTTTAATTAACCGAGTCTTAAACTAATAAAACTAAGAAAAATAGAAATTAAACAGCTGGGATGCCTCTCAGAAAGCACTTATTTAACGTCTTTAAGCTTTGACGTTTCCATTCCTCATGTGTGCGCGACGGGTGGATCGAAAAGGGAAATGGAGTTTCCACTTTCGATCGGTTGAGCGGCTTGGTAGAGCTTTAGTCGCTGTCCATTAGCTTTGAATGTTCCGCTCGAATCACTCCATAGTTCCACTTCTCCATATGTGAAGACTTCTTGCACCTGAAAAGGACCAGACCAACGAGATCGTAGGTTGCCCAAGAAAAGCTTAGGACGAAAATTGAAAAATAGAACTAAGTCACCTAGTTGGAAGTCATGAGGTAGGATCTTTTTGTCGTACCATCCCTTAGTTACTGCTTATTTCTTTGGCACGTCATGCACGTAATTCACTCGTTCGTTGCCCGAGGTGGGATAAACGATATCTGCATCGAAAAGTTTTATGATGTCTTTTTCCATTACCTCTTGTAAGTGCAGGTGCAGCCTCCTTTGAGTTTCGGTGGAAGGTTCGTGGCTGTCTTCCGTATAATTTCCATGCATACATATTGAAGAGCTGATTTTCCTACGTTTCTTTACGTGTGTGGGTTGTTTTCTCATCTCATCTGCACTCATGTTAGCATTCATAACAGCAGGATATATTTTATCGCATTCAACGTACTCATACCGAAAAGAAGACAAAGGAGGTCGGGCTCAAGTTCGGACGTCTTCTCCATTGTGAAACCAGCGTGCGTTTGGTGTGGTATCTCCTCACATGGGGCATCTCCTAGTGCTTCAATAGCACTCATGAATTTCGTGTACAACTTGGCTCCTTCGTCCATAAATCCCACATCTTCACAAACTCGTGTTAAGTATCGTACAAGAGGATCGAAAACACTTACTTGATCATGCATGTCTTTTGCTAACTCGTCCAGCGAATCGACTGTAAAGCAAGACTCTATGGATAAGGGTTCGTTCATGGGCTGGACAAGTTGAACTCTTTCGATTCATCTCTGACACGTAAGGAAAGTTTTCCTTGTTGTACGTCTATCATGGCAGGATCTGAGATTGTACTAGACTGAGCTATCATGATGATGATCCTATGTTCGTTTTCGCCCCGATGATGCCCTGTAGTAGCTAGGAACGGTCTACCAAGAATAATAGGTATCCTAGCATCTTCCTTTATTTCAAGTACAACAAAATAAGTGGGAATGAAAAGATTACCTACCTTGGTGGGAACATTTTCAACAATTCCCATCGGATATCTTACCGAACGATCCGCGAGGTATAGAGACATCTTTGTAGGTTTGAGATTCCCGAAGTCCATCGGCTTAAAAACCGAGTGTGGCATGATGCTCATGCTTGCTCCTAAATCACACATAACATTGTCAATATCAATATTACCTATTGTGCATGGAATGGAAAAGCTTCTCGGGTCCTTCAACTTTGGGGGCAGCGTGTTTTGAAGGATAGCGCTGCATTCCTCGGTGAGTGCTACCGTTTCGTTCTCTTCGATATTCCTCTATTTGGAAAGAACCTCTTTGATGAGTTTGGCGTGATTAGGCATCTTTAGGAGGGCTTCCACGAATGGGATATTGATGTCAAGCTTATTGAGACCCTCTACAAATCTGTCCACTCGTTCTTCATTCTTACTGCACACCAATCGTTAAGGAAATGGTATTGGAGGTTGGTACGTCGGTGGAGCAACGTATGGTTTTTCACATTACTTGTATTGCCATAGGAGAGGTTGGGGTGGCTCTTGATGTAGTTATGTTGGTCGGGCAGATTGTTGACGTAATTGACTTCCTCGACCCCTTGACCGATGGATGTATCTTGTCGATCGACATGAAGGCCTGCCATCATCCTGTATATCTCCCCAACTTGTTGCTTTAAACTTGTTAAGTCCGGGTTGGAAATAACTAATTCATTTACTGTCGCTTTGGATGAGAAATCACGGTTGTAGTCTCCGACCTTCTTGCCTCCCTCCCTTGCCATGTTCTCGATCAAATTCTCGGGTTGTTGGAAAGTGAGGTTGCTGAGGGAACCACCATCCGCTGCTACGATCATAAAGCGTCTGGTCTCATGGAGACCTTGCATGAAGCTTGTGATGAGGTACCTCTTGTCCATTCCATGATGCGGACATATGCATTGATAATTCTTGAAGCGCTCCCATGCATCATGTAGAGTCTCGCCTCTTTCTTGCAGGAATGAATTTATTCGGCACTTGGCTAGCAGAGTCCTGTTGTCTGGGAAGAATCGCTGCATGAATCGCTGCTCTAAGTCATCCCACGAAGCAATCGACGCAGTAGGCAAGTTGAACAACCAACGTTGTGCTGCATCCTTGAACGAGAATGGGAATGCGGATAAGTATAGATCTTCCCGTGTGACTCCTGTCCCAACCTTAGTGGTGCTGCAGAGAATCTTGAAGTCCGTGAGGTGTGAATTTGGATCCTCATTCTCCATTCCTCTGAAAGCAGAATTGTTGAACATCTGGATGAAAGCGGGTTGTAGCTCAACTTGGTTTTCTATCGGACGAGCCATGCATGAAAGCAATTGAGTGTGCTTTGGAGCGGTGTAGGCTCCGTAAGTTTTTTCAGCAGCAGCCATTTCGGGGTTATTGGTTTGACCTTTTCCGCTGTTTGCGCTTGGGATTTTGTTGTCGGTTCCTTCCTCTCCGGAAGCGTATGTCTTTTGGCTGCTCTCTTTAACTACTTCGCATTCAGAATCTGCAAGTCTAATTCTCCTCTTTTTGCGCAAGCTTCGTAGTGTTCTCTCAACCTCGGGATCGTATATGAGTAGCTTTTGTGTGGAGCTTCTCATACAATGGTGCCTGCACGACAATAGACGAACAACCAAAGTGCAGATCTGAAGTAGATAAAATAGACTCGATAAAAGAAAAAGAAAAAAATTGCAGAAAAAATGACTAAGACTCCGGAAAGGACTGAATCTTAATCTAGCTAATTCCTAATTTAGGCCGTAATTAGTCTCCGGCAACTGCGCCAAAAACTTGATGTGGGAAATATCAAGCTATACAAATGCCTAATATCCATTTTGTAATGGATACACATGTACAAGGACATAAATGTAATTTTGTAATTAGGTCTAATCTTGTAATTAGGTCTAATCTTCTCATTTTGTACATATAGCCGTTTTAGGCATATTCTAATGAATTAATCATAATTCAAATTATCATGATATCAGAGCTGATCAAGTCTAACGACAACCCTAACCCTAAAATTTAAATCTCTCGGCCGGCCCTCCTCCTCTTCAAGCCGCCGCCGCTCCTCCTCCTGTCTTCTTTGGCCGCCGTTCACCTTTCCTCTTTGGCCGCCGTTCACCCTCTTTTTCTTCTCCCTTGTTGTCGTCCTAGCCCTCACAAAAAGCCTCCAACCGAAATCAGATCTCCCTGGCCGTCGTTCTCGCCTCGCGTCTCGCCTAGCGTCTCGCCTCTCGCCTCACGCCTCTCGCCTCTCGTCTCGCGCCGCGCCTCTTGACTTGTGCCTCGCCCCTCGCCTTGCGTCTCTAGTCTTGCATCTCTTGTCTTCCCCAGCCGCCTCCATCCCCTCCTCCACCTATGGCCGGCCAAACCAGTAACCCTACCGTCCGTCTCTCCGATGCGGCCCTAACTTTTGATACACAACATCCGCTCATCACTCTTCTCACGGTAAACATGGCCAATATTACCAAGCTGACGCCGACCAACTTCCTCACGTGGAATGTTCAGGTTCGAGCCCTCCTTGAAGGACACAATCTCCAATGCTTCATCAAGGACAATTCCATTGTTCCTCCGACCAAGATCTATCGCGACGGTGTGTCCGTTGTCAACCCCAATTTTCAGCCTTGGAAGCAACAAGATCGTCTTCTCTTCTCAGCCCTCTTTGGAGCCATACCGGTCTCCCTTCAGCCTCTCATTGCATGCGCCCCTTCCACCTATGAGGCGTGGAAGAAACTCGCCAACACCTACGACAAAGCGTCTCGCGGTCATCTTCTTCAACTTCGTGACAAAATCAAACGGTGCTCCAAGGGATCTCAACCGATTGATGAATACTTGCGTGCAATCACGACCACTGCTGATGAACTTTCCCTCTTAGGGAAACCACTAGATCACGAAGATCTCCTCGATGCAATTCTGGACGGCCTTCCCGAGGAGTACAAGCCAATTGCGGATGTAATCCGAGCGAAAGACACTGCTGCATCCATTGAAGAAGTTCATGAAAAACTTCTAAACCATGAGGCCAATGAACCGCATCCTCTCTAAGCCGCTGCTCCAATCACAACCAATCCCACGGCCACACTCTCACAAAATTGGTCTCGCCCGAATTCTTGCTCGTCCGGCTCATCCAACTGGTCTCGCCGTCCTCGTCAGCATTCACCAACATGTCGTGGCTATAAAGGCCGGTGTCAAGCGTGTGGTGTCCACGGCCACAACATTCAACGGTGTCCACGCTTTCGCCTTGTCTCCTCACCCGGTATACTTGAGAACCCGCCGATGCAACCGTGGCAAGCTCATCATGCCATTGCCTCTACCTATGATGCAAACTCATGGCTCTTGGATAGTGGCGCGTCTCATCACATTACATCGGACCTCTCCAACCTTGCCATTCACTCTCCTTACCGCGGCAGTGACGATGTAGTTGTCGGTGATGGCAACGGGTTATCCATCACACACACAGGTTCCATCTCTATACCTCTTAACACTAGACCGTTATCTTTACGGAATGTTCTATGTGTGCCTAAGATATGCAAGAATCTGATTTCAGTTCATCAGTTGTGCAAAACTAATGACGTATCCGTTGAATTTTCTCCGTATGATTTTCAGGTGAAGGATCTCAGCATGGGGGCACAACTTCTGAAAGGAAGCACTAAAGATGGAGTTTATGAGTGGCCCGTATCATATAGTACCTGATAACACGCAATCCGTTATAGTTTTTATATCATTCTTAGGTCTAGTTTAGAGTAGATTATTCATATTTCATTCATTTATTGAGTATATTCGGAGACTTTATCCACATTTCGTGTTTTACGTAGGAAACGAAGACACGAGAAGAAACACGAGTGATTTTGGCAATCTAACCCCGGAAACGTAGGTTCAACTTGTGCGAGGC
>CM071860.1:48038252-48063015 GCA_036759665.1 Gynandropsis gynandra | reverse complement strand
ACAAGAATAGAAAAACAAGAGATGGAAAAACTCGGAAAAGGAAAACTACAGTTGCTGTACGAAACATGAAGTTCCAGCCACTAGAGAGGAAAGAAAGAGGACGGACAAAGAGGAAATATTATAGGAATGGAAAGAGGAGAAAGAGGGCTAAAAGGGGAAAGCTTCAGCAGCAAGAGAGGGACAGAAAATAAGAGAGAAAATTCGTACACACAAAGAGAAGGAGAAGGAGAGCAGCACGTACACACAAGGGCGAAGGACGGAGCGACGAAGCTGGAGCGCGGAGGAGCTATTGAAGACATCGGTAATAGAATAGGGAGTGATCTCATTCTTTATCCATGTTGAATATAGTTATCTTTTGTGTTTCGTTTTCTAAGTTCATGTCCGAGTAGGTCCATAGCCATGGATTAGAGAGCTTTGCCGATATGTAATGAAGTTTTGTTCTTAATGCTTGGTTATAATATTCGTTCTTTTCGGATTGATTGGCTGTTTCTAATGCTTTCATTCTTGTTGGTAGCTTGAATGAATGATTATAAAAATCTAATTGCATTGGGAGAGGAGTTGGATTTTGGAACGTAGCCATGATATGAAGTCTCAATTGATTTAGAACCTTGGCTGGTCGGTCGATTGAAGCTAGGAATTAGGATAGCGATCTTAATGCGTCTAGTAGGTGAGATACACAATTGGGAGATTGGTATACGCATTATAGGTAGTGGGTTTAGGCATCGGGAGAGTCATTCCCTAGAAAAGAGCTTGAATTTCCCAAACACGTAATGATATCTATAACCATGATCTTGTTAGAACTTCCCTTCATCATCCTGCATCTCTCGAAACCTGTGGTGTCTAGTCTATTGAGTTTAATCCGTTAGTTAGTTAGATAGTTTATCTTCATTCGCATTCCAATCACCTATTGATTTTACACGTTTTATTCATTAGTTACTAGCTTTAGAGTTGCATCGATTCCTTGTGTTCGACCCTGGTACTATACGATCCGTATTCTTGCGGAAGCGTTAGTCTAGATAATTATTACTTGAGATTAACCACATCAAATTTTTGGCACCGTTGCCGGGGAATTGATTACGGCTTTAGAGTTAGGATACTATTGGATTAGGACATAGTCCTTTCCGGAGTCTTATTTGCTTTTTTCGTATTTTTGCTTTCTTTATTTTGAGTCAAATTCGTTTACTTATTGGAACTCACACGACTTCTGTGTTTTGCTTCTTCATCTTGTGCAGCTCACTTGTGCATGAGAAGTACTGGAGGTGGTGATCTAGTTTACGACCCAGATATCGATAGAACGCGCAGAGATATAAAGAGACAAACGAGAGCTAGTGCAAGCCAACCGGTCGATAACACGCAAGCACACCTAGACCTCAAAACCGAGATAGTAATCGAACAAAACATTGTAGACAAGAGCGAAGAAGAGCTAATGGCAGAACATCGAGATTTGAATATGCCAAACGTGCAACTAGTGCAGCCAGCGATGACTTATGGATCTTACACGATCCCTAAGCATACCCAAATCTTGTCATGCATTACTAGGAGAGACGCTCGCGTGCAACTACAGCCGGCATTCATCCAAATGCTCGGTAACACGGCGTTCAGAGGGAGACCCGCCGAGGATCCGAACCAGCATCTTACTGATTTCAAGATGCTCTGTAGAACAATCAGAACCGGAGACGGAATCTCGGATGAGGACGTCATGTTAGCTGCCTTCCCATTCTCAGTGAATGATAAAGCGCAAGAATGGTTGTATTCTCAACCGGCAAACTCTATTGGATCATGGGGACAGCTAGAGGAGAAGTTCATGATGCGATTCTTCCCTCAGAGTAAAGCTCAGCTTGCCAAGAATCAGATCAACACGTTCGTTCAAGGGGCAGCTGAGATTCTATACGAAGCGTGGGAACGATTCAAAGGGTATCAAGGCCTTTGCCCACATCACGACATGGATCAAGGTTATCTCATACATAATTTTCTGCAAGGGCTCATGGATAACATGAGGATCTTGATCATAGCCGCCGCTGGAGGTTCTTTGAGTAACCTTACTTTTCCGCAGATCGAAGACCTAATCGATCGCATGGCTGATGAAGGCAACAACGCCGCTGGAGAATACAATCGCAACACTCCAGCAAGGATAGCTAATGTGAACAACACGCATACCATATATGCCGAGCTAGCCGAAATAAAGTTCAAATCAGTGGGCTCTGCAATATGATATCCGGAGGGAATCAACTACAATGTTTTGAGCAGCCGGAAGAGAAAGGAATTCAAGGGTACGAGGAGGTGAGTTATGTGAGCAACAATCAACCTTTGGGTAACACTTACAACCCCGAGTGGAGAAATCACCCCAATCTTTCGTACAAGAATTCCGATGGTGCATTCAATGCACAACGTGCATCGGGGAACTTCCAACAACGTTTACCGCGTTTGATGCAACACAATCAGAATTTTCAGCCAAGGACGCAGCCCCAAACCCAGAATTACCAGCCACGGGCGCCTCCCCCTCCCCAACAAGAAGCTAACTCCGACATTACGTCTATGTTCGCTCAACTCTTACAAGGACAAAAAGATCAATACAACGAGATTAGAATGATGAGAACGGAACATGAAGAGATGAAGATGCATTTAAAGATCTTGGATACTCAAGTTGCACAACTCGCTGCAAAATCCTCTCAACTGCAAGGAGTTCTACTGGCACGACCGGAAGCAAATCCTCGTGAACAAATCAATACCATTCACTTGAGAAGCGGTAAGACATTGGTTCAGCCCACTCTCTCAATGTTTGAACAGGGAGAATCATCTAGGGCAATAGCGAGAGAGAGCAACCACGTTGAAGATCACAAAGAGGAGGAAGAGGAGCCTAAATACGTCAGACCCGAACCGAGGCATCCTCCTTTGCCATTCCCTCAACGTCAATGCAAAAAGAATGAGGATGCTCAATTTGCAAAGTTTGCTGAGATGTTGAAGAAGATGCATATCACTATTCCATTCCACGAAGCGTTGAAGAAGATGCCTTCATACGCCAAGTTCCTCAAAGACGTACTTGCAAACAAGCGGGATGTGGAGATGGAAACCGCCATGTGAATCTCAGCCACAGCCAAACAAACCCGAAGCAGCTCCCGATTTCAACGCCATGTTCACTCGTCTCCTCCAATCCTACGAAAATCAAGGTAACCTTATTTCGGAAATACAACAAAGTCAGGATAATCTGGTGAGGATTCAAGAGAACACCAAGAAGCAGCTAGAGAGCCTTCAAACTACTCTTAACAATTGGAGGACACAAGTTGCAGAACTTGCACAAGGGGCATCACGACCACAAGAGGTTCTATCGGGAAGTTCAGAAACAAATCCTCGTGAGCATGTCAACGAAATTTGCCTAAGGGATTGTAATACGGTGGATCAGCCTACTTCGATGTCTGAAAGGGGTGAAGCATCTATCACAGTAGCAGAAACGGCTGTCAACAAGCTTAAGGAGAAGCTTGAAGAGGAAGAGGAGCCAAAGTACGTTAAACCAGATCCGAGGCCACCTCCATTGCCATTCCCACAACGTCAATGCATGAAGACAGTAGATCAGCCAAATCCCTCGATATTTGAAAATTGAAAAGAATCTAAAACGGCAGTGGATAAGGCTACGGACATTGATAAGCATAAACCCGAGACGGAAGTAGAGTTCAGCTTAATCGACACACTTAAGCAGCCGTGCGCTATCGATTTCGTGTTCCCCGACGGCATCTTTGAGAATTTAGCCGAGGAAGTTTGTGAGGAATTTCAGAATACGGATTCCCTAGATATGAATTTCATAGCAGCTGGAGAAGGATTATACAAGGTACTAAACGAGCTGCTTGACTACAAAGAGAAGAAGGAATCCCCCGACCGAGACTTCCGCACAACCCGAGCTAAATGTGCAAATCAGTACATAAACAACCCCGAGATTCTGAGAAGCTACACCAAACGTCCAGCACACAATTGGGGCATTGACAAGGCACCCATGGTGAAGATGAAACCTTCACCTCAAAGGCTCACGCACCAAAAATCTCTGGAGACGCTGAAGGAAACAAGCGACGAACGCCTAACCGGTTACATGGAGTACACAACAGGACTTATGGACAGCTCGACCAAAATTTTTGGACAGCACGATCTAGCCCCCAACTTAGAGAACATCATGACCAATCTTAGGGAAGACATGACTGATCGTGCAAGGAACTCAACTGATCCGCGTGCTACACCCTATCGCACACACTATGCACGCGAGACGCTACGCATACGACGACGTCGAGGACGTCCACCTGATGAGTAACATCGTGGTCAGGCTCGTGACCTTAAACAAGCGCTTCTCGGGAGGCAACCCGACCCCAGTATCCTTTAGTTATTTCGTTTTAGTTTTTTTTTAGAATTCGACTCTTATTCTTTTCACAAGCATGCTCCTTACCAATAACCCCGATGTATCATACTGTCTCCTTTGGATTGTGTGACTTTTGTTACATGTTTTTCACTTCGAAATCATCCACAACATAAGGAAATACGCGTACGCCCAGCTGCATCAACTCGGGACAGCAAGCACGCATCAGGTGCACAAGTTCCTATTTAAAGTACCCGAGTTTTAGTTTTTGTGTGTTAGTCCTTCTCTTAGGTATTGAACACCGGGACGGTGTTCCGTTCAAGTCTGGGGGGGTATTCTTTGAACGTCATGATTGTGATTAGGATTTAGATGTTGAGTTCTTCGTTTTGTTTTTTTAAGGATTAGACGGACGGATATCTAGTACGAAAAATTTCGAACTTTAGTCACCTTATGCGACTTTGTCGAATCGGGAACAAAAGTCTAGGTTTGCTGAAACATACCTTTAGATATCGATTTGTTAGTGATCGTGCATGAATCCATGGCCTATAGTTGTATTCCTTCCCTTAGGCTTAAATCCCAAGCACTTATATCTCCGAGCGTACCTTGCATTCCTTATTTTGTTTCGGTCATTATATTTCCACGCACTTACACTCCGCTGTCAATAGACTAAGTTCTTTAACTTTTTCAGCCCTACATTGACATGAGTACATCAATATTGATGGTTCGGGTCTAAGTGGTGGGTCGAGGCCGTTTTTATACGTCCTAAGGGTTAGAGTCGATGCGCATTCACACAAGTTAATCAAAAAGAAAAAAAAGAAAAGAAAAAAGAAAGAAAAAAAATCAGCAAAAGCGCAACCTCTTCACTCCGCTAAGGTTACGAGACCTTATGAGTGTGACAATTGGCAACCTGGGTCTAAGTAGAAGGTTGTCCTCTTCAACTCCGACGTCCTTGAAACCGAGTGCAAATTTCAGAAAAAAAATGTGTGTGGAAACCGAAAAAAAAGGAAAAGAAAAAGAAGAAGAAAAAAAAGAACCGAAAAGAAGAAAAATAATTGTCTTAAGAATGGTATCGAACTGTTTGCGCATTAGAATAGGTATGGAGATTGCTTGGATGTTGTCTAGGGGTTAGTGAATTGAACTCAAGACATGAGTCGGATTGCACGGTTAGTGGCTTTCGGTAGATAGGGGTCTAAATTCCGTGCGCTTAGATCTATGTTCATGTGACGCGTTGTTGTGTAGGGTGGCTGACTTTTCGAGTTGATTGTGCTAGTTTCCGGTTGTTGTCTAACTCCTCTCCTGCTTCTTTTTAGTCTTGCTCGAGGACGAGCAAAGGTTCAAGTCCGGGGGAGTTTGATAACGTCTATTTTGTTATAGTATTTTAGTCTCGTTTTATATTTAGTTTCATCATTCATTTGAACTTTACCAAGCATTAAAGCATTATTTAGTCCTCTTTTAGCGTTCTCTCGTGTTATTGCAGGAAATGAAATATCGGGATACAAACACGAGTAAATGAAGCAAAACTAAGCAATACCACTCTCCTATCAGCTATGCACGGTCAGCATCCAAAGAATCATAAGCAAGAGAAGAAAAAAGGAAGCAATGGCCGCTTACAAAAAAAAATGGAAACAATGGCCGCTTATAAAAATGGAAACTTTCGGTGGTTGGAGCAAAAATGGAAAATTTCGGTTCATTGAACAAAAGTAAGAAGAGCACGGTTGGAACATGGAAAGGAAACATGTTTTATATAATATAGAAGCAAGTTGCTGGAACAAAATGTAAACTTCCAACCTCCTACACAAAAATGGAAAGATTGGCACCTACCTAGAAAATGGAAACTAGCGAAAAAGGAAATTTAACAAAACAAAAAAAGGAACGTGTTGGATACTTAAACCAAATGAAAAAATGGATAGAGAAGAGGAAGAGGAGATACATGACTGGAAAATAAAGGGGAAACGTTGACAATTACACATAAATGGAAAAACAAGAAAGGGAAAAACTCAGAAAAGGAAAACTGCAGTGGCTGTAAGAAAAAGGAAATTCCAGCCACTAGAGAGGAAGAAAAGAGGACGGCCAAAGAGGTAAGATTAGAGAAAAGGCAAGAGGAGAAAGAGGGCTAAAAGGGGTGAGCTTCAGCAGAAAGAGACGGACAGAAAATAAGAGAGAAAATTCGTACACACAAAGAGAAGGAGAAGGAGAGCAGCACGCACACACAAGGGCGAAGGACGGAGCGACGAAGCCGGAGCGCGGAGGAGCTATTGAAGACATCGGTAATAGAATACGGAGGGATCTCATTCTTTATCCATGTTGAATATAGTTATCTTTTGTGACGCATGCTAGATAGTGGGTTTAGGCATCGGGAGAGTCATTCCCTAGAAAAGAGCTTGAATTTCCCTAATACGTAATGATATATATAACCATGATCTTGTTAGAACTTCGTTACATCATCGTGCATCTCTCGAAACCTGTGGTGTCTAGTCTATTGAGTTTAATCCGTTAGTTAGTTAGATACTTTATCTTCATTCGCATTCCATTCACCTGTTGATTTTACACGTTCTATTCATTAGTTACTAGCTTTAGAGTTGCATCGATTCCTCGTGTTCGACCCTGGTACTATACGATCCGTATTCTTGCGGAAGCGTTAGTCTAGGTAATTATTACTTGAGATTAACCACATCAGGATACGGAGCTCGGGTTGCCTCCCGAGAAGCGTTTGTTTACGGTCTTTAGCTTGACCCTAACGCATTTAGACGTGTGTGGGATCGAAGAGAGGTAGTTTTTTCTATTCTGTCCTCTACGCTATCAGCACAGTATGCCTTCACTCTCTGCACATTTGCCAAAAATGTTCCCCCAATTCCATTGTCCAATATTACGGCTCCATGCAGTTGAACTCCTTTTATAGTGAAGGACCCCGACCATCATGACTTGAGTTTCCCTGAAAACAACTTCAAGCGGGAATTAAAGAGAAGCACCTGATCACCTACTTTGAATGAGCGTGGGAGAATGTTCTCGTCATGCCATTTCTTTCAACGCTCTTTATAGATCCTTGCATTCTCGTTGGCATCATTTCGCATCTCCTCTAGATGGTGAAGCTGGAGAACCCACTTCTCCTCAGCTGTTTTGAGGTCGTAATTCATCGTTTTTACAGCCCAATATGCCTCGTGTTTGAGTTCAATGGGGAGGTGACATGCTTTCCCATAGACTAGCTAAAACGGTGTCATATTTATCGAAGCCTTGAAAACCGTTCTGAAGGCCCAAACTGCATCGTCTAGCTTCAATGCCCAGTCTCGTCGAGATTTTGAGACTGTTTTCACAAGGATGGACTTAATTTCTCGATTGGATACTTCCACTTGGCCACTTTTCTGCGGGTGATACGGTGTAGCGATCTTGTGCCTCACTCCATATTTCGTCAATAGTTTCTCGATCACCCGATTGATGAAGTGCTTTCCCCCATCACTAATCACGACTCTTGGGACGCCAAATCTAAGGAAGATGATGCGTTTAAATAGCTTAGTGACTGCACTTGGAGTCGTTTGTCGGGCATGCTAGTGTTTCCACCCATTTTGTCACATAATCCACAACGACCAAGATGTATTGGTTTCTGCAAGAGGAGGAAAATGGTCCCATGAAGTCGTTGCCCCATATATCAAATAGTTTGACTTCCAAGATATAGTGCTGAGGTCCCTCATGCCTTCTAAAGATGTTGCCCATTCTTTGACATACGTCACAAGTTGAGACATACCTATGAACATCCCTGAAGAGCGTAGGCCAATAGAATCCAGCTTGGAGAGCTTTTGCTGTTGTTCTGGGGGCGGCAAAATGTCCTGCATAATCAGAAGAATGGCAGTGGAAAAGCACATCAGAGTCCTCTTCTTCTGGGATACAACGCCGAAATAAACCGTCGGTCCCTCGCTTGAATAGGTAAGGCTCGTCCCAAAAGTAGGCCTTGACGTCATGTAGGAACTTTTTCCTTGCGTTGTGGTTTAGGCCTTGTGGGAGAACCTCACATGCGAGGTAGTTCATGAAATCTGTGTACCACAGAATAGGCGTTTCGTCTATGGCTATTACAACATCATCTCTTAGAGAGTCGTCTATAGGAATCCTATCTGAAATCTCAAGGCGGGACAAGTAGTCGGCAATGCTGTTTTCTGTTCCATTCCTATCGCGTATCTCCAAATCGAATTCTTGAAGGACTAAGATCCACCGAATTAACATTGGTTTCGCGTCCTTCTTGGTGAACAAATATTTCAGCGCTGCATGATCGGAGTAGACAATTACCTTGGATCCAACAAGGTAAGAGCGAAACTTCTCGAAAGTGAAGACGATGGCCAGCAGCTCTTTCTCTATGGTGGAGTAATTGCACTGAGTGTTGTCTAAAGTCCGGCTGGCATAATAAATAGCATTCACCACTTTATCTCTTCGGTGTCCCAATACAGCCCCCCACAGCGTAGTCACTTGCATCACATATGAGCTCAAAAGGGAGCTTCCAATCCGGAGGCTGGATGATGGGGGGTGAAATCAATGCTTTCTTGAGTTTATCGAAGGCAATATGGCATTCTTGATTAAACTCGAACACAACATCCTTACTTAAGAGGTTGGTGAGCGGCTTGACAATCTTGGAGAAGTCTTTGATGAACCTTCGATAAAATCCCGCATGCCCAAGGAAACTATATATTGCTTTGACATTCCTAGCAGGGGGTAGCTTCTCAATCACCTCAATCTTAGCCTTGTCGAACTCAATCCCCTTTTCTGAAATCTTATGCCCTAAAACAATTCCTTCCCGTACCATAAAGTGACACTTCTCCCAATTGAGTACAAGATTCAACTGTAAACACCTGTCTAACACTCTACAAAGATTGGTCAGACACAAATCAAAGGAGGAGTCATGGACTAAAAAGTCATCCATGAACACCTCCATAATTTCGCCATTAACATCAGAAAAGATAGAAGTCATGCATCTTTGAAACGTGGCGGGTGCATTGCATAAGCCGAATGGCATCCGACGATAGGCGAACGTCCCATGTGGACAAGTGAATGTCATCTTCTCTTGGTCGTTTGGGTGAATCGGGATCTTGAAACAGTAGCCATCAAGAAAACAAAAATAGGAGCGAAGCGCTAACCTCTCAAGCATTTGATCAATAATGGGCAAAGGAAAGTGGTCCTTCTTGGTATGCGTATTCAGCTTGCGTTAGTCTATGCACATGCGTCATCCCGTCACCGTCCGCATGGGAATAAGCTCGTTGTTTTGGTTTGGGACAACGATGATGCGTCCCTTATTTGGTACCACTTGTACCGGACTAACCCAAGTGCTGTCGGAAATGGGGTATATGACACCAGCATGAAGAAGCTTCACCACTTCATTCTTGACTACGTCCGCCATGTTGGGATTGAGTCAGCGTTGACATTCTATAGATGACTTTGACTCATCTTTGAAATGGATGTGGTGAGCAGAGCTGAGAATCGATTCCTCTGATGTCCTCCAGTGTATAACCGATGGCGGCTCGGTATCACTTGAGTGCGCAGAGGAGTTTGTCGACTTGTGGCCTATCAAGTGCGTCATTGATGATCACGGGGTATGTAGAATCGAGACCAAGGAACTCATACCTAAGCCCCTGTGGAAGGGGTTTGAGGTCGACCTTGGGTGCTTTGTCGGTGCTCCAGTCGGGGTTTGAGGTTGACCTTGGGTGCTTAACCGCCCCGCTCGGGTTACGAATTGCGTCATTTACCCCGAGTAGTACTACCCGAGTCAGGTCGTGGTAAAGCCCGCGCGGATTCTTGTCCATGAGGCCTGCCCGAGCGGGCTCAGCAACCGCCCCGCTCGGGTTACGAATTGTGCCATTTATCTCCGAGAGTGCTACCCGAATCGACTCGTGATAAAGCCTGCATGGATTCTCCTGTAATCGTTCAGCCCGGGCAGGCTCTATGTTCGACACACGCGCGGGTCCATGCCAGACTCAAGTGTGATCAACTCCTCCATGAGTTGTATGCATTCCTCCACGTCTTGGGGTGACTGAAATATGCTTCTGCTGCATGATGACAATGCTATCTCCATGGGGTGGATGGTACGATGCTCATGTTTCACTTCCTCTACTAGTTCATCCACCGTGTCAATGTGCATCACGGGTTCGGTCATGTCTTCTTGAGCGTTTCATCAAGCTTGAACTCTATCGATTCATCTCCGAACTTCATGACCAGTCTATCGCAGGCACACTATAAAACCATGTTCGCCGTGTTGAGGAATGGTATCCCCAAAATGATGGGGATCTTTGGGTTTATCTCCATATCAACAACTACAAAGTCTGCGGGGAACCAGAATTTTCCAACTTGTACTGCGACATTCATCAAAATGCCCTCGGGATGTCCTGCAGATTGATCGGCTAAGGTGATTAGCATGCACGTGGGCTGAAGATCTCCTGCTCGATTAAGCTTTTCAACAAGAGACAATGGTAGCAAGCTCACACTTGCTCCAATGTTGATCAGTGCATGTTCAATCTCGTAATCGTAGATCTTACAAGGGATGACAAAATTACTTGGAACGGGCATGTTCTTAGCCAAGGTGGGTGGTTGTATGAGCGGTTTGTGACCATGACTACCTCATTGTCTACGGTCCTCTTCCTTGTTATTATGACCTCGAGGAACTTGGCGTAGGACGACATCTTCATGAGCGCATCGTAGAACGGGATGGTGGTTTGCAGCTTCCTTAGGAGTTCCACGAATTTGGTGAACTGAACATCGTCGTTCTGCTTCCTTGGCGCTGCGGGAAGGGTAAGGGTGGTGCCCTCAGGGCAGGTGCTATGTAAGGCAACTCCCTTTCTTCTTCATCTTCGGTCTTCTTCCCTTCCACGCCTTGAGTGATGGGTTGCTCATTGGCAATGATTAGAGGCTCTTCTCTCGCAACTATGGAAGGTGTGAGCTATTCCACCGTATTGCCACTCTTCTAATGGATGACGTTGATCGGCTCCCGGGGGTTTGTCACGGGTTTCCCGGGGAGCTGTCCGGGCTATCGGCTAGACCCTTGGGCTAGCTATGCCTTGCGTTTTCAGGAGCTTTAAGTGTGTCTGGAAACCGTCCATTCTCTTCCTCATGTCATCCTGTTCAGCCTTAATTCCTCCAAGCGCATAACCTTGATTTTTCGTACCTTGATGCATCAATTGGGGCATAGAGACAATTTCGGAGTCACCTGAAGGTTGTGCACGAGGCTGATAGCTGTAGTCTTGATTATTCCCTCTCGACTGGAAACCTTGGTTTTAGTTTCTTGACATCATTCGTGGCTGAAAATCTTGTGGGTTTGCCACATTACTCGTATTGCCATAGGAGAGGTTGGACTTCCTCGACCCCTTGACCGATGGATGTATCTTGTCGATCGACATGAAGACCTACCATCATCCTGTATATCTCCTAAACGTTTTGCTTTAAATCTGTTAAGTCCGGGTTGGCAATACCTAATTCATTTACCGCCGTTTTGGATGAGAAATCACGATTGTAGTGTCCGACCTTCTTGCCTCCCTTCCTTGCCATGTTCTCGATCAAATTCTCGAGTTATTGGAAAGTGAGGTTGCTGAGGGAACCACCACCCGCTGCTACGATCATGAAGCGTGTGGTCTCATGGAGACCTTGCATGAAGCTCGTGATGAGCTACCTCTTGTCCATTCCATGATGCGGACATATGCGTTGATAATTCTTGAAGCGCTCCCATGCATCATGTAGAGTCTCGCTTCTTTCTTGCAGGAATGAATTCATTCGGCCCATCGCGAGCAGTGTCCTATGGTCTGGGAAGAATGGCTGCATGAATCGCTGCTCTAAGTAATCCCACAAAGTAATCAACGCAGTAGGAAAGTTGAACAACCAACGCTGTGCTGCATCCTTGAGCGAGAATGGGAATACGGATAAGTATAGATCTTCCGGTGTGACTCCTGTTCCAACTTTAGTGGTGTTGCAGAGCATCTTGAAGTCCATGAGGTGTGAATTTGGATCCTCATTCTCCATTCCTCTGAAAGCGGAATTGTTGAGCATCTGGACGAAAGCGGGTTGTAGCTCAACTTGGTTTTCTATCGGACGAGCCATCTGGGAAATATCAAGCTATACAAATGCCTAATATCCACTTACCGCCAGAGTACAGATCAGTGGAATAAAAGGGTCGAACTCTGGGGACTAATGCAACCTAAGCTAAGAATACGACTAACTAAGATGGGTTGAATTGATGATGGTGTGATATGAAATTCTAAGACACTAAATCGAACAATGATAGCGATCGAGGAAATGTTGAAGGCTTGATAATTAAGAACACTATGGGTTTCGGGTTATCGGGATTTGCAAGGATGTAACAAAGGATCATAAACCTATCGAACTATCATGACAATGGGGAATTCATGCTCTGAAATAAGGAATGATTCAGCCGAACCTAAACCTCCTAACCATAATTACGTGCAATCCTACCTTCCAGTAGCGATTAACTCGTGATTACGGTAGCGTTAAGCGCACAATCCTAATTCATAAGTCAATTAACCAACCGGTCAGATTCTCACCAATCAAACTTAATCTACAATCGACTGTTCCGGATTCATAATTTAACCTTCCAGCTAAACACAAATTCCTAGGTTACTGAGCGGGCAGCACTAGTATAAAACGTTTATGATGTTGATTGTAAAACCCAATATCAAGAAAGTTTCGATAAATCTAAGCATTAACGCATAATTCAAACATCCATTACAAATCCGATATCCCTAACCCATAGCTGGAAATCTACTCACTCATGGTTTCTAATGTGAAACAAGAGAAATTAACCCTAGACATGATAAAGAATAAGAAATACGATTACTCGATCTTCCTTATCTTGTTACCGAAGTCCGGATTGATGTTTCTCTCCTTCTCCAGCTTCTCCTGAGTTTTCCTGATGAATTTTAGTCCTTTCCTGGCCCTAGCCGTCGTCCTCTGTTGCTGGAATTGATCTCCCCTCTCTCTTTTGCCCGTTCAAACACTTAAAACAGGTTGTTGCGAGAAAGGCGGCCCGCACGGGCTAGGTGATTTACCCGATCGGGTATCAATCAACCCAAGCGGGTTAAGGTATCTGCCCGAGCGGGGTCGATGTGATTAACCTAGACGATCAAGTTCCCTTCCGGCCCGAGTCGTGTGAGAGGGTTAAGGTATCTGCCCGAGCGCCCGGGTTCGTGTTTCTCACACAGCACGAGAGGGTAAACATTCAGCCCGAGCGGGTTGAAACTTCTGTCAAGGCCTATGATCGGTGTTTCCTTTGGTTCCATGACCTGAATTTGCTCAGAGTGATTTGTAGCTTCCAATATGTGCGGTTGAATCCAAGAATTTGCATTTTAAAGCTCGGTTAGGCCTTGTCGCCTTAAAACCTGAAAATCAACAAAAAAAGGAGTATATAAAGAACGTTCGTGTCGGATTTGTAACTCGTGCTATATAATCTATGCGAAAATAATGCAAATATCTAGCCTAAAACTGATACACACTACGTGTTATCAGTCTAAATCTGGTTCAACTCCTTCCATAATTGCGATGGTACCTTTGCCTTTTCTCATGGACGTACCAGCAGCATACTCTCGCTCTTTCGAGGGCGAATGCTTGATCATATCAGCGCTGCACACAAAAATAGCGTTAACATATTATATCGGGTTTAATTCGGGTTTACCGGGAAGCTTTTCGGGACTCCGAGAGGATGAGGCAGCTTGCTGTGATACGGAGTTCTCTAAGCTCTTCACATGGTTGTTCAAGGATTCCATCTGTGTTTTGAGCTCGTTGATCGCTGCCCCACATACGCATTGAATTTGGCTTGAGTCGATTGTTGCTGCCTTTGCTCCTTCATAAAATCGAGCATTACCGCCTCAAGATTTGACGAAGGGGCTTGAGGAGTTTGAGGAGCTTGCGGAACTTGTTGAGCATTCTAAAATTGCTGATTATTTTGCTGGTACGGGTGCTGTTGTTGCTGAAATCCCGAATACTTCATCGGTTGAGTCATTCGATACGAAAGATTCGGGTGATTCCTCCAATTTGGGTTGTAGGTATTCCAAAATTGCGTGTTTCCTTTCGGTCCTTCTCCTAATCCCTAACACATGCATCTATTTGGCCTTCGTAAATACAAGTCAATCATGCTCTATGAAAAAGAATAGATAAACGAAAATAGGAAATTGCATTCAAAGATAAATCAAGGTGGTTCTGGGATACCCATGGGCTAACCCCTTCTCCTAGAACAAAACAACTACTCGCTCATGCGTTCAAAAGCAAACAACATAATCGAAGTAGAAAGTCTGAAGAACGGCCACAAACAACTTAAATACCTATCGGTAATTTGGGGCATATGCAGCAACAGCACGTTGCACCTCAACCGCAAGAACCACAGGCTCCTCCGCCACATCGCCTCAGAGATTACGTGGTGCCGAACATGAACAACATGCAAAAAACCATAAGTATGCCTGCTGTTACTAGAGAATAGTTTGAAATTAAGCCTACGATGATCAACATGCTTTACCAGAAGCAATTCAAGGGTGGAAATCACGAGGATCCCCATCAGCACCTCAGAGACTTCCTTGAGCTTTCCAGTACATTTAAGATACACGGAGTCCCAGAGGACGCGATCTTACTGCGTCTCTTCCCCTTCTCAATTGGGGGACGAGCAAAAACATGGCTGCAATCGCTTCATGCTGGTTCAATCATGACTTGGGACAAGGTCTGCACATTGTTCTTATCACGATTCTTTCCTCCGAGCAACACAATTCAGATGAGGGGGGAAATCACAACGTTTAGATGCAGAGATGGAGAAACTTTGTTTGAAGCGTGGGGCAGATTTAAGGATCTTCTACAGATGTGTCCACACCATAGTCTCGAGCAGTAGTACGTTATCCTAACCTTTTACAACGAAATTTCATATGAACACTGAACGACGTTGGATAATGCTGCTAGAGGATCATTTATGGATTTGAGCGTCGAGGAGGAATACGAGCTGATCGATAACCTCGCCATGAAACACACTATGTGGTCAACACCGAGAGGTATGCCTCACAGCACTCATCGCCTATACGAGCCGAATCAGAGTAGAGCGATGAGCAACGCATCAAACACCATGTACTGTGTGAATTGCAGAGATACGGAGCATGTAGCGTATCAATACACGATACATGAAGACTTCGAACAGATGAACTATGCCCAGCAGCAAGGAAACACTCAATTCGGGAATACCTACAACCAGAATTGGATGAATCACCCGAATCTTTCGTAACGAACGACTCAACCGATGAAGTATTCGAGTTTTCAACAACCACAACAGCCATACCAGCAAAATAATCAGCAATTTCAGAATTCTCCACAAGCTCCTCAACCTCCTCAATCTCCTTCGTTAAACCTTGAGGTGGTAATGCTCGAATTTATCAAGGAGCAAAGACAGCCACATTCAACTCAAACCAAATTCAATGCGGATGTGGGGACATCGATCAACGAGCTCGAAACTCAGATGGAATCCTTGAGCAACCATGTGAAGAGTTTAGAGAACTCCGTAGCACAGCAAGCTGCCTCATCCTCTTGGAGTCCCGGATAGCTTCCCGGTAAACCCGAGTTAAACCCGAGAGACTACGTTAACGCTATTTCCATGTGCTGCACTGATGTGATCAAGCATTCGCCCTCCAAAGAGCAAGAGCAAGCTGCTGGTGTCCATGAGGAAAGGCAAAGGTATGATTGCAATTATGGAAGGAGTTGAACCAGATTTAGACAAACCATACGTTGCTCCACCGGCATACCAACCTCCAATACGGGTTCCTCAATGGTTGGTGAGCAGTAAGAACGAAGAACGAGTGGGCAGATTTGTAGAGGGTCTCAAGAAGCTTGACATCAACATCCAATTCGTGGAAGCCCTCCAAACGATGCCTAATCATGCCAAACTCATCAAAGAGGTTCTTTCCAAAGAGAAGCATATCGAAGGGAACGAGACGGTAGCACTCACCGAGGAATGCAGCGCTATCAATCAAAATAAGCTGCCACAAAAGTTGAAGGACCCCAGAAGCTTCTCCATTCCATGCACAACAGGTAATCTTGATATTGAACAATGCATTGTGTGATTTAGGAGCAAGCGTGAGCATCATGCCACACTCGATTTTAAGCGGATGAACTTCGGGAATCTCAAACCTACAAAGATGTGTCTACGCCTCGCGGATCATCCGGTGAGATATCCGGTGGGAATTGTTGAAAATATTCCCACCAAGGTAGGTATTCTTTTTATTCCCACTGATTTTGTTGTACTTGAAATAAAGGAAGATGCTAGGATACCTATTATTCTTGGTAGACCTTTCTTAGCTACTGCAGGTGCCATGATAGAAGTACAACAAGGAAAGCTTTCCTTACGTGTCGGAGATGAGACGATAGAATTCAACTTGTCCAGCCCCATGAACGGACCCTCATTCGAGGACTCTTGCTTTAGAGTCGATTCGCTGGACGAGTTATCAAAAGACACGCTTGATCAAGTAAGTGCTTATGATCCTCTTGTACGGTATTTAACACGAGATTTATGAGTGCTATTGCAGCACTAGTAGATGCCCCATGTGAGGAAATACCACATGAAATGCATGCTGGTTTTGCAGTGGAGAAGACGTCCAAACTTGAGCCCGAACCACCTTCGTCTTCTTTTCGGTATGAGTACATTGAATCCGATAAAACATACCCTGCTGTTATGAATGCTAACTTGAGTGAAGATGAGATGAGAAAGTCACCCACTCGCGTAAAAAAACATAGGAGAGTCAGCTCTTCAATATGTACACACGGAAGTTCTACGGAAGACCGCCACGAACCTTCCACTGAAACTCAAAGGAGGCTGCACCCATACTTGCAAGAGGTAATAGAAAAAGACATCATAAAACTTTTCGATGCAGATACCATTTATCCAACCTTGGACAGCGAACGAGTGAATCCCGTGCGTGACGTGCCAAAGAAAGAAGCAGTGACTAAGGGATGGCACGACAAAAAGATCATACCTCATGACTTCCAACTAGGTGATTTAGTTCTACTTTTCAGTTCTCGTCCTAAGCTTTTCTCGGGCAACCTATGCTCTCGTTGGTCTGGTCCTTTTCAGGTACGAGGAGTCTTCACACATGGAGAAGTGGAACTATGGAGCGATTCGAGGGAACATTCGAAGCTAATAGACAGCGACTAAAGCTCTACCAAGCTGCTCAACCGATCGAAATTGGAAACTCCATTTCCCTTTCTGATCCACCTGTTGCGCACGCATGAGGAATGGAGACGTCAAAGCTTAAAGACGTTAAATAAGCGCTTTCTGGGAGGCACATGAGGAATGGAGACGTCAAAGCATAAAGACGTTAAATAAGCGCTTTCTGGGAGGCAATCCAGGTGTTTGTTTTCTATTTTTTTCTTAGTTTCTTAGTTTAAGACTCGGTTAATTAAAAAAAAGAAATACACAAAAATATACCACCACAAATGTGACTTCACTTCTCTTACCCTCCATCGGAGTTTCACGTCGAGGATGTCGTTCAATTCAAGTATGGGGGAGCAGCTCACGTTTGTCAGGTGACTTCGTTTCATTTTCTTTTATTTTCTCTTTGATTTCGTAGTTGTTAGGTTGTTTTTGTTTTTGTGAGTCAGAGTCGTCCTAGGAACTTGTCCGGTGCCACGTTTTGAGATGAACCCTTAACCTAGGATACTTAAGAAGTTGGCATTTTCCGTGATATTTTGCATGTTTGAGCTAGGTTTTTCCTAAGCGTTAGAGCTTATTAGTCGGCTGAAAAACAATAGGTCGTAATTCTTTGGGAATCCTAGTGTTGCTTGTGGGAGGTTTAGACGAGGTTGCTAGGCTAGTTTATCGTTTATTCTCTCTATCCAGATAGACGATGCTTTACTTCTTTTTTATGAGGATTATTAGATCGTATGAAATCTAGCTTATTCTGTAGATTAAGAGCGCACACTAACAATCCGCTGTAGATAGAAATAATGCCTAAAAGTATGATCTAAAATCGATATGAGTGCATCGACCTTGATACTCTTTCGATGGTTCGGGTTTAAGTGGTGGGTTAGCGATCATCTTACTATGTCCTAAGCGCATGGCACAATAAAAACGCCGCCTACTCCGTTGCACTCTTGAATGAGATGCATGAGTATACCGTCATCGGTAGTCTGGGTCTAAGTAGAGGCTGGATCCCTTCAAATTCGATGTCCTAGAAGCCGAGTGTGTATGCATATCAAGAAAACAAAAAAAAAAGAAAAAGAAAAGAAAAAGAAGACATAAAAACAAAAGAAAAGAAAAAAGAAAAAAAAGAAAGAAAGAAGCTTGGAAAAGAAACAAGTATCCTCGATTGTTCTAGCTTTAGCATTTGTCTGAAGTCTTGTTTGGTGGAGAGAGTCACGATGGCTTGTTTAGTTTGCCTTCGATTTACTTTCTCGTGGGTAGCCTTGGTTAACCTAGGATGAAGACTGAAAATCTAATTAGGCCGAATTTTCTCTCGACTTTCTAGTTGATCAGTTAGGTTCGCATTAGCGGTATTTCTAGGAGAAAAGGGAATTCTTGGATTTTGTATACCCCACGTGTTCCACATTTACGTTTGCTTAGGGACAAGCAAACATTCAAGTCTGGTGGATTTTGATAATTTCATTTTCATACGTATTTCTTGCACGATTTTAGAGATGTTTACGATATAGATGCGATGTTTACATACGATTTTGTATCCGTTTTACTTGTCTTCGAGTTTTCGTGTTTTTACAGGTTTTAATGCGTATTCGGTTTATTTTGGAGCTAAAGGACGTACGCGAGACAAAGTACCAATATCGCGGATCATCACGGAACAAACATGACGAGAATCGGCGAGGAACAAGCTCAGCCCGCGCGGGGCACTCCTTAGCCCGTGCGGGGCCTTTGGTTCGGCAAATGGTCCAGCAGATTTAGCATGGGTCGGGCATGCCATTAACACGGTGGGGCTTCACCATGACACTCATCCTGCGTGGGGCATTCCTTAGCCTGCGTGAGGAGGCTTTATTTCCATCGTGCTCATTGCGGGGTGCCCACTCGGGGTACAAACTTAGCCCGCGCGGGTCGCGTCCATCACCTGCAAAGACCAGATAAGTTAATTGATCTAAACACGAAAAGGAACTCGTTGGTGACTTATACAAAAAGGAAAACTATTTTAGAGAAGAGGAATAAGAGATATTTTGATGGAGGAAGGAATGGAAATGTTGCCCAACTTAATCAAGAATGGAAAACACATGAAAAGGCAAAAACGGTGGCTGCTTCAACAAAAGGAAGAGAACTGAATGGCCAAAAGGAAAAACGAGGAGAAAAGAAGAAGGAAAAGAAAGAAGAGGAGCTACGGGTCGAGGGAGCTGGAGTTAGAGAGTTAGTTTTCAGAATTCAATCGAGGAGAGAGAGGAGAGAGAGTAGAGAGAGAAAGGAATCGAAGAAGGAGACTCTTGCGAAGGGGACATAGAAAGAGCATTGGAGATCAATTCAAGACTTCGGTTTCATTTTGTTTTCATGTTCCTTAGACTATCTATTTTCGATTATGTTTGTTTACGGACTTATGAGCGAGTAGTTGTTTTGTTCTAGGAGAAGGAATTAGCCCTTGGCTATCCCGGAACCACTTTGATCTATGTTTGAATGCATTTTCCCGTTTTCGTCTATCTATTCTTTATCTGAGTGCTTCATTGAATTGTGTTTGCGGTGGCCACGTAGATGCATGTTTTGGGAACTTAGGAGAAGGACCGAAAGGATAATTCTAATTCCAGATAATCAGGTTTAGAACAACAGAGGTGATGCCACAAAAGTAGGGTAGAAACGGTTGAGGGTAAAACGTATGAATCACAGATCTTATGGGTTTATCTCAAGGTGTCAGCCACGAAAGTAGGGGATAACTTGACTAGATCACATGTCTATGCCTTGAGAGAGGGTAGATATCATATTAGGATTGTCTGCCTTAGATGACTTAATTGGGATTGCATGATTAGATAGGTTGATTGTTGGTTTCGGTAGTTTTGTGGTGAAACCGGATTCCTGGAACGTTTGTCTCATTGTTAAGAACTCTTTTGTTTATTTGTTTTTAGTATTTCATTCTCAAATCCCATATTCGTTCGTTGCAAGTTCGATTCATAGTTTGAGTTTAGGTTGTATTGCGTAGTCCTTGTGGGATCGACAACTAAAGTACTACACAAGTGTTGTGCACTTGCGGGTAGTTTAGGTTAAAATTTTTGTTTAACTTTGATACGCATCACTTCTGTTCGATTCACACCGTCTGCACTATTCAGAGCATCTAGTACATAAGTGGAAAAGGTAGTGATAACGTCTAGTTTGTTATAGTATTTTAGTCCATTTTCGCAGTTAGTTTAACCATTCATTTAGACTTTACCGAGCATTAAGCATCAATTAGTCCTCTTCTAGAGTTTTCTCGTGTTATTGTAGAAAATGAAATATCGGGAAACAAACATGAGGAAATAAAGCAAAAACCACTCTCATATAACCTATACAAGGTCAGCATCCAAGGATCTGAAATCAAAGAAGAAAAAGGGAAGCAACGATGACTGGAACAAAGATAAGAAGAGCACGGTTGGAACATGAAAAGGAAACCTAGTGTACATAAAATAGAAGCAAGTTGCTAGAACAAAATGTAAATTTCCAACCGCCTACACAAAAATGGAAGATAGCCGCCTACACAAGAATTGGAAACTGCAACTGTTGGAGATCGAAAATAGAAATGGCAGCTAGAACAATAAATGGAATATGCATGGACAAGAGAAAGAAGGCAGTTAGCCAAGGAGGAAAAGGACGAGAAAAGAAAAAGAAACCATTGTAGCACAAGAGGAAAAGGAAACATAAGCTGCTGAAGAAAATGAAAACCGACAAAAAGGAAACGAATAGAGAAGAGGAAAGGAGGACGAAAGGAAATGGCTGGAGAGCTTAGATTCGACCAGAGTAAAGAAGTAGGAAAGAGGATGAAGGGGTCAAGAGAAAAAGCTCAATTTCAGACAGAACACACACACCACACAACACACACGAGAGAACAAGGAGACAGGGCAGCACACCGGAAGGCTGGAAACAAGGTGACGAACTCGGAATGCGGAGGCGCTGTTCAAGATATCTGTAATAAGATAGGGAAGGATCTCATTCTTTATCTATTTTGAATATATATTTTTTGTGTTTTGTTTTCTACATCCATGTCCGAATAGTTTAGTAGCTACGGGTTAGAGAGCTTTTTCGATATGTAATAAAGTCTTGGGCTTAATGCTTGGTTATAATAATTTTTGGATTGATTGGATGTTTGTAATGTTTTTATTCTTGTTGGTAGCTTGAATGAATGATTATAAAAATCTAATTGCATTTGGGAGATGAATTAGATTTTGGAATGTAGCCATTATTTGAAGTCTAAATTGATTTAGAACCTTGGTAGATCAGTTAATTGAACTAAGGAATTAGGATAGCTATCTTAATGCATCTAGTAGGTTAAATTGCGCAGTTGGGAGACTGGTAGCACGCATACTAGATAGTGGGTTAAGGTATTAGGAGAGTCATTCCCTAGGAAAGAGCTTGAATTCCCCGAATACGAGATGATATCTATAACCATGATCTGGCTAGCACTTCATTGCACTCTCGAAACCTGTATTGTTTAGTTTATTAAGTTTAATCCGTTAATTAGTTAGTTAGTTTATCTTTACTTGCATTCCAATCACTTATTTTGTTAACCGTCATGTTCATTAGTTTACTAGCTTTAGAGTTGCATCGATTCCCTAGTGTTCAACCCTGGTACTACACGATTCATATTCTTCTGGAAACGTTATTGTAGGTAATTATTACTTGAGATTAACCACATCAAATAGTAACGTTGAAAAGCACAAGAAGAAACTGATCATCTCGTTTTTGTACACAATTCTAGCATGGTTTTAGAAATGTTTATGATGATAGTAGCGATGTTTATGTGTGATTTTGTATCTGTTTTACTTGTTTCCGCTTTTTCATGGTCTTATAGGTTTTAATGCGTATTTGGTTCATTTCGGAGCTAAAGAACATACATGGCAAAAAGTACGAGCATTGGAGATCATAACGGAGCAAATGGGACGAGAAACAGGCAAGGAATGCAATACGACACGAGGAGACAAGGCCCCCGCACGGGGTATTTTCCTTAGCAAGCTCGGGCTGATCATCCAGCAAATGTTGCCCGCCTCGGACTCACCTTCATCATGCACGGATCAAGGTATGTGAGGAGCCCGCACGGGGATAACTCAATTGATACAAGCACCGAAGCTTTCGCCGCAAGTATGGACTGGTTTGAGACGGTAGAAGGCCTAGGGGCACTCTCTAGCCGAGGCTCGATGATAGTGAAGACGGACGAAGGGGAACATGCCAAAAGGGGCACTCGTTCGGTCCTTCAAAGGAGTGATGGATGACGGGTGGATCGCGGGACATCACGAAGGCTGCGGATGGGACCTTCGATATAGTCACACGTTGGGCTTGGACTCCCGGAGCACAAGACGAACTAGGGTGCGAAAACTCGCGAGGATGAAGAAAACTCAGCAATTTTATTTCGAATTCAAAGATTGTCTTCAACAAACAATAAGCCTCGATTTTAAAACATGACCGAGAAAGACAAGAAAGGAAACACAATATGGCCGTTGGGGCCTTAATTCGAACAAGGCAAAGAAGGCAAGTGGATCTTGGGTGAAAGAGGAAAGGGCCGTTGGTGCTTGAAATTTGAATTTCAAACGGCTCCATCAAAGTTAAGGCAAGTTGCTGCGCTGGTCTATATATTGCAAGTCGTTGCTTGTGTTGTTGCTTTTGTTCACGAAGCCACTTGATGGAGTTCCTTGTGCTTCATTGATGACGAAAGGGAACTTGGCTTTTGAGAAATTGCTGCTGGTTTCTCCCTCTTCGTTGTTGAACTCCTGACGTTTGTTGAGAAGCACTTGAGCTACGTACGCATTGATTCTTGTACGAAGGCTTGACATGTCTATGTGTGCTCCGTCTTCTCCTAGCTCTCCATCCACTCCCGTGCTTGTCTCGTCTATGCTAAGCTCGTCCTCGTTGTGATCCATGCTCGGCTCATCCTTGCTCCGCTCCTCTCCTTCGTTTGAGTCGTAGCTCGTTGTAATGTCCTCATCATCTTCTCCCCCTTTCGAAGGTTTTGCCCTCAAAACAGGTTCATCTGCATCAAAACGAGCCAAGTCAGTGACATTGAAGGTGGAGGATACATTATTCTCACCTGGAAGCTAGACGCGGTAGGCATTGTCGTTGATCTTCTCGATTATGCGAAAAGGGCCGTCTCCGCGCGGGGCAAGCTTCGAACTTCGTTTGTTGGGGAAGCGCTCCTGCCTTAGGTGCAGCCACACCCAATCTCCAACCTCGAACTTGACGTCCTTGCGGTGTTTGTTGGCTTGCTTCGCATATTGCTCGGTTCGCCTTGTAATGTTGTCGCGGACGCGTTGGTGAAGCTTCCTCATTGCTTCTGCTTTCTTTGCTCCGTCGAGGTTGACGATTTCGTTGTGTTGCAGCGGGATAAGGTCCAATGGCGTGATTGGGTTGAAGCCATAGACCGCTTCAAACGGCGAGCACTTGGTGGCTGAGTGCGTTGCTCGGTTGTACGCGAACTCCACGTGAGGTAGACACTCGAGCCAATTCTTCAGATTCTTGTCGATCGTTGTCCGCAGCAATGTCCCTAAGGTCCGGTTGATGACCTCAGTTTGGCCGTCCATTTGCAGGTGACATGTTGTTGAGAATAGGAGCTTTGTTCCGAGCTTTCTCCAGAGCGTCTTCCAGAAATAGCTCACGAACTTCGTGTCCTGATCAGACACGATTGACCTCGGAATCCCGTGTAGACGCACCACCTCTTTGAAGAAGAGGTCAGCTACGTGCGTCGCGTCATTTGCCTTTGCGCACGGTATGAAGTGCGCCATCTTGGAAAACCTGTTGACAACAACAAAGATCGAATATTTGTTCTTGATCTTGGGTATACCGAGAACAAATTCCATAGAAATGTCAGTCCACGGATGAAATCAAATTGTTAAAGGAATGTACAAACCGTGGGGGTGAGAACGAGATTTGGCCTTGTGACACGTGATACACCGTGCACAAAGCCGTTCTACGTCGCGCTTGAGGTGTGGCCAATAGAAATGCTCCTTGACAATGGCTAGCGTTTTTTCCACGCCGAAGTGTCCCATGAGTACTCCTCCGTGTGCTTCCTGCAACAAAAGGTCACGCATAGAACTCTGCAGTATGCACAGCCTCCGTTCGCGGAATAGATAGCCTTCGTGTTTGTAGAAGGGTCCGCGTGCTCCGCTCTCGCATTCGGCGTAGGTCTCCTTGAAGTCGGGATCCTCTTTGTACAGCTCTTTGAGGTGCTCGAATCCCATCGCCTTGGCTTCCATTGTGGTAATTAGCGCATGTCTCCGTGAAAGTGCATCGGCCACGATGTTGTCCTTGCCCTTCTTGTACTTGATGAC
>CM071860.1:48004439-48018372 GCA_036759665.1 Gynandropsis gynandra | reverse complement strand
TTTCGCTTTTCCCCCAATTGAGAAGGGGAAAAGACGCAGCAAGATTGCATCCTCAGAGACTCCGTGAATTTTAAACGTACCTGTAAGTTCGAGGAAGTCTCTGAGGTGCTGATGGGAATCTTCATGGTTTCCACCCATGAATTGCTTCTGATAAAGCATGTTTATCATTGCTGGCTTAATCTCGAATTGCTCTCTTGCAACAGCAGGCATCCTTATGGCTGTTTGCACGTTGTTCATGTTCGACACCACGTAATCCCTCAGACGACATGGTGGAGGAGCCTGTAATTGCATCTGTCCATTGCCGATCTGATTATCCATCTTTTGTCGACCTAAAAGTTCTGCAAAGGACAAACAAAGAACAATTTACGTAGAAGGAACGAAAAAAAAAAAAAAAAAATAAAAACAAAAAAAAAAAGCAAGAAAGACTCTAGGTTCGAATCTAAGACGCGTTGACAATAGTCCCCGGCAATCGACCTATCTCTCATGCAATCCCAGTTAAAGCTATCTAAGGCGGATGATCCTAACATGATATCTACCCTCTCTCAAGGCGTAGACACGTGATCTAGACAAGCTGCCCCTTACTTTCGTGGCTGACACCTTGAACTAAACCCATAGGCTCTATGATTCATCCGTTCACCCTCAACCGTTGCTACCCTACTTTCGTGGCCTAACCTCGGTTGTTCTAAACTTGATTTTCTAGGATTAGAATTCTCCTTTCGGTCCTTCTCCTAACCCCTAACACATGTATCTACATGATCAGCGCAACACAAGTAAATTTAAGCACTCAGATAGAGAATAGATAAACTAAAACGGGAAGATGTATTCAAAATAGATCAAAAGCGGTCTCGGGATAGCCAAGGGCTAATCCCTTCTCCTAGAACAAACAAACTACTCGCTCATGCGTCTGTAAAGAAACATAAACATAGTAGAAAGTCTAAGGAACATAAAAACCAAACAAAACCGAAGTGGTGGTGCTTGATCTCCAATGCTCCCCGCTTATCTCCTCGCAAGAATCTGCTCTATCTTTCGCTGAATTGTTCTCCTCTGTAAGCTTGCTGTAATGACGTCTTTTTGCCTCCTTTTAAGCCTCCTAAGTCGTTCCAATTGTTGCCTAAATTACCCCACGAGTTCCGTTTAATTTTACTTAACTTAATATGCAGATATGGGCCGCGACCCGCTCGGGTAGTGAGTGTACCCGCTCGGGTGCGGCTAGGGCAGTTCGTGCAGATTGTGTGGGCTGGAATGATGCCCGATCGGGCATGGTGTGTGTGCCCGCTCGGGCACAAGGCAAATGGTCGGGCAAGACATGCCCGAGTCGTGCAAAAGTGTCCACACAATTGGCCGTAGGTTTTGCCCGATCGTGCAAGGGTTGTGCCCGACCGGGTGGAGGCTTTTCCATGCTCAATCTCGTCCCGTTTGTCCCGTGATGATCCCCGAAGTTGCTCCTTAGCTCCGTGCATGTTCCTTTAGCTCCAAAATTATCCAAATACGCGTAAAGACCTGTAAGAACATGAAAAGCACGAAAACAAGTAAAACGGATACATAATCATACGTAAAGCATCACATATATATCGAAAACGTCTCCTAAATCATGCAAGAAATACGTATGAAAAGGAGATGATCACCGACGTGCTAGAAGCCTAGTGTGTTCGCAATATCAAGAATAAAGAAAGAAAAAAATGGAATCAAAGAATAAAGAAGCTCGAGAATAAAACAAGTATCATCTTTGATTATATAGCATTTGTTTGAAGTGTCATTTGGTAGAGAGAGTTGCGGTTTCTCGCTTAGCTCGTCCTTGATTTGTTTCTTTTTGGTAGCCATGGTGAACCTATGATGCATACTGAAAGTTATTAGACCAAAATTTCCTCTAACTTATTTGTTGATCGATAAGGTTTGCTTTAGCGGTGTTTCTAGGGAAAGGGGAATTCTGAACTTTTATACTGGATTTTGAAGTCTACTGGATTTTGAGCATCTCGTTTTCGTACACGATTCTCGCATTGTTTTAGAGATGTTTATGATGATAATTGGGATGTTAACGTGTGATTTTCCATCCATTTTACTTGTTTCCGCAATTTCATGTTCTTATTGGTTTATATGCCTATTTGGTTCGTGTCGGAGCTAAAAAACATACACGGGATAAAGTATGAGCATTGGAGATCATAACGGAGCAAATGGGATGAGAAACGGGCAAGGAATGCGATACGACGCGAGAAGACAAGCTCATCGCACGGGGTGATTTCCTTAGCCCGCTCGGGCTGAACATTCAGCAAATGTTACCCGCCTCGGACTCACCTTCAACACACACGGATCAAGGCATGTAAGAAGCCCACGGGGGGTGTGTCTTCCTTAGCCCTCGCGGGGTGATGATCCAGCAGCACTTGCCCAAGTCATGTTCTACAGCACGCGCGTGTCATGGAGAGAATGAGGAGCCCGCGTAGATTGGCTTCCTAGCCCGTACGAGTTGTGTCCGCAACAACTTCCCTTGAAGTTCTCAAACGGGGAATTTGTTTAAAAAGGGACCCCCATTTGAGTTCTGAAGATGGAAAACCACAAAGGAAAACCCTAGGAGGGTACATAGTATCCATCTATCCATCCAAGAGTCCTCCTGACGGGAGACACATAAGGAATCAGGAATTGATCTGGGATCATACTCGTTTGATAATTCTATGCTCCTTACTCTACTTATTTCATTTATATTGTTTAGGCTCATGACCAAGTAGTATATTTGTTCTAGGAGAAGGGATTAGTCCATGGCTATCCCCAAACCCTCTTTCATTTATTTGTGAATGGATTTCCCCGTTTTGTTTATTTATTTTTTGTCTGAGCGCTTAATGTCTTGTGTTTACAAAGGCCACGTAGATGCATGTGTTAGGGATTAGGAGAAGGACCGAAAGGATAATTATACTCCCAGAAGATCTGGCTTAGAACAACCCAGACTAGGTCATGAAAGTAGGATAGTAACGGTTGAGTGTTGACTCGGGTGAATCATGAATCGTAATGGAGTTTAGTTGGGGTATCAGCCACAAAAGTAGGAGATGACTTAATCGAACCACGTTCCTATGGCTTGAGAGAGGATAGGATCTACATTAGGATTGTCTGCCTTAGATATCTTGATAGGGAACGCATGATTAGATAGATCGGAGAAAGGTTTCGAAAGCTATGCGGTGAAACTCTGTCCTAGAACGTTTGTCTCTTTGTTAGGAACTCGTTAGTCCATTGCATTATCATATTTGAATCTCACCATCATTAATCCATCGCAGCAAGCATTGATTCTAGTTTAATTCTTAGACCGTGTAACATTAGTCCCTATGGGATCGACACCTAAATTACTACACATGTGTCATGAACTTGCGGGTAGTTTTAGGTTAACTTTTTTAACTTGACACGTATCAGAAACCCAAGGAGGAGAGGAGCCAAAATACGTAAAACCCGATCTGAGGCTACCTCCTTTGTTGTTTCCACAATGGCAACGCAAGTAGAACGATGATGCCCAATTCGCAAAGTTTTCTGAAATGCTAAAGAAGATGCACATCACCATCCCATCCCACGAAGCGTTGCAGAAGATATTGTCGTATGCTAATTTCCCCAAGGACGTGCTTGCGAACAAGCAAGATGTGGAGTTAGAGACCTTGATGGTGACGAACTTGATGCTGCAACCAAACTTACCAAAGAAGATGCCTGATCCAGGTATATTCGTGATCCCTTGTAAAATAGGCGATTATGAGATTAATCACATACTCATCCATGTTGGAGCAAGCGTAAGCATGCTATCGTTGTCTCTACACGAGAAATTCGATCTTAAGGGCTGAATGGAACTACGACCTACATGCGGTGGAGCTATTGAAGGTTATAGTATTAGAATATGGAGGCATCTTGTTTTGTACCTATGGTTAAAATATATTTCATTCGTGTTTTGTTTTCTGAACCCATGTATGAGCAGATCCGTCGCCACGAGTTTTGCCAATATATAATGAAGGCTTGTACTTAATGCCCAGTTATGATATTTGAATGGTTTCAGATTGATTCGTTGTTTCTAATGCTTTTATTCTTGCTGATCACTAGAACGAATATAAAAGTCTGATTGCATCGGAAGGTGGATTAGATTTTGGAACCTAGCTATGATTTGGAATCTTAGTCGATTTACAACCTTGACCGGTCGGTCGATTAAACTCAAGAATTAGGATATCGGTCTTAAAGAATTTAGTATGTTTATTGCGCAAACGGCATATTAGTAATACGCATGCGAAATAGTAGGATTATGCATCAAAAGAGTCATTCCTTATCTGTGATAATATCCAATACCGTGATCTTTATTGGTTCTTCATTACATTATTGTGGATCTCTCGAAACCTGTGGTATTTTACCTTATTGCATTTATCCAGTTTGTTAGTTTAGTCATTACTTTGCATTCTAACCAAATTATTTATACATGTCCTATTCATTAGTTCAATAACTTTATAGTTGCATCGGTTCTCCAATATTCGCCCTTGGTACTACATGATCCGTATTCCTGTGCAAACGTTAGTCTAGGTAATTTATTACTTGAGATTGACCACATCACAATCCATTCATTTAAACCATCCAAAAATTGAGCCAAAACAAATTCTTCATCTTCATCAATTTCCAGCCTACTTCGAAGATGCTCAAATTATTTGAAGTATTGTTCGATAGTCCTACTTCCTTAAGTTCATTTTTTATAGTCATTCCAAATCTCTATAGAAGTATCGTGGCAAATACCTCATTCGCATTAAGGAAATGGATTTCCTCCATGTAACGACTTTTTCAAGATGCATACAATGTCTAATGTTCACCTGATGATCCCCCCAAGTGAGAGCATCATTCGTGAGTTATGTTGCTGCGAATTGTACATTTTGGTGGTATGTGTAGATATAACTTTAAAAAAATATGGTCCATCGGCCAAACCCAATCGAGATAAGCTTCTAGGTTAACAACTCTGGCAAAAGTAGGTGGTTTCAACTTAAAAGTGTTATCGCCGTGTTGTTGCATGAGTGATGTCGCTTTTTCTCCGAGCTAGTTCCATGTCTAAATTTTCATCCTCATGAATGATGTTGCATCGCCTTGTGATGTGTTCAAGTTCAACAATCTAAACCAACTCCACAAGTGCACAACACATGTGTAGTGTAATCTAGGTGTTAATACCACAAGGACTACGCTGTAGAAATCAATCCTAAATAGACTAAGGCAAATAAGAAAACTAAAATAATAAAAAAATAAGAGACTAAGGAAAGTTAATCGGGAGCTCTAGCAATCAAACAAACGATTTAGGGAACCGGTTCCACCACTAGGTCATCCAAGAATCACACTTCAACTACTAACAATCATGCATACTCCACAATATTATAAAGATGAATGGTCCTAAAATATCGAAAACCCTCTTTCAAGGCGAAGAAGATATGCATAAAAGCTTTATTATTCATTCATTTTAACCTCAATTAGAATTGTTTTATTCTCGTAACCTAATTTCCAATTGTTCTAAACCTATTTATTCGGGATTAAGATTTCATCTCTCAGTCCATCTTTCAAAACCCTAACACAAACATCTCCTTCATCAATGCAGACATAACTCATGATGAACACGTATAAAGAATTAAAATAGAAAATTCAGCATTGCACTTCTTATTAATAATATCTATATGGATTCATGGATTCCCTAGGACTAATCACATCTCCTAGAATAGCGCCACTACTCAGACATGAAGCTTGTAATAAACATCATGTAAAAGATAGCTAATATATGAGGAAACATAGAAAGGAGAGCAAATAACAGAGAATATGGATTCAGGATCAGTCTTTGTGTTTCTCTGCATTGATTCAGGTATGGTATCTCTCTTTAATATCTAAAATAATGAATAAGGACTCGCTGAAAAAAGGGGAGGAAGCTAGGGTATTATAGGGCACAAAACCTAATCCAAGTTTGAGTAGGATTCCTAAAGTCGGTGACTGACTCTCCTCCTACAATCACGGCCAGATATTTTCTTCCTTTGCCCGATTCATTTCTTCTCCTCCACTGATTGCCAATGATTGACTCATGATTGCATCGTCCATTACTTAGCCACTTTTTATTTGTTTCTTCATTATTTTTCTTCGATTCTCACATTTTAAAACCTATAAACAAAATAATGAAAGAAACGAGTAAAATGAATACATAATCACATCTAAACGTCATAATCTTTATCAAATCCGGTAATGATATTGCTCATGAAATGTGTACAAAACCTAGTGATCAATTTGGTTGTCTGGGAAGCTCTTTGTCCTCCTCCTCAAGATCTAGTCGAGGTTCCGTTCGATTTGCCATTATTTAGATTAAAGATCTGGTTTTTCTGCATCTTCATGCCATTTTCTTGAATCTTTGGTGTGTCACATTCGGAGTGCTTTTGTTCTTCTTCAAGGAAATTCATTCTTGATTGCATTCATTGGAGCAAAAATTCATAGAAATTATCATCTTAGAATTTAACGCAAAGATTCATCCCATCACGTAACTCCTACATTGGTCTTAAACATTCTATCTATAAATTCTTTCTTAACTTTATGTTATATTTTCTTACCCAAAATATTCATAACATGTTGATGATGTTATCGAAATATCTTTTCTCGATGTACATACCGTACAAAATTGTGACGTAATGTGAATGGTTTCCAATATGGAAATTCTTAAAACTTTCGTTTTTTACCAGTTATATTATTCACCTTTCTTGCGGTTTTCGATGCCTACGATGTACTCCATATTCAATCGATTATTATTAGTCTTACATCGTTTTTCATCGTTCGTATAAGATTTGTGTACCTGTATGTGTGAACTGATGTGGTTAATCTCAAGTAATAATTTACCTAGACTAACGCTTCCGCAAGAATACGGATCGTATAGGATCAGGGTTGAACACGAGGAATCGATGCAACTCTAAAGCTAGAAAACTAATGAATAAGACGTGTAAAATCGATAGGTGATGGGAATGCGAATGAAACTAAACTAAACTAATTAACGGGATAAACTAAATGACAAAACACCACATGTTTCGAGAGATGCACGATGATGCAACGAAGTTCTAACAAGATCATGGTTATAGATATCGTTACGTATTCGGGAAATTCAAGCTCTTTTCTAGGGAATGACTCTCCCGATGCCTAAACCCACTATCTAGCATGCGTACTACCAATCTCCCAATTGTATAATCTCACCTACTAGATGCATTAAGATCGGTATCCTAATTCCTAAGTTCAATTAACCGACCGACCAAGGTTCTAAATCAATTGAGACTTCATGTCATGACTACGTTCCAAAATCCAATTCATCTCCCAATAAGAACAAAGGCATTACGAACAACCAATCAATTCGAAACGAACAAATATTATAACCAAGCATCAAGACCAAAACTTCATTAGCAGAAGTGGGAGAAGGGGGAATTCTTTTTCGAAGACATATCGACAAAGCTCTCTAACCCATGGCTGTGGACCTACTCGGACATGAACTCAGCAAAAGAAACACAAAAGATAACTATATTCGACATGGATAAAGAATAAGATCCCTCCCTATTCTATTACCGACGTCTTCAATAGCTCCTCCATTCTCCGGCTTCCCCGCTCCGTCCTTCGCCCTTGTGTCTTCTCTCTCTCTCTTTGTGTGCTCTCTTTTCTCTGTTTCTTTCTGTCTGTATTCGTCCCTCCAGCCCTCCCCTCGTTCGTTACAGCAGCCACCCCTCTATTCTCACCTTTTCTTGAGTTTTCCATTACTTGATTAAGTTGGAAACGTTTCCATTACTTTCTCCAGCGAAATATCACTTATTCCTCTTCTCTAAAGGCATTTTCCTTATTGCATAAGTCCCCAACAAACTCCCATTTGTTTTAAGTCAAATTAACTTATTTGGAGTTGCAGGTGACGGATGCAACCCGCGCGGGCAGGGTAAGTGACCCGCTCGGATACGGTGCGGAAGATCGCGCAAGAACGCGATGGAAAAGAGGCAGCCCGCTCGGGCTGAGGTGCTGCCCGCTCGGGCTGAGCTGCTGCCCGCTCGGGCTGCCTTGCTGCCCGCTCGGGTTGAGGCCCCGGGCGTGATATTTCTTGCTCGACTCGTGCACAATTTGTTGGACAAAATTGCCATAACAAATGCCCGTTCGGGCTAGGGAATTACTCGCGCGGGTAGTGGCTATTCCTTGCCGATTCTCGTCCCGTTTGTCCCAATATGATCCTCAATGTTGGTACTTTTTCTTGGCGCATCTTTTAGCTCCAAAATGACTAAAAACGAGATGATCATGATGCTTAATGCTTCGTAAAACCCAAATGAATGATGAAACTAACTATGAAAATAGATTAAAATACTAGAACAAATAGACGTTATCATGAACCATGTCTTTTTTTTTTTGTAAAAGTTTTTAAGATAATGTTTCTTAAGTTTTCTGAATGTATGTCCACGAGACACAAATTTTTTATGACAATCAAACTAACGTGATTTCTTTCCATGTACAAGACAAAGTGAATCAATATCCTCCATGCAATACAAATAAGAAAAACTCTTGTGTGTGCCCTATTATGATAACATTCAATACATAGAAAAATCAGTAATTTTCCATAACAACACTACTTTCAATGTAAAGCTCTGATTCATATTTATGTCATGTGCATGAATTATGTCGCTCCATATATATCTCGATTTGTGAATCAACGGTTTCATCCAATGGGTCGAATAATCGTCATGCAACGTTTAACACCTTTTCGACATATAGATTGGTCATCTTTGTTGCTATAACATTCTCATGGTATCTTTCGATTGGTTGAGATTCTTGCAGTGCCACACCTCTATTACCACTATGTTCATTGTGTAAGAATCAAACTTAATAATTCTCCATGAAATCGACCTTATAAAGATATTTGCAAACAATATCTTGATTGCGGTACTTTATGTTTTTGCATCTTTTGTACAGAAATGACATTGTTCCATGTTCTTGAGACAAATGATTCATCGACACAAAACTCATAAATTGTTCTAACCTGAGAATAAAGTATTATGTAATCTAGTTTGTTACACACATCCACACTTTTGAACTATATATAATTTTATTGGAAGATTATTTCATTGTTTGACAAATAGTATATTTTCAACGGAAATTTATCGTAAAATATCAACGTGTACTCACTGAAATCCAATAGTAAAAAATTTTCAACGGTTGCATCAAAAAGTCAAATATATATACGGGCATCCTTAGGCATAACCAACGAATACCAGTTAACAATTTTAATGACATTCGTCGAACATGATAAATAATTTCATTGACCTACGAGCAAGAATTTTAGCGGATTCCAACAGTCATTTCCAATGCTTGGCATTCGTTGAAAGACCTTTGATAAATGACAAAGGATCAAGATCCGTTGATAAGCCGTTGACACTTACAACGGATGTTCCAACTGTTATCACCGGCGCAATTGCATTGATTTATTGTTGAAATTTGCATCGGTTTGCAATGGATTTTTTTAAATATTTATTTATACAATTGTTTATTACTTAAAAATATATATTAAATAAAAATTTACTTTCAAATAATATGTGAACTATTGAAATTATTTCTGTATTAAACTAAATTGATCAATTTGAAAATAATTTGAAAAAATCATATATAATTTTATAAGTACAATATTAGTTAATAAATTATTGTGGAGTAGTAGAAAAGTTAATAAATAAAATATGTAAAGAAAGAGTTGTTGATGTATTATTCTATGTGTTTGAAATAAATACCAAAATATTTGGAAATTTTACTTTCAATTTTTAAATGTATGTGGAAAAAAGGAAAATCTATAATATCAATTCTTGTTAGAGGTACTTCCGGATTTGAACTAACAATAAAAACATGTACCACCAAAACTATTTTTTCTCCAAAACCTAGATACGGATTTAATTACATAAACTAGGTAAAATACCATACAACTTACGAATCTGTGACGGGACCACAGGATCACCAAAACTTCACATCTACCTTTATTTGGAATAAACAGGAAACCAGATGAAAATATGGATTTAATTACATAAATAGGTAAACCAATTTTCCTTTTTCACACAAATAAACAAAAAATTCCAAAGGTCTAGTATAATAAGATAAGACTAATTTAATTAATGGGAAACTATGGGCTTTACTCATCAACTTATCTACTAAGTGTAAATTATTTTCATGTCATATATAATAAACCAAAACAATTTTTATTTTATTCACTTCAACCTTCAGTTTACTTTATTATTATTATCACTACAAACTCTTTCGCAATTTCGTGTATAAAATTGTTTTCTTTTGAAACTTTAGGTTAAGAACATTGTTTTGACAATGTTGCAATGGAGAAGTCGTGATAAGAATAAAAAAAGCTTCAGATTCTTGAAGACATGGATAATGACGTTTTGTATGTGCTTCGACGCATCGGTGGTGGCAAAGGATAACGTTAGGTGGCAACGACAGTTCAGCTCCTCGGTTCACTCCGTGAAATCTTCGCCGGCTTATTCTTCCAGCAGCATAAGCACCGATGAACGAGAGGAGAAAATTAAAGAGGTAATTTTGTTTTGTAAACGGAGTTCTAATCCCATTTAGATTACACAATTGTTTTTACCATTTACTATTTCAAATTAATGTACTATTTATTTTATTTTGTTGGATTATAGATGTCGGTTTTCCTATTAATTTATTAATTTATTAAATTATTCCTAAATTGTATGTTGTTTTTATTCAGTTTGAATAAAAAGTCATTCAATTCTTTTATTTTTATTTTTATAATCTGTTTGGTTAAATCAAAGAAGACAATAGATCAATATTTAATTGAAATTAAATTAAAACGGAAATTAAATCTAAAAAAAAACAAAATTTACCAAAGGACTTTATATATGTACTTATTTTTTCATCTACTCTTTGTTTTTTTCCATCCTTCTTGGCCTTTGGATCAGCCTTTGGATTCATCTTTGACTCTTATATTTTCGGCCCAATGAGAGGACGAACCTTTCGGCTTTGTTCTAAGAATAAAACGATCCAAATGAAACACAACAAAAGATATTTGAAAACTTAAAGTAGAGGCCTGATAATAACGCAAGCCTAAAGGCATATTTTTTCATTGTTACGGGACAATTTTGATGTGGTGTATTGATGAAAACATGTGGTGTATTGATGAAAACGTAAAGATAACGAAGTCCTTGGAACTTGAAAATGTTAACTTACCGCAAATTTTTATATCTCGATTGGGGTTTAAATTAATCTATCCTATGACAAAACTTACCTCATCTTTCAAATCTCGATCAGAATTTAAATTGTTTCATTAGAGTCTTAAAACAAATAATATTTTATTTTCGCCTTAATTATTTTTATTGGTGGAATTGTTAAATATAGATGAACAATGAATCATGCCCCTTTTAAAACAAATAGAGCTTAGAAAAATATGAAAATAAACTACTTTTGAAATTGAATACAATTCTGGAATTTACCAAATCCTCAATCTCTATATTTATCATCCCCACCCCAACCTTCTCTTACTAATTTATAAGTGTAATTTTAAATTAATTTTCTTTATCATTCTATTTTTCTATTCATCTAGGGTGTTGAAAAAATCTATAGATAATTAAATATCCGGTATGAATACACTCTTTTACTTGTTGAGAAGAGAAGTTCATTTCATCAAAAAAGAGAAATTCATTACGCATTATATTTCCCTCTGAACTTTAAAAAATTCATCCTATTCCCTCTCCCTTAATTTTCTGTCAATTTTTCTGTTAAATATTTTTAAAACAGCCTATTTCCCCCAAACAATATGATTTCCAGCCTATTCTCCCCAAACTATATAAATTCTAGCCTATTCCTCCCGAACTACATAAACTATAGCCTATTTTCCCCCGAATTATATAACATCTAGTCTATTCCCCCATGAACTATATAAACTCTAGCATATTCCACCGAACTATATGATTTCTTTAACAGTAATATATTTTGTTTAATTTTAATGTATTATTAAATTTTTTATATTAAAAAATATTAAAATAAAAAATACTTTAAATTCTAACGATTACAAATGATTGATAAAAAAATTATACCGGATTTTTAACCCGAACAATATGATTTCTCTAAAATTCGGTGAAATTGGGTTAAAATTGAATTGGGTGAGGGTGAAATCGGGTTAAAATTGAGTGAAATATATTTAAAATTTGGTTAAATCGGGTTGAACTTCGGTGAAATCGAGTAAAATTTAGGTGAAATCGAGTTAAATTTTGGTGAAATTGGGTGAAATCGGATTAAATATGAGTGAAATAGAGTTAAAATTCGGTTAAATCGGGTTGAAATTCGGTGAAATCGAATAAAAATTGGGTGAAATCAAGTTAAATTTTGGTGAAATTAGGTGAAATCGAATTAAATTTTAGTGAAATAGAGTTAAAATTCGGTTAAATCGGGTTGAAATTCGGTGAAATCGAGTAAAATTTGAGTGAAATTGGGTCAAAATTGAGTGAAAGCGTGTTAAATTTGAGAGAAACAGATTGAAAATTCGGTTAAATCGGGTTGAAATTCAGTGAAATCGAATAAGTATTGGGTGAAATTGGGTCAAAATTGGGTGAAAATGTGTTAAATTTGAGTGAAAATTCGGTTAAATCGGGTTGAAATTCGGTGAAATCGAGTAAAAATTGGGTGAAATCGGATTAACATTGGGTGAAATTGGGTTAAATTTGGTTGAAATTGGGTCGATATCTGGTTAAAAATCCGGTATAATTTTTTTTATCAATCATTTGTAATCGTTAGAATTTAAAGTATTTTTTATTTTAATATTTTTTAATATAAAAAATTTAATAATACATTAAAATTAAACAAAATATATTACTGTTAAAGAAATCATATAGTTCGGTGGAATATGCTAGAGTTTATATAGTTCATGGGGGAATAGACTAGATGTTATATAATTCGGGGGAAAATAGGCTATAGTTTATGTAGTTCGGGAGGAATAGGCTAGAATTTATATAGTTTGGGGAGAATAGGCTGGAAATCATATTGTTTGGGGGAAATAGGGGGGTCCAAAGTCTAATGCCCTGGCGTAGATTTATTAGACTTCTAATATCATCCAATCAAGTGGCGTACAAGAATTGAAGCATTAAGATCAACCAATCAATCTGAAAACATGATCAAATACCAAATTCATTCATATCAAGTGGCGTACAAGTATGAAAGCATTAAGATCCACCATTCATTAAGCATAAGACTTCGTTACATACTGGCAATACTCTCTAACCCATGGTAATAGATCTACTCAGACATGAACACAGCAAAAGAAACAAAGGAGAATGCTAAATTCGACATAGAAAGAGAATAAGATTGCTCCCTATTCATCAACCGATGTCTTCAATAGATCCTCCGTGCTCCCAATCCTTTGTTCCGTCCTTTCTTCCTTTTTCCTTCTGCCCTAATGTCTGTGAATGTTCCCTTTTCAATCTGGTTCAAATCCCCCTTTTTCAGATCTGATTTCCCCGTATTTGGTCGTTCTAAAACTTAGGAGTTAGTTGAGGAAAACAAGGACCCGAGCGGGCATAGCTTCTACCCACTCGTGCAGGCCTTATGCCCGGTCGTGCACACCCTTCTAGCCCGAACGGGCACTCATGCCCGAGCGTGTGGTTCTTCAGCCCGAGTGGGGAGAACTTGCGGTGAATGTTGGCAACAATTAGCCCGAGCGAGCACTCCATTTCCACCCGAGCGGGCACACCCTTCATGATCGTGTTCCTTGAGCGCCCGAGTCGTGCAGGGCTACGGGGGGTCTTTTGCCTCAATGCCCGAGCGGGCACACCTTCCATGCCCGAGCGTGCACACCTTGATATGTTGTTTCCGCTCCTTTTGCTCGGTGTTTGAGTGCTCACTTTCAATCCATGTCCTTGCACAAGTTGAACCTTGTCATTCAACTACATTTTCGGGGTTAAATCGC
>CM071860.1:47974177-47996148 GCA_036759665.1 Gynandropsis gynandra | reverse complement strand
AGGCTGTTTTAAAAATATTTAACAGAAAAATTAACAGAAAGTTAACGGAGGGGGGAACAGGATGAATTTTTAAAGTTCAGGCGGGAATAGGATGAGTAATGATAGTTTAGGGGAGAATAGGATGAAGAGGAAAGTTCAGGGGGAATAGGATTAAAGTGGTAAAGTTCATGGGTGATAGGTTGTTTTCCCTCAAAATTACATCAATGAAGTACAGCGTTTTACAGGGTTGAGCTCTTAGATTGAAGAAAGCCGCATAATAGAATGAAAAGCTTGATTTCTCTATGGATCAATGTCGCAATTATGAGATATAAATCGTGTGATTGATACGAGAATATTCTCCGATTTATAAGAGAATATTCTCCGAGATCACACAGATTATTCTGATAATACTCTACGAGATATTTTGGATATTATTTGATATCTTATTGAATACCGAAATATTTTCGAAGATTGTATGAACATTCTGCGATATTATAGTTTTTTTTCTGTATGATATTGTATACTAATTAAAAAGTTATTTATTAATTATTAAAAGAACGGTGAATCAATTCGATTTATTCCAAGATGTCATAGTATCATAGCCCGACGCCATTAATAACATACCATTTTGATCCTTTGGAACAACTCGACAAATTTAGTAGATCTTTTTAGAAAATCCAATAACTATAGATAGGACCTATCCAATTCTTTACAGTGTGTTGGTTCATGTCCATGTATAGGTTTGACCGACTCAGCCAGTCCTTTGAGGGACGAACTAAACGAAGAATCTTCGCCATTGGGAATTATGTTAACCAAAGACTTTTGAGACGAGTCCATGATTGGTTGATGAAGATTCTTCCCAATGGATGGCACATTTGATCTGACGAAACCACTAAAATGGTTTAAGAGGGCAATTCCACTTCTGTCAATCTAACCACAACTATTGATTGAACCTCTTCAATTGCTCTTCTATAGGATGTGTACAATGTTTGGTTCATCATTAGCATCTAGTCTGGTAAAATAGATGAGAAGAATAAAGAAGTTGAAAAACTTCAAGGGATACTCTCTTATTCATCTATTAAATATATATAATATACACCTATATTTAACATACTTTTAACTAATTCTTTACCTTGAATTACTCTTGTTAATAGTTATAAATCTTGAAATCTTGTCATCTCGGAAAGATCTTGAACATCCCTTCTTAGGCTAATAATATTAAACATAAAAGAGAAAAATGCGAAGATTTGAATATCATCATTTTTGTTTGATGTGTAATCATCGACAATAGTTAAAAAATAATGATGACCAAGAATTGAAAACATAAAATTTTATTGTGAAAAAATGAAAGGTAGATGCTTTTGTTTAGCAAGGTGAAAAGTATTTCAATCAAATTGGTTAAAACATTTAATCATGCAAACTTCTAACTAATTCTTCGTATTTAATTACATCAAGTGATCCTAAACTATGAAAGTAGGTGTGAACCTTAAAAACACTTTTCTTAACACAAGACTCCAGATTGAAGATTCTGACATAAGAATATTCAACAAACAAACGATCGTTGCACCAGTCATATATAGCTTCAAATCCTTTGCTTCTTTGAATTAGCCTCGCCTTTCAGAGGTTCCTTCTATTAAGCAAAAATTTTGGATATTAATGCCATCCTCTTAGGGCATGGTTTTTTTCTTGTAGATTGTGTTTGCAGTTTTAATAGGTAGGATACTAGAGAAATGTTTATTTAAATTGATTTTGTGTCTTTGACACTTTTTCTTTATCTTGGGCGTGGGATGGTACCAAATAAACAAAACAGGTACAAAAGCTATAATTGTAAACCACACTCTTTACTTAATAGTAAAGGGGGAAGAAGGTAATGACGACACAAGATATTTAAGAATGATTTGAACATTTATCCTTATTCTAGATTGATTAGGGAGCAAGTTGTTTTAAATGTAATATCCCTAAGTTCTATTAACGAAAATACATAATAATCCAAACAAAAAGCAAAAAAGAGAAATGGTTTCTCTTGATTCCCCTCATATCAAACATTGAACGGTGTACTCGTTCTCATTGTAGAAAACTTGTGGTGTCCACACACAATACAAGCTTTTCTTCCTTTGCACTCTTATTGCTAAAGTTCGTAACTCGAATCTATGGTTGTATTGTTTTTATAGAAAAATACCACTCTAAAACAAAAATTTTCACAAAATGGACTAGATATTATATTTGATTTGTAACAAAATGCATTCACTTCCTAATAGACAACCCTACAATGTTATCAGAGCAAATGATTGTTTGTATCTAAAGTTTTGTATTTTCGAACTAAATTCGCTTGGAAAAATGCAACTTCGTGACTACATTGTGCAACGCTAGGCTTAGCAGTATGACTATCCGGGTCGAGCAAATTTGTTGGACAAATTAGGGTTTTGGTGGAGCAGTGCACGATCGAGCTTTATGTAAGAGATGTTGCACTCGGCAAATGAAAGGCCATGTCATGTGATGTCACGTCTCGATACTCGACTTAGCAAAGGGTGTCTTAGGTTGAGTGAACTCTCTTGATGAAATTTGGACTTAATATGAGTGACGCTCGACTAAGCATTTCGTCAAAGTTGGATCGCTCGACAATGTGTCATTTGTATTGACCGAGCAAATTTATCGGTTTGAAAAGTTTCGATCGAGCAATAGGTTGCTCGAGTCCAGAGGTCCACGGTAGATAATTGCTTAACCAAGCTAGTTGACTGCTCGGGTTGAGGGAGCCTACTTGACGAATAAAATAATTGCATAATGGTTGAATTTTACACTATGGTGCGCTTGATCGAGCAAAGGTGTTTCCCGGGTGGAGCAAAGTTCTGTTTGGGCCAAGCAAAAGGTTGCTCGACCCAAGCAATGTCTCCGGTGATGGTCGCTCAGGCTGAGTGTATGACTGCTTATGTCAAGTGTTTCCTCTTTGACTTGAAAATTGGTGGAGCAGTATGACTACTCTTTTAAGGTGCACATCAGAGTAACAAACTTTCATTGATAATTAAGTTCTAAGGGTTAAAACTGTTTTAACCAAGTGATTTTCCCATCATAAATTGAGACACCTGTCGGTATCTCATTTGTGTCGTATTACCTCACTTCAAAAAGACACATAAGTTGAGTTTCAACATGTGTAGTATGCTGCATTACATGCACAATGGGAGTAATCTATTAAATCATGCAAACACATGAACTACCCGGGAATACATATCTTAATTTTTGACAACCGGCGATGATGGGTGAGCTCAAATGCGTACATAGGTGCGACCTGACTACCAGGGGACTATATGATGTAAAGCCACAACGAGATTGCAAAATTTACCGAGTTAATGTGTTTGACATGCGACCTAACTAAAAGTGGGCTCATTCAAATTAAAAGGGTTAAAAAAACTACTAATAAGAAATAAGATTTCTAATACTATAGTAGTGTTGATTAGTTAGTGCGTTATTTAGCCAAAGTTCGTATCCAAATAGCATATGCATTATGAGAAATATTCTTATATATGGTATTTTTCTTTCTATTTTATAGATCATCTCGATGAGGTAAGAAGAATTGTTTCTATATCAGTGCAATCGATATAGGATGTCCATAAGTTAGTAGGGACCAACTTTGATGACTGGTATTGTAATCTATGATTGGTTATCATGCACAAAAACTTATTGATACGATCAATAAGCGAGTCATGGTGAACCCGTTGCTGACGATGCTGACACGATGGCTTTCTATGTGAAGGAAGAAGATAATATGATTACCACTAAGTGCATCAGTTTGGCATTTATGGATCTGATGGACATCATCATATATTTTAGGAAGTTGTATGGGGCATAGAGCAGGACGTCTAGGTTTCAGCTATCGAAGGCTCTATTCAAGGCCAAGATGGATCTAAATACGAGTTTTGGACCCCACATTCTCAAGATGATAGATCTCGTGGAACAGATTGAAAAGCTTTGATCCATGATTGGAAAGGGTTAGGCACATGATACGATTGTGAGTTCGCTTCCTAACACCTTCTCCCGCTTTATTTTCATTTATAATATGAACAAGTTGGATTCCAAATAACATGAGTTGCTAAAATTATTAATTGATTACAAGAATCAATCGTTCAGAGGTGCGCCAAAAGTTGTTGGGCTTATGAAGATCATTGGCTCCTCCTCCAAGAAATGGAAGACCAGAAATACGTCCAAGAAATCATCCTCGACCAAGGGTGGTCTGACAAACCCAAGGCAAAGGTTGCAACGGCAGCCATGTCAATGTAGAGTGCTTCTTGTGCAAGAAGAATGGGCACTGGAAAAGCAATTGCGAGGAGTATCTTGCGTCCCTCAAAGGCAAAAAATCAGGGTTGATAGGCATGAAATATGTTTTAGCATCTCCAATATGTTACATGAGTTGAGGATCAATAAAAGATTGCAGAAATGGGACTTCCACCAACAAGTGGGGAATGAAACAAGCATTGCGACATTAATTGTTTGATCAGTCTTTGTTTGTATGCATACAGGCGAAACACTTGTGTCACAAAATGTTTATTGTATTCCAAATTTTGTTTCTCACATAATTTTTTTCTATGTTGGATAGAATTGGATTTAAAACGTTTTTGTTAATAACATTTGATCCATTTTTGTATAATAATGAATTGTTTGTGAATGGGTATTTGCAACAAGGTATTTACGTTTAACCTAATGCAAATTTTAATTTGATCAACATCTATGTTTCTTGCCAAAATAAGGGCAGGAGTCATCATTTGAATCAGACTTTCTTTTGGGATTGTAGGCTCGGTCATATAAGGGAGAAAGATATAACTTTGTTGCATCAAGATGGATATCTCGCATAGTATAATTATGAATCATGTGCAGCTTGTGAATCTTATCTTCCAAGCAAAATGATGAAATGTCCTTTTACGGGACAAGGTAAAAATGACACAAAATATAGTTAGGACTCGTACATACTAATTTATGTAGCCTAATGAGTGTTCATTCCAGAGGAGGGTATACCTACTTCATCATGTAAAGTAACAATATGTTGTGGTACGGTTTGGTGTATCTTATGAAAACAAATCTAAATCTTTTGAAATAATCAAAAGATTCTGCAGTGAAGTGGAGAAGCGAACGAGAAAGGTCGTCAAAATGTTGAGATTTGACTGTGATGGGAATACTTGAGTCACACATTCACTGATAATCTATGGAAAAATTGAATTTTGTCGCAGTGGCATTCTCTTGGAGCGCCACAACATAACGGTTTTCTGGAAAGGAGAAATCACACTTTAATAGATATGGTGCAATCAATGATCGGGTTCACTGATATTTTGATCAGCTTGTTGGGTTACGCTTTAGAAGTGGCTATCTATTTACTGAAAAAAGTTCCCATATAAGCACTTTATAAGACTCCATATGAGATATGGAGAGGATGCAAGCTAAATATAAAACAAATAAGAGGATGGGGTTGTCTGACTTTCTTTAATAGACTGTATTTGGATAAGCTTGAGACTAAATCCAATAAGTGTCGGCGCATAGGATATCCCAAGGAAACTATGGGATTTTATCTCTATCACCAATCGGATCACAAAGTGTTTTTGGCTCGAGGCACGAACATTTTGGAAAGAGTTTTCCTTAGTGAAAGAAATCACACTGATGAAAGAATTCTTGTTGAGATTCAAGAATTTGAGGAACCAACACAAGCTCAAGAGTATGAGATGCACTATGAGCATTCTTTTCTGGATGTGTTGAAGATGAATATGAATATTTCTTCTTTAAGTGTTGAAGTTGGGGAACAAGTTATCGTACCAGTTCAAGAATATGTTCAATAACAACATCCGGATGAGATGGTACCTTCAGTTAAGCTTGTTTAGAAGGTCTACACGGTCTCAACACACTTGATAGATTGAATCTTACGGTGCAAGAGAATAAGGGAAACCATGTTTATAATGACTCGTTGACTTTTGAGGAAGCTACGTATAGAGCCAACTCTAAAATGTGGTGGAAGGCAATGGAATTTTAGATGGCGTCGATGAGGGTAAACAAAGTTTGGACTTTAGTTAAACATTTTCTGAACTCTAGACCAATTAGTTGTAAATGGGTTTGCAAGAAGAAGATTGGAGCGGATTGGACAATGGGACCTATAATGTGTCTTGTTACTAATCGACAATTCAAAGGCATTGAATATGAAAATTCTTTTTCCTATGTAGCAATGCTTAAGTCTAATTGGATTTTACTTGCAATTGCAGTCTACCATGAGTATGAGATATAGCATATGGACCTTAAAATAGGTTTCCTAAATAGAGAGATCTAGATAGAGGTTTATATGACTCAAATTGTGGGTTTTACGGTCTCATCCATGGATATCAAGGTATGCAAACTACAAAGGCATGTTTATAGAGTTAAGCAAGATTCTCTAAGTTGGAATCTTTGATTTGACAAGGTGGTTGAAAATTTCACCTTTGTTATATGCGATGAAGAACCTTGCGTGTACAAGAAGGCAAGTGGAAGTAAGGTTATATTCATAATGCTATATGTAGATGACATATTACTAATAGAAAATGACGTACGACGGAATATATCACTGTTTGCGAAACAGCAAAGAGGGCGGTCTTGATGAGGAAGTTCATTAATGAACTCGGTTTTGTCCCTTCAATAAAGGAGCTCGTTCCATTATCATGTGATAATACTGATAGCTAAAGTGGAGGAACCAAGATCTCATCAAAGACCAAAGCATGTTCTATGTAAGTACCATCTCACATGAGATATTATAGAGAGAGGAGACATTCAGATTTTTAAGGTGGATAAAAACGAAAACTCAATCGATTAGCTCACAAATGCATTCGGTTCAACGGAGTTTGACAAGTACAAATTGAGAATAGGACATAGAAATGTGGCGTATTGGAATTAGTTATAGTATAGGTCAATGAGTCGACATTATTCAGAACTATTATATGTGGAAATTTAATTTCAATAATATTGAATTTTATATCATTTGGATATGAATATTTATACATGTTTAATATTTTTATTCATGGATTGCATATAAGATATGTGGTTGTCAGTGGTCTATGTTGGAAACTCATTATCATGATTGGGATAATGATAAAGATAAACAAATTTTATAGTATATAGATCAAATGGATGCTCTTGGTCGTAAGATAACAAGTAGGATATTGGTCATCCGGATAGACCAGCATACATGTGACGGTTTCTGTTGGATAGAAATTAGTAGATGTGACCTAATGAGAGATTTCCGAATGGTTCATTTATGATGTACTTATCACTAGAAAATTCTACAAAAGATATGAATGTTATATTTTCTTGGACTTCATGTCAAGAGTGTAATTGAAAAGTTGCCATTCTTTGATTTCGGACATCTGTGCTTTTGAGCACATGTTGAAAAGGAATATCGGAGTAATCAGTTTCTTGTGTAGTTGATACTCGAGCAATATGAGATCCTTCAACTCTTGGTGAGGGTTAAGGTTCTATGTTGTCATATATTATAGCGACTGATAAATTCATTGCCCAAAGTAGAAGAATGACAAGAAAAAAGGACTTTTCTCGAATTCAATCATCAGTCGGTTGCGATATACATGCCTTAGGATTATTCAGAGCTAGTAAGATGGAAGGAGATTTTGAATTCGCTTTCATAGCGGTTCTTTGGAATAAAGTATGTTTATTCAATTTATCTGATCGTTGATGAGTTTTTCTAGACGTTAACCTCGATTAGATGAGTAGTAGGAGTAATCGCTTACCGGTTTAGTGTTGAAACCATGAGGCCACAAACTGACAAGTGTTTCGATATTTACCAATGAATGTTAGAAAATTAGCATTGAAATCGATTGTGTTCTCCACTACCATCGTAAACACAATCAATGAGTGGAATTGGTCTATTAGGAATGGATATGTCTCTAAGAATTGTTATATGATATGATGGTGGATTGAGTTTAGAGATGCCTATATGTATTACCATGTAATTGACACTCAAAACAAGTGGGAGATTGTTGTTAAAGTAATGTTCGTAAGTGCAATTAACAGAAAATACAATAATCTATGAATGATTTATTAAAAGTTAATTAATTGCAAATCATTCCACGAAGTTAAGACATAAAAATATGCCTTAACTATCTATATGTCAATAACAAAAAGCGTAAAGGGAGAAACTGTTTCTCTCGATTCGTGTCATATCAAACTTTGAACGACGGACCCGATCTTGGTGTTGATAACACGTAGAGGTCCTACATAATCGACACTTTGTCATGCGTACTCTAATTACTAAAGGTTAGCCATTCGAATCATTTGTTGTATCATTTTTAGAGAAAAACACCAACCTAAGACCAAAACTTACAAAACATACTTGATCTCATATTTAATTTGTAATAAAACGCTTCCTCTCTCTAATCTACAACCCTACAGAAGCTACACTAATGCAACACAAATGCAATATGATGCTAGTAGCCAAATCAATTTTGAATTTGCACAACAAACAAATAAACTTGCAGAACATTGTACCATAAAATTCATAAAAAATCTAATTTAATTTAAACCAAAAATGACTGCTTAAGTATAAATATTGATACGTGTCAAGTTAAACAAGTTAACCTAAGACTATCCGCAAGTGCTCGACACGTGTGTAGTAGTTAAGGTGTCGATCCCATGAGGACTAATGTAACACGATCTAGGAATCAAATTCGAATCAATGCTTGCTGCGATAAGATGATGTTTATAAGATGCAAGTATGATGATGATGCAGTGGATAAACGAGTTCTAAACAAAAAGACAAACTTTCTAGAATCCGGTTTCACCGCATAGCTTCCGAAACCGAACTCCGATCTATCTAATCATGCATTCCGTATCAAGATATCTAAGGCAGATGATCCTAATGTAGAACCTACCCTCTCTCAAGGCATCAGAACGTGGCTAGATTGAGTCATCCCCTACGTTCGTGGCTGACACCTAAACTAAACCCCATTACAATTCATGATTCGCCCGATTCAACCCTCAATCGTTACTACCTTACATTCGTGACCTAGTCTCGGTTGTTCTAAGCCTATTCTTCTAGGACTAAAATTCACCTTTCAGTCCTTCTCCTAATCCATAACACATGCATAGACGCGGCCACCGTAAAGACAAGACAATAAGCACTCAGACAAAGAATTGATAAACGAAATGGGGAAATGCATTCATAAACAAATCAAAGATGGCTCCGGGATAGCCATGGGCTAATCCCTTTTCCTAAAATTAATCTACTACTCGCTCATGAGTCTAAACTACATAAACAAAATCAGTAGAGTAAAGAGCATAGAGATATCAAATGAGCGATGATCCCGGACTAATCCTTGACTCCTTGCGTGCCTCCCGTCAAGGGGACTCTATGGATGGATGGTGGCTGTGAATGGTGTCTTTTGGATGGTGGATGGATTAATGATCAATTCCTTCTGCCATTGAGGCTTTATAATTTGAATTGGAAGCTTTGGCCGACTCGTTTCGACCAAATTAGTCGGTAGGCCGTTTTACAAAGCCATGCCCGACCGTGCTCCATGTCATTTCCCGTCTGGCATACTTCATCCCGTGCGAATAGGTGAGTTGTTTTGCTCATTTCCTAATCGTGCTACCCTTGATGCCCGATCGTGCTGCCTTCAATGCCCGACCATGCTGCCTTCAATGCCCGACCATGCTGCCTTCAATGGTAGGTGCCCGACCGTGCTCTTGGAACGCCTGACCCATGCAAAAGCTATGGGGATGAAATTGCACCAAACACCCGACCATGCTGCTTTGATAGCCCTACCGTGCTCTTGCTTCACCAAGGAGGATGCCCGACCCTGCTGTCCACAAAGCCCGACTATGCTACTTCACCAAAGAGGATGACCAACCGTGTTGGCTAGGATACTGGATCGTGCACAAGGTTAGGATGAGGGTTCAGTCGTGCGTTTGTTCATGCTCGACCGGACTATGTCCTTTAACGCATGCTCGGTCGTGCACTTGATCATGCTTGGTCATGACTTGTCCATTTCTCGTTCCATTCGATCCGTTGTGACCTTCAATGTCAAATTATGTCCCGTGTACACTCCTTAGCTCCGAAATGAATCCAATACGCATTAATATCTATAAGAACGTGAAAACACAGAAACAAGTAAAACAGATAAAAAAATCACACGTAAACCTCGCAATAATCGTTATAAACGTGTCTAAAACCATACGAGAATCGTGTACGAAAACGAGATGATCAAGTATGACATTGGATTTTTTTAAATGATAACCGTATGAATTCGCTTTATTGATTAAACCATGTATGAAATTTAGGAAAATTAAGCACTCACAATAAACAGACTGAACCATCTCCACACAAACACAATCACCGTAAAAAACGATGAATAGAAAAACATCAAGTATGAATACACTCTTTTGCGAGTTTCTTCTAGGTATTGAACACCGGGACGGTGTCTACTTCTTGAGAAGAGAAGTGCATTTCATGAAAAGTACATCAATGAAGTACAACGTTGTACAAGTTTAAGTTCTTAGATTGAAGAAAGTCGCATAATAGAATGAAAAGCTTTGAATTTTCTATGGATCAATGTCATAATTATGAGATATCAATTGCATGGTAATGATGTTTATTATTAACGGATATAATTTGTGTGATTGATACGCGAATATTCTCCGAGATCCCACAGATTATTTTGATAATATTCTACGAGATAATATGGCTATTATTTGATATCTTATTGAATACCTGAATATTTTTGAATATTGTACGAATATTCTGCGATATTATATTTCCTTTTCCATATGATATTTTATATTATATAAAAAGGTATTTCGTGAAATAAAAGAACGAGAATCGATTCGATTTATACCAAGATATAATCATATATTTTGTCATGGTATTAGAGCTCGACGCCAGCTACGGTGTACCGACCGCGACGCCATCTTCGGCGTACCAAACCCTGATGCCATCTCCGACGTATCGAACCCCGATTCCATCTTCGGCATACTGAATCTCGACGCCCTCTCCAACGTACTGATCCCCAACGTCATTTCTATGTATGGAGCCTACGCCTTTTGGCATACCCGAACCCGACGCCCTTCGGCGTACTGAAACTGATGCCGTTCGGCATACCAAACCTGATGTCGTTCGACGCACCCGTACCCGATGACCTTCGGTATACCCGAACCCGACGCCCTCCGATATACCCAAACCCGACGCCCTCCGACGTATTGAACCTGACGCCCCCCAGCATACAATACCCAACGCCCTTCGACGTACCGTCCCCGACGCCCCTTGGCATACCAACCCCGACGCCCTCTGGCGTATCGAACCGCGATGCCCTTTGGCATACCGAACCACGATGCCTTCCGGTGTACCGACCCATTGGTTTTTTTTTCCATGTTGGGCGTCCACAATTTGTACGCTCCCACTTGATGGAGGGTATTAATGGATATAATCCGTGTGATTGATACGAGAATATTCTCCGAGATTACATAGATTATTCTGATAATATTCTACGAGATATTCTGGATATTATCTGATATCTTACTGAATACTGGAATATTTTCGAATATTGTACGAATTTTCTACGATATTATATTTTCTTTTCCGTATGATATTGTATACTATATAAAAAGGTATGTCATGATTAATAAAGAACGGGCAAATTGCGAACGCCCTTGAAAGTCGTCCCAAATTCGTCCGCAATCACGGACGACTTAGGCACTACTATACGGTCTGCAAATTTGCGGACGGATTAAGGATCGATTTATTTTACCATGCTTAATAAATCCCTAATCCGTCCCTAAATTTAGGGACGGCTCTTTCCATCCGCAAAATCCATCATGACAATTTTTTGTAGTGAGATGTAACTGTATATTTTATCAATGTTTTCCAATGATTCCTCCAAAATCAATGCTTAAAAAGTTTGTTTTCTTCTATCTTCATTACCAACTCCCACACGTGTCATGCGCAATTTACGTCTCTCATTAAACTTCCTAACATCACGTCGGATAAATATGCAAACAGACTATAAACATCATGGCTCATCGATGCCACTTCCATAGAAATCTTTGAAAAATTGATGGTTGACTCTACACATCTCAACGAGTCCTTTCTCGCATATCATATCTACACTTGTCAATGCATTGTAAAAAAAATAAATAAATAAAAAAAATTATTAAAATGGCCATCGATTCATAAAGCCATGCATGAATAGGAACTAACGACTTAAAAAAGAAATTAAGTGGATTAAATGTGAAAAATTCGGACATTTAATAAGAAACTTTCGTGTAGATTGAGAGAAAAAAGAAGGAAGAGAAAAAATAAATAACATAGAAAGAAAAGGAAGTGGCTTGAGCTTGAAAACAAATGTATATCTATATATTAAAAGTTCAAAACTTACCTCGTTTTTTGTGCATTCTTGTTTCCGGGGTGTCCACGTCACCCTACTCCTTCCGTCTTTTCCTTTTCCCACCACGCAAGCCAACATCTCCTTCTCATTGCATTTTCATGTTTCCTAATTCCTTTTTAGTTTTCTCTTCCCATGAAGGTGAGCTCGCATCTTGGATTCACTATCCTCTCCACCATGACGATTTCTCCTCTGACCTTCTCTACTCTGCCTCCCCGTAATCACCTCAGAGGATTTCACGTGCTTCAATCAATGTTATCCACTCGCCGCCTCCGGAGACCCCGACGATTCTCGTTTCTACTCCGAGGCCACCAGTTCCCCCTACGAGATGGAAGGTTAATGAGCCTAGGACAATATGGAATTTTGCTAATTCTTCCAAATTCAAAGGAAAAGGTACAATGGTAGACAGGGTTGAATCTGGAAAACCGTCATCTTCTTCGGCGAAGAAGGCGGTGGAGAGAGAATATGATGTGACGCGGCGACAACGTGGCGGTGTTTAATATGGATAACTGATAACACGCAATCCGTAGTAGTTTTTATGTCATTCTTAGGTCTAGTTTTAGGTAGATTTATTAGATTTCATTCATTTATCGAGACTATTCGAGGATTTTATCTACATTTCGTGTTTGGTGTAGGAAACGTGTACTTAATGCTTTCTCTACCTGTACGCCACTTGATTGAATGATCTTAGAAATCTAATAAACCAACGCCAGGGCATTAGACTTCGGAACTTAGCCATGATTTAGGGTTTAGCCGGTTTAGAATCTACGCCAGGTCAATCGGTTAAATCTAGGGATTAGGATAGCGGTCGTAATGCGTCTATGCATGTAAGATGCACAATGGATACATTGGTATATGCATGCTAGATAGCGGACAAGTCTATGCCAGTCATGGTTGTTCTTAAAACTTTTCCCTGAACTCCCTATAGGAGAGCTTGAATTCCCTGAACTCATGATAGTACTTTAGACCAATTATCTTGTTAGAACTTCGATACATTGTTGTGCAACTCTTGATACCTATGGTGATTTGTCGCTGAGTTATTCCCATCTTTAGGTTTAGTTTGCATTTAGATTAGTTTGCATTCCCCTACGATTTGATTCATCACGTCTTATTCATTGGTCTAATAGCTTTAGAATTGCATCAATTCCTTGTGTTCGACCCTAGTTGCTACACGATCCGTATCCTTGCGGAAGCGTTAGTCTAGGTAATTTATTACTTGATTAAACGCACATCAATAACCTTCGTACATTGATATCGAGTACGTAATAGTTGAACTTGCATTTTTTACTAATGTATAGAATGTATAAGCTTCCAATGTCACGTATTTTGCCGTTCTCCAAAATTTAGGGACGGATTAGGGACTTATTAAGCTTCGTACATTGATATCGAGTAGGAAATTTGTGACCCTTCAAGCGGCCACGAATTTCCTCCGAGAAAGCAAGTCTTGGCTGTATATCCAGAAACAATAGCGCTCGAAAAAGCAACTTTCATAAGTACCCCAAGAAAATGCCCGATCGGGTAGAGGTGTCTGTCCAATCGGGTACGGCTGCAAAACAGAAAAATTAAACGAGGAAAACATGTGCAGCAAAAATCAATAGACCACTAAATTCCTAGATCCTAGAAAATTGTCCAAACTAAAAAAAATAAATGAAGTCCGAAAATATGAAAATAAAACGACTAAAGGATATGGGGCTCGGGTTGCCTCCCGAGAAGCGCTTGTTTTCAGTCTTTAGCTCGACCCTAGCGTCTTCATACGGGTGTGGTGGCAGAGAGAGGAGGTACGCCTCTTCCGTCTTCTTTTTGATCAGCGTGTTTGGACTCCAATCCTGGTGGACTTCTCAAATGTGATCCTCGGTCCTTCTCTTTCGGTCTCGTGACTCTTTCGTATCTCCTTCGAACTCGATTATGATTGAGTGTTTCCTCTGTGTTCCATTCGGGATATGAGTGTACGTGGGTCACTGAGGGTGTCGGAGATGATGCACGTGGCCTTGGAACCGTTTCCCGCGTTGAAGTGTCGATCGAAACGTGTGGCTTATGTTTCCTCTCTGGTGCCCGATCGAGCTCCTGTGGTGACCCGGTCGGGTTGCCAAATGTGCAATTTACCTCCATAGGGTGTGCATGCGTCGAGCTGTCTGGTCGCCCGGGCGGGTGTCTGTCCAATCCAGCTGCCCGATCGGGCTCACGCAACCACCCGGTCGGGTGGTTAATTGGAGAAATTTCCCCCGTAGGCATCACCCGAGTCGGGCGATGAAGCTGCGCGATCGGGTCGTCTAAAAATGGCTCTGCCCGATCGGGTGGAGTATGCTGCCCGATCGGGTGAGTTCCCTGCCGAAGGAATTTCGGCTTCTCCTCGATGAGTGCGTCCGACCTTGCTGGTGATTGAAACTCACTCTCGGTGCACTCGGACAATGGTATGTCCTCTGGATGGGTGTCTCCATGTACATGTCTAATCTCCTCCGTTGATGCGTCGGTCGTGGTAACGTTCATTATGGGTTCGGTCATGAATAGCTTCTTCAATGCCTCGTCGAGTTTGAACTCGATAGACTCGTCCCCGAACTTCATCACTAGCCTCCCTTCCACGCAGTAGATGACCATCTTTGTCATGTTGAGGAATGGTCGTCCCAATATGATGGGGATCTTCGGATTGATGTCCATATCCACAACGACAAAATCCGTGGGGAACCAGAATTCTCCCACTTGAACGGCAACATTCGTCAACATACCCACGGGACTTCGTACGGATTGATCAGCCAAAGTGATTTGCATCCGCGTGGGTTGAAGATCTCCTACCCTATTGAGCTTTTCAACGAGAGATAGTGGTAGCAAGCTCACACTCGCTCTGATGTCAATTAGCGCATGCTCAATTTCGTAATCATAAATCTTGTAAGGTATGACGAAGTTACCTGGATCGGGCATCTTCTCGACCATGGTAGGAGGATGTATGAGAGAGTTCTTTACCATTATCATCTCGTTATCCACGGTCCTCTTCCTCATTATGATATCCTTGAGGAACTTCGCATATGAAGGGATTTTTGTAAGAGCGTCATAGAATGGGATAGTGACTTGTAGCTTCCTCAAGAGTTCTACGAATTGAGAGAATTGGGTCTCGTCACTTTGCTTCCTTTGAATTTGACGCTGCGGAAAAGGCAATGGTGGTACCCTCGGGGGAGGTGCTACATAGGGTAACTCCTTCTCCTCTTCCTCGGTTACCTTCTCTTACACGGCTGGAGCGATGAGTTGTTTGATCTTATCGCTCAAGGGTTCTTCTCTTGCAGCCATGGGAGGCATTGGTTGCCCCACCGTGTTCCCGCTCCTTAGGAAAATAGCATTCACTTGCTCGCGGGGGTTCGCCTTGGGTTTCCCGGGAAGCTGTCCGGGTTGTCGGTTCGAACCTTGGGCTATTTGCGCCACTTGCGTCTCTAGAAGTCTCAAATGCGTCTGAAATCCATCCATTCTCTTCCTCATATCCTCTTGCTCAGCCCTAATCCCTCCAAGTGCATTCTTCTGCTATTGGTGCATTAATTGGAGCATCGAAAGAATTTCGGAATCACTCGAAGATTGTGCACGTGGCTGGTATCCGTAGTCCTGACCACTACCTCTCGGTTGGAAACCTTGATTCTGGTTTCTCACCATTATCCGCGGTTGGAAGTCTTGCGAATTCACTACGTTGTTCGTGTTGCCATATGAAAGGTTGGGATGGCTCTTGATATAACCTTGTTGGTAGCCCCGATTGGAAACGTAGTTCACTTCCTCCATCCCTTGGCCTACGAACGTGTCATGTCGATCCACATGAAGTCCAGCTATCATCCGATGAATCTCGCCAACTTGTTGCTTCAAGTCCGTCAACTCCGGGTTGGTGATGCCAAGCTCATTCACTGCAGCTTTTGATGGGTAGTCGCGATTGTACTCCCCTACCTTCATGCCTCCTTCCCTCGCCGTGCTCTCGATCAAGTTCTCGAGCTGAATGAACGTAAGGTTGCTGAGGGAACCACCACCCGCTGCCATGATAATGAATCGGGTGGTTTCTTGGAGACCTTGGATGAAACTCGTGATAAGATACTTCTTATCCATCTCGTGGTGTGGGCATATCCGCTGGTAGTTCTTAAATCGCTCTTATATGTCGTGTAACGTCTCGCCTCTTTCTTGTAAGAAAGAATTAATCCGACTCTTGGCGAGAAGCCGCATCCTTGAGTGAGAATGGGAACGCCATCAAATAAAGATCCTCCCGAGTAACTCCCGTTCCAACCTTGGTAGTGCTACAAAGCATCTTGAAGTCCGTAAGGTGGGAGTTCGGATCTTCGTTCTCCATTCCTCTAAAGGCTGAATTGTTGAGCATTTGTATAAAAGCTGGTTGTAGCTCAACCTGGTTATCAATCGTGCGGGCCATGCACGAGAGTAACTGCGTGTGCTTAGGAGCGGTGTATGCTCCGTAAGTCTCATCAGCAGCAGCCATGTCGGGAATACTTGCGTTGTCCTCTCCGCTGCTTGCACTATGTGTATCTTCCTCCTCAGAGGCGTATGACTCGTGGTTGCTCGTTCTTTCTACCTCGGATTTGGAATCTGCTATTCCAATCCTTCTCTTCTTGCGCAGGCTCCTTAAAGTGCGTTCAACCTCGGGATCGTAGATGAGAAGTTTCTGAGTAGAGCTTCTCATACAAGGCACCTGCACAACAAGAAACAAAACACCAAAGCGTAAATCTGCGGTAGATAGAAAATACTTGATAAAAGGGAAAAACAAAAAGCAAATGCGAAAAAACAAACAAACAAAGACTTCGGAAAGGACTAGATCTTAATCTAGGTAATTCGTAGTCTGGGCCGTTTTTAGTCCCCGGCAACGGCGCCAAAAACTTGATGTGTGGAAACATGAGTTATATATTTTCCTAGACCATTTCACCGCAAGTATACGGATCGTGTAGTACCAGGGTCGATCTCTAGGGACTAAAGCAGCAAAAAACTAAGAATAATACTAAACTAAGACGAATGCAGATAGATGAAGGTGTGGTCCTAAATATCTAAAAACTAACCTAAGTGGTGACAACGATAATAGGTTGGCGTAAACTCGGATATGACGAACACTACGGGTACCGAGATACCGGGAATCGTATGGATGAAGCAACGAAAGATCATAAACCTATCGACTTATCTTGACAACGGAAAGTCATGCCCTAAGGTGAGGAGTGATTCTTCCGAGCCTAAACCTCCTAACTATGAGTACGTGCAACCCTACCTTCCAGTAGTGATTAACCGTACCATGGCAGCTTTACGAACGCAATCCTAATTCCTAAGTCGACTAACCGATCGGTCAGATTCTCATCAGTCGAACTTAACCTACAACTTAACAGTTCCGGATTCATCCTTTAACCTTCCAGCAAAGTTTGAATTCCTATGTTACTGAGCGGGCGGCACTAGTATAAGAGTGATAATATTGGATGTAGAACCAAATATCAAGATAAAATCAATAGATCTAAGCATTAACGCATAACATTGTTCATCCGTTACAATCCGATATCCCTAACCCATCGTTGGGAACCTACTCACTCATGGAGAATACAGATAACGAAGATAACACAATCCTAAACATGATAGACTCTAAGAAACTCGATGCCTCGACCTTCCCTATCGTGTTACCGATGTAAGGATTGATGCTTCTCTTCTTCTCCAGCGTCTCTCGAGCCTTTCCTGATGTTCTCCAAGCCTTTCCTTGCCCTGTACGCCGCCCCCTTTGCTCTAGATCTCTTCTGGTCTATAAATTAGGTCGTTTGAATGCAAGATCTAGGTTGTTGCGAATACGCGGCCCGCTCGGGCATTACTTCTACCCGGTCGTGCAGAGGTGCGCCCGGTCGTGTTCTTGTCTTGCTTGGGTATCCTTGTAGCGCCCGATCGAGTAAGGCTACCCGATTCCGTTGCCTTCGTGCCCGGGTCGTGCAAGGTGTGCGAATGAAACCCCGTAGGTTTTACCCGAGCGGGTGGACTATGGTGCCCGACTGGGCACCCTTGAAGTCTTGAATTTTCTCTTTTCCGCTCGTTGTTCGGGTGTTCCTTTGAGTTCTGAGGCTTTATTTTGGCTCTGAGTGGATTTATCTTCAAAGTGCGTGGTTTTGCTCAGGAATCCGTCTTTTTATGCTCATTTAGGCCTTGTTTCCTAAAAACCTGAAAACCAAAAAAACGGGCGTATGTAACTAATAATCGTATCGGATATGTAAATCTATCTATGAAATATATGCGAAAATGGCACTAAAATCTAACCTAAAATTGATACACTTTTAGTGTTATCAGCGAGGGAAAGATGTTGATAGAGAACTCGCATAACATGTTGTTCAAGAACCCGCAGAAAATGTAGTTCAAGAACTCGCAGAAAATGTAGTTCAAGAACCCGTAAAGAAGGTGATTCAAGAACCTGCAGAGAAAGGGCAGTTTGTATGGAAGCCCAAGGGTTAGTAGAGGGCGAGATAACCCCATTTCCTTCGTTCGTTGACACTAGCGATGAAAACTTGACTAATCTATATATGTTCCTGAATACACCTCGACATGAGCAATGGTGGAAATCAAGGCTAGATATTCCCCGGGGGCCAAAGTTTTGGGAGACTATATTAAAACCCAACGTATGGCTTGAAGATTATATAAGTTTTTTTAAACCCTTAGTCACAGAGTTTTGTGTCACAAGTATTTATGTGTGTAAATTTTTTTTTGCAGCAATTGGATGACGCGTTGATGGTGTTGTCTTTTCGCGCGGCATTCATGCCCCGCGTGTATCGGAATTATTATGTTTGTCCTGCTGCTTTCATGCAGACGCTCACGCTGTGGATGTACGAGGATATGGAAACTTTGTCGGATATTCTTAGTAATTTTTTAATTGCCAAGTATCCATTCAGATGTACGAAGACACCAATGAATGATTTCGAAGGCTTTGCCTCGGTTCTAAACATTCGATCGATGGAAAGTTGATTTGTAAGATTTCATTCCGTAGCCATCAAAGTGGATTTGGCGACCCAATGCATCACGATATACGACTGCCAGAGCAGCATGAAGAAAACGTATATCGATACGGTGATTGAGAAGGAAAGAAACACTGTCCCCAAGATGCTCATTCTCAGAGGGTTTCCTTCTTTGGCTTCTTGAGAAGATGAATGGAAGTATGAGTATTATGAAGGTCTGTCACAGCACAAAAGCGCAAATGATTGTGGTGTTTTCGCCTACAAATTTCATAGAAGCCTCGTTAATGAGAAGGAGGGATACTTTTCACTTCACTTGCGACGACAATGTTACTTTCATGTGTGAGAAGATGGCGGCTGATATATTTAGTAATGGAAAATGTATCCCTCCACCCCGAGACTAACTTTATATTTTGGTACATTATTGTTTTGGAATGGAAGATGGAAATATTCGGTACATTGTTATTTTTTTAGATATTTGGTACATTGTCGCAGGGGTTAAAGGGTCGTATGGTACAAAGGGTTGCAGGGGTACAAGGGTTGCAGGGGTACAAGGATCGAAGAGGTACAAGGGTCGCACGGTTGCACTGGGTCACGGAGCCTCATGCGACCCTTGTGACCCATGAGGCCATTTCGACCCTTGTGACCCATGTGGCCATTGCGACCCTTGCGACCCATTTGAACATTGCGACCCTTTCGACTAGTCCTTTCAATGTCAGACTACAGGCTTTTCCAGTATTAGCTATGCTTTTTATTTTACGAATGCTACACTCAAGACCATTGCGACACGTCTCTGTTACCCCTATATTAAAAGGTTCATCAAATTTTCTAAGTCTTACCATAACACCCATTTGAGATGAGAATGAATCGAGAGAATCCCATCTCTCTCCTCTCTTCGTCTAAGTCTCTAACCCTAAGTTCTCTGAAAAATCCTTGTTACCTTTGTGACCGTTTTGACCTTCGTCACTGATCATCTCGTTTTCATACGTATTTCTTGCATGATTTAGGAGACGTTTTCGATATATATGTGATGCTTTACGTATGATTCCGTATCCGTTTTACTTGTTTTCGTGCTTTTCATGTTCTTACAGGTTTTTACGCGTATTTGGATCATTTTGGAGCTAAAGGAACATGCACGGAGCTAAAAAGCAACTTCGGGGATCATCACGGGACAAACGGGACGAGATTGAGCATGGAAAAGCCTCCACCCGGTCGGGCACAACCCTTGCACGATCGGGCAAAGCCTACGGCCAATTGTGTGGACACTCTTGCACGACTCGGGCATGTCTTGCCCGACCATTTGCCTTGTGCCCGAGCGGGCACACACACCATGCCCGATCGGGCATCATTCCAGCTACACAGCATGCACGACTTGCCCTAGACGCACCCGAGCGGGCACACTCAGTACCCGAGCGGGTCGCGGCCCATATCTGCATATTAAGTTAAGTAAACTTAACTTAAAACAAAGGGAAGTCGGTGGGGCAATTAAGGAACAATTGGACCGACTTAGGAGGCTTAAAAGGAGGCAAAAAGACGCCATTACAGCAAGCTTACATTGGAGAACAATTGAGGAGAAGATAGAGCAGATTCTTGCGAGGAGATAAGCGAGGAGCATTGGAGATCAAGCACCACCACTTCGGTTTTGTTTGGTTTTTATGTTCCTTAGACTTTCTACAATGTTTATGTTTCTTTACAGACGCATGAGCGAGTAGTTTGTTTGTTCTAGGAGAAGGGATTAGCCCTTGGCTATCCCGAGACCGCTTTTGATCTATTTTGAATGCATCTTCCCGTTTTAGTTTATCTATTCTCTATCTGAATGCTTAAATTTACTTGTGTTTGCGCTGATCACGTAGATACATGTCTTAGGGGTTAGGAAAAGGACCGAAAGGCGAATTCTAATCCTAGAAAATCAGGTTTAGGACAACCGAGGTTAGGCCACGAAAGTAAGGTAGCAACGGTTGAGGGTGAACGGGCAAATCACAGAGTTTATGGGTTTAGTTCAAGGTGTCAGCCACGAAAGTAGGGGGCAGCTTGTCTAGATCACGTGTCTATGCCTTGAGAGAGGGTAGATATCATGTTAGGATCGTCTGCCTTAGATAGCTTTAATCGGGATCGCATGATGGTTAGGTTGATCGTCGGTTTCGGTAGTCTTGTGGTGAAACCGGATTCCTAGGACGTTTGTCTTATCGTTAGAACCCAAGTAGCTTATTTACTTTCAGTATTTCATTCTTCATCCACATTCTTTCGTTAGCAAGTTTGATTCGTAGTTCGGGTTTAGGTAGTGTTGCGTAGTCTCTGTGGGATCGACACCTAAAATACTACACACGTGCCGTGCACTTGCGGGTAGATTAGGTTATATTTAACTCCGATACGCATCAACACGTAAGGACAGCTTTCCTTGTTGTACATCTATCATCGCACCTGCAGTGGCAAAGAACGGCCTACCAAGAATAATAGGTGTTCTAGCGTCTTCCGTTATCACAAGTACAACAAAATCAGTGGGAATGCAAAGCTTACCTACCATGGTGGGAACGTTTTCAACAATTCCGACCGGATGTCTTACCGTACGATCCGCGAGGCGTAGAGACATCTTCGTAGGTTTAAGGTTCCCAAACTCCATCCGCTTGAAAACTGTGTGTGGCATGATACTCACGCTTGCCCCTAAATCATACAA
>CM071860.1:47922122-47946952 GCA_036759665.1 Gynandropsis gynandra | reverse complement strand
GCTGGAATGGTGCCCGATCGGGCATGGCATGTGTGCCCGCTCGGGCACAAGGCAAAATGGTCCTAAATGCTTGCCCGAGTCGTGCTAAATGGTCCACACAATTGGCCGTAGGTTTTGCCCGATCGTGCAAGGGTTGTGCCCGACCGGGTGAGGCTTTTCCATGCTCAATCTCGTCCCGTTTGTCCCGTGATGATCCCCCAAGTTGCTCCTTAGCTCCGTGCATGTTCCTTTAGCTCCAAAATAGTCCAAATACACGTAAAAAACCTGTAAGAACATGAAAAGCACGAAAGCAAGTAAAACGGATACGAAATCATACGTAAAACATCACATATGTATCAAAAACGTCTCCTAAATCGTGCAAGAAATACGTATGAAAACGAGATGATCAAGGAATTCGACCACATCTGTATGTGGAGATAGAATCTGCATGTGTGAAGTGTGAAATCGAAATTTAGAGAAAAAATTGAGCCTCTAACTCCTGCTTTTGGAAGCATTTCTAAAGAAGGTGAGGTTCGAGGTGTTGTAGATTATGATGACTGTGTTATTGTAGGGCCAAATAATAAAAGTAAAGTTGAGAGTAATCCGGAAACAATAAACATTTTGGATTCGGATAATTCTGATAGTGAACAGACATGCGGGTTAAGAGAAGATGGTGGGTGTGCCATGAATGTGGTAGTTGATGGAGTTGTTTGTGGCAGTAATGAAGTTTATTCTGATGTGCCAACAGAGTATGGTGATGGTGAGAACAACTCAGAAATGGTAGTTTACGACACTGAAAATAATATCTTCGAGTTTGAAGATGGATTGGATATTAAAACTGGGCAAGAGTTTGATAGCAAGAAGGATGTACAGGAATTTGTAAGGAAGGGTTCCATAGAAGCTTCGTTTAGATATACAACATTGAGATCTGATACGAAGCTGTGGGAAGTACGATGCAAGTTTGCCAGAAGTGGTTGTAGATGGAAATTGCGCGTGATAACAATCCCAAATTCCAAACGGTTTAGTGTGAGAACACACCATCACATTTATAACTTTTCACCTGTATCTATATGAACCGAAGCTACAAAGGGTACAATGCAAATGGTTATGGATTATTTGAATGAAACACCTCCAGCAAAAGAATTGATGGCTCATGTAAAAGCAAAGTACGGTGCCAATGCATCGTATTTGATGGCATTAAGAGGCAAACACGATGCTCAAAAAGAGATTCGTGGTGATGACTTTGAACATTATAGGAGGCTTCCAGGGTGGTTGCACATGTTTACAAAAGGAAATCCCGCATCTGTCGCAAATCGTCAGCTCGACGGTGATGGGAAAAACTTGAAATACCTTTTTATGGCTGTCGTAGCGGCTATAAGAGGATGGAAATACATGTGTAAAGTGGTTGATATGGATGCAAAATTTCTGACAGGAGTGTACAAGGGAGATTGATTGTGGCGACCGCGTAAGATGGTGAACATCACCGATATCCTATTGCATGGGGAATAGTCGACAGAGAGAAGGACAAATCATGGATATGATTTATGTCAAGGTTGAAAGAGGTGATATCGGATGGACGTGATGTCGTTGTGATATCTAATAGCCATAAAAGCTTGATCCAAGTAGTCAAACAAGTGTATAAAAAGGCTGATCATGGTTTTTGTGCGCGTCATATATCACAAAATATAAAGAGATACGTCAATAAAGGGCATGGTAGAAAGACTTCAAAGGGTACTATGGCGGAAATGTTCTTCAAATGTGCAGCAGCATACACAGAGAACAAATTTGAAGTGCTATTGAATGATTTGAAGCCTAGGTACAAAAATGACTTTTGTGACTTTGGTAACCTCTACGACTCTTGTACCCCTTTGCGATCCTTGCACCTCTACCACCCTTGTACCCCTCTCCGACCCTTACAACTCTGCCACCCTTGTACCCCTTTCCGACCCTTGCACCTCTGCGAGCCTTGTACCCCTTTACAACCATTGTACCCCTCCGACCCTTGTACTTCTGCAGCCCTCGTACTCCTACGAGCTTTTGACCCTCTGCGACCCTTGTACCCCTGCTACCATTGTACCTCTTCGACCCTTTAACCCCATACGACCCTTGTATCTTTGCGATCCTTGTAGTTGTGCCACCCTTGTGACTGTTGTGACATTTATGGCCATTTTTTTACCTTTGTGACCTTTGCGCCGGTATCCTAATGTTGCAAAGTATATGGATAAAGAGGAACTTGATCCTGTTAAGTGGGAAAGATGCAAATTTATGGGGGAAAGGTACAACTTATTAATCATTAATGGCACCGAGTCAATAAATTCAACGTTGAAGAAGTAAAAAAAAGTTTACCAGCCTAGGGCTTTTAGATATTTGTTTGGGAAAGACAATGGAATGGTTCAATAGGTATAGGTTGGAAGCAGTTACCCGTGATGATTCTTAAAAGTTAACACCTTACGTTGAAAAAACGTTACATGAACGGTTTGGACAGGCATCCAAGTATGATGTTATTGAGTTGAAAAGTCTTAGTGATGAGTATGAGGTGAGAAATGAGATAGGTAGAAGATTTTTAGCGAATCTTACAAAAAACGTGCGACTGCAAAATGTTTGATGTGGATAAGTATCCATGCAGTCACGCAATTGCGCCAGCACATAAGGCTGGTAAAGGTCACACGGTACCAAAACTATGTTCAACATACTACCTTAGGGAGACATGGCGTTTAGCTTACTAAGAAACCTTGTATCCGAGACAACCCCCATCTTCAAAAGCCAACACGGTACCAAAACTATCCCATCTTCTTCGTCGAGACAAACCCCATCTTCAAAAGCCAACATTACTGACAGTGGTTGGAACGTGACAACCGAGACAACGCCGACTTCAAAAAAAGAAACGTTTGTTAGTTAGTGTGTAATATTATATTATTTGTATTATTTCGATTAACCTTTTGTGACCTTCATCATTATAATTCGATAATTTCTTCATTATAAATCGATCCATGCGACCCTCAATTGGATTAAATTAGAATCAAGTTTAAACGGGAACCCATCCCACTCATTCGACCACATTTATGCGATGATGTCGCCATATATATGAATTCGTCGAGTTCGCATCTATTGGTCAATATATGCAACCAAACAACCCATACGACACATGCGACCCTCAGTTGGCATTAATTAGTTTGACGTTGTAAATGTATTGTTTTGATGGATTTTTACATTTTGTCATTATAAACCCGTAAATTCACTGAGTTCGCATGTATTGATCTTTATATAAGACCATGCAATTATCAATACGCCATTATCAATATATTTGAGTTGTATATGTCTAATTTAGAATCAATATAGACAATAATATAAATAATATCGATATTTGAACAAAATGTTGAATGTATTTTTTGAAATTTACTGAAACTCATCTCATGAGTTCGTGAAACACTACTATCGCTTTTGAAACACATGCATTGGTTATCCACAACTCAACCAGGGACACATGGGTCATAATATGTTTTAACCATTAATTGACATTGTAAATGTATTGTTTTGGTGGTTTTTTTCATTTTATCATTATAAACCGGTAAATTCATCGAGTTCGCATATATTGATAAATATATGCGACCAAGCGACCCATGCAACCCTTAATTGACATTAATTAGTTTGACGTTGTAAATGTATTGTTTTGATTGGTTTTTGACAGTTTATCATTATACACCCGTAAATTCGTCGAGTTCGCATGTATTGATCCTTATATGCGACCATGCGACCCATGCAACCCATGTGACCCCCATTCGGTATTAATTAGTTTGACGATGTAAATGTATTGTTTTGGTTGTTTTTTTACATTATATCATTGCTAACCCGTAAATTCTTAATGTTTGCATATATGCAACCCATGCCAACCTCAATTTATGCAACCTATTATATTGATCCATATATGCACTCCATGCGACCCATGCAACCCTCAATTTTGATTAGTTTTTGACATTTTATCATTTTCACCAAAATTCTCCCCCGAACTTTTCATCAAATTTAAAAAAATTTAAGAAACATAACATGTGCGACCCTTGTACTTCTGTTGTTATGTCTTTTCGACTCCATTTAACGGTGATTCGATGTCATGGTCATGTCTTTTCGAATTCCAAGCATTTCTTTTTTTTCAAATAACGACGCAATCTCTCTCTCTAACTCTCTTCATCTTCCATTATTTTTTTTCGAAAATGCCACATTTCCCTCATTTCTTCAGAGAGATTTTTCCGCGCTATCTGGAGAACTACATTGTAATCTTCTTCATCTGTCTCTTTGTCGGTATGTTGCATTTAGAAAATGTATAGATTTGACTATTTTTTTCGTTTTTTGTTACAGGACATCCCAAAGATCTTCTTCGATGAGTATATTTACGGGAAACCGAGGGACGACGACACTTAAATCGAATGCGTCTAACAAAACATGGGAAGTCAAGATGGATGGCTCTAGATTCACTGATGGGTGGAAAAATTTCTTCAATGACCTAAACTTTCGTATTGAGGATTACTTACTTTTCCGTCACGAAGGTGACATGGTCTTTCTCGTCATCTTCGCCACTCCTGCTTAGAGGATTATCACGGTGGTACCAGTCACTCGTTCAAATCTGGTCGTACATGCATTGGTAAGTGACCTTAATACGAACTTGGGTGATGTAACTTGGATGATGTCGCGACTTGGGTAAGGATTTTCATGAATTTTATTCCTTTCTACGGGTGTCGCAGACACTTCTGATAGGGGGTGCGAGGTCGAGAGGTCTTTGTCATAGATGATGTAAGATATATCTGATGATGGGAAATGGACTATCGTAGGAGGCACATCTAAGGCCCATGGCACGTGGTGGCGCTACCATCAGAAGGGGTTGGAGAAAGTTTTGTTACAACCATGGACTGACCCAGAGTTGTACCCTCAAAGTCGAACTGCATTCCGCTAGAGCAACACCACTGCTTCAGATTTCCCTCAACAAGAGCGTAACAATAACAGAGTTTGATTTCAGTTGTATTTTGATTGCTCTGAACCTCCTTTGAACAACAACATTCCTTTGAACTTGAACTTCATGTTCGTATTTGTTTGTTTTTTCACAATTATTCAATAGTAAGTATTATTTTTAGTATCGATTTTTTTGTGGATTTACTATTATTGTAACAAGAGTCATAGAGGGACAAGGGTCGAAGGGGGACAAGGGTCGTAGGGGTCAAAGGGTCGCAGAGGGACAGGGGTCGAAGGGGGACAAGGGTCGCAAAGGGACAAGGGTCGAAGGGGACAAGGGTCACAAGGATCCAAGGGTCGCAGATGGACAAGGTTCGCAAAGGGACAAGGGTCGCACGGGTCCAAGGGTCGCAGCTGGACAAGGGTCGCAGAGATTTCAATTATTATTTTTAAAATTTGTTTTGTATCACAACAAGCAAAACCAGTCGCAGAGGTAAAAGGGTCTCAGCATCAAGGGTCGAACGGGTAAAAGGATCGACAAATGACCCTTGTACCTCTGCGACCCTTGTATCTATGCGACCCTTGTACCTCTGGGACCCTTGTATCTCTGCGACCCTTGTACCTCTGTGACCCTTGTACTGATCATCTCGTTTTTTTACACGATTCTCGCATGATTTTAGATATGTTTATGACGATAGTTGTGATGTTTACGTGTGATTTTGTATCCGTTTTACTTGTTTTCGTGTTTCCAAGTTCTTATAAAGTTTTATGCATATTTGGTTCGTTTCAGAGCTAAAGAACATACACGAGACAAAGTACGAGCATAAGAGATTATAATAGAACGGGACGAGAAACGGGCAAGGAATGCAACTTGACATGAGGAGATAAGGCCCCCCCGCGGGGTGTCTTCCGTAGCCCGCTCGGACTGGTGTTCCAGAAGTTGTTGCCCGAGTCGTGCTAGCTCTTAGCACGCGCGGGTCATGGAGCCCGCGGGGAGTGTCTCCCTAGCCCACGCGAGGCATGCCTATACAACTTCCCTAGAATGTCTCCTACAGGGAAGTTTGATAAAAAGGGACCCCAAATTGAGTTCAGAAGCAAGCAAACACAGAGGAGAACCCTATGAGGGTACATAGCATCCATCCATCCATTTAAGAGCTCTCTTTAACGGGAGACACAACTAGGAGTGGAGATTGATTCAGGATCATCTCTCGTTTGATATCTCTATACTCTTGTATCTACTATTTTATTTGTGATGTTTAGACTAATGAGCGAGTTGTGGATTTCTTCTAGGAGAAGGGATTAGCCCATGGCTATCCCAGAACCATCTTTGATTCATTTATGAATGCATTTCCCTGTTTTGTATTATCTATTCTTTGTCTAAGCACTTACTATCTTATGTTTACAGTGGCCACGTATATGCATGTGTTAGGGATTAGGAGAAGGACTGAAAGGTGAATTCTAGTCCTAGAAAGTTAGGCTTAGAACAACCAAGACTAGGTCACGAAAGTAGGGTACTAACGGTTGAGGGTTGTATCGGGTGAATCATGAATCGTAATGGGGTTTAGTTGGGGTGTCAGCCACGAAAGTAGGGGATGACTCAATCTAGCCACGTTCTTATGACTTGAGAGAGGGTAGGTTCTACAATAGGATCGTCCGCCTTATATATGTTTATAGGGAATGCACGATTAGATAGATTGAAGATAGGTTTCGGAAGATATGCGGCGAAACCGGTTTCCTACGGCGTTTGTCTCTTTGTTTAGTATTCACTTATCCATTGCATCATCATCATATTTGCATTTCATCATCCTCATTCTTTCGCAGCAAGCTTTGGTTTTATTTTTTATTCTTAGATCGTTTTAGATTAGTCCTCGTGGGATCGACACCTTAACTACTATACATGTGACGTGCACTTGCGAGTAGTCTTAGGTTAACTTGTTAACTTGACACGCATCAAGTTTTTGGCGCCGTTGCCGGGGACTAGTTGTCAACACGTTAGGAATTCAGATTTAGAATCATACTTGTTTTTGTTTTTTTTCTTTTCTTTTCGTTTCTTTCTACTAATTCTTTTTAGTTGTCTTTCGTAGGTGTATGACCCGCTCTCAAGGTAATTCGAATTTGCATCGAATTGACCCTGAGATTGATAGAATGGTAAATAAGCGAAAGAAGGGCAAGGTAGAAGAAAGGGTAGATACGACCAATCCATGAACGATGATCAATCAAAACAATGTATTGGATGGTCACGGACAGCCGCGGTTACCCGTCGCTAATGTGTCGCAATTACAACAACAGCAGGCTCCTCCACCAAGTCGTCTCCATGATTACGTGGTGCCGAACATGAGCAATGTTCAAACAGCAATAAGGATGCCCGCTGTTGCGAAAGAGCAATTCGAGATCAAGCCAGTGATGATCAACATACTATACCAAAAACAGTTAATGGGCGGCAATCACGAAGACCCTCATCAACATCTACGAGACTTCCTAGAGCAATCAAACACATTTAAAATTCATACAGTCTCGGAGGATACTATTTTTGCTATTTTGCTGCATCTCTTTCCATTCTCCATTGGGGGACGAGCTAAGGCATGGTTACAATCTCTTCCTGCTGGTTCTATCACTACATGGGACAAGCTTTGCACGACATTCCAGTCATGGTTCTTCCCTCTGAGAAAGACGATTCAAATGCAAGGAGAAATCACTATGTTCAAATGCAAGGAGAAATCACTAAGTACCTTTTGCAAATGTGTCCTCATCACGGTCTAGAGCAGTGGTACGTGATTCAAACATTCTACAATGGGATCACGTATGAGCATAGAAAAGCGTTAGACAACACTGCTCGAGGATCATTGATGGACTTAAGCGTAGAAGAGGCATATGAGCTTATTGACAATCTTTCCATGAACCACACCATGTTGTCTCAACCAAGAAGTATGCCGAACAAGACACGAGGTCTTTATGAAGTGATCCAAAGAAGTGCTATAGGAGATGTAGTGAATGGCATCTTTTGTGAAAATTGTGGAGAAACGGATCATATGGCAATGCACAATGCAAGAAGGCATGGAGCACGTGAGCTACGCCCAACAACAAGGCAATACACAATTCGGGACACATACACCCCGAATTGGAGAAACCACTCGAATCTCTCTTATCGCACGAACCAACCGGTGCAATATTCGGGTTTTCAGCAAAGGCAGCAGCCATATCAGCAAGAGCAGCCACTCCAGCAAGCTCTTCAACCTCCTCAAGCTCCTTAGTAAAGTCTTGAGGCGGTGATGGTTGAGTTCATCAAAGAGAAAAGGTTGCAACTACCGACTCAAACGAAATTCAACGAGGAAATGGGGACTGGGATCAATGAGTTGAAGAATCAAATAGACTCATTGAGCACACATGTGAAGATGCTAGAAAACTCCATTGCGCAGTAGGCTGCCTCATCCTCTCGGAATCTCGGGATGCTACCCGAAAAGCCTGATCTTAATCTAAGAGAGCCCGTAAACGCCATCACGTTGTGCAGCGAGGATCCAATCGAGAATCCGCCATCAAAAGCGCAAGAAAATGTTGCTGGACGTTCGGTGAATAAAAGAGAGGGCATAATTGCAATCATAGAAGGATATGAGCCTGATTTAGAGAAGCCATATGTTGCTCCACCGGGATACAAACCTCCTGTACCATTTCTTGGATGCTTGGTGAGCAGCAATAATCGAGAGAGCGTAACCCAATTCTTCAATTACCTCAAGCAGCTCGACATCAACATGCCATTCATGGAAGTCCTCCAAAAGATTCCTAATCGAGAAAATTACCTTAAAGAGGTTCTTTCCAAGGAGAATCACATTAAAGAGAGTGAGACAATAGCACTCACCGAGGAATGCATCGCTATTCTCCAAAACAAGCTACCACAAAAGTTGAAGGACCCCGAAAGCTTCTCCATCCCATGCACCATAGGAGACATTTACATCAACAAAGCTTTGTGCGATTTGGGAGCAATCGTGAGCATAATGCCGCATTCAGTTTATAAGCGGGTGAACTTTGGGAATCTCAAACCTACGAAGATGTGTTTATGGGTAGCTGATCGTTTGGTAAGGTATCTGGTGGGAATTGTTGAAAACATTCCCACCAAGGTAGGTAGTATTTGCATTCACACTGATTTTGTTATACTCGATATCGAGTAAGATGCTAACGTGCCTATAATTTTTGGAAGATCATTCTTATCTACTGCAGGTGCGAAAACAGATGTTTAACAAGGGAAGCTCTCTCTACGTGTCGGTGATGAGAGAATTGAATTCCATTTGTCCAGTCCCAAGGAGTCATGCTATAGAGGTGATTTGCTAGACAAGTTGGCGAATGACACGTTTAATCGAGTAAGTACTTCAGATCATTTTGATAGAGGGTTAACGCATGTTTACAATGCCGTAGGACACACCAATGAAGGGGCCAAGGTCTACACGAAATTTGTAAGTGCCATTGTGGCACTTCAAGACGCTCCACATGAGAAGACGCCACACAAAATGCTGACTGATTTTGCGGTAGAAAAGGTGTCTAAGTTGTAGTTCGAACCTCTTCCTTCCTCTATTCGGCATGAGACGCGAAAGCCACCAATTCGTCTCAAGAAGCGTAGGAGAGTAACCCCTTTAACATGTATGCGCTGGATACCTAAGGAGGACAGCCACGAAACAACGATCAAAGAAGGCTCCACAAATGTTTGGAAGAGAAAGGAGCATCGAAGGCAATGTGCAATGAGAAAGGCAACCGAGCTGAAGGATTGCACGGTACAAAGACAATAGCTCACAACTTTCGGCCAGGTGATATTGTTCTACTCTATGATTCTCGTTTTAATTCTTTCACGGGCAGATTAGATTCCCATTGGGATGGTCCATTTCAGGTACGAGAAGTCTTCGAGCAGGACTTTCAAAGCAAATAGGTACCACTTTAAGCTACATCAAGACGCTCCATCGATCGAAAGTGGAAACTCCATCTCCTTATTCGATCAACACACCATGCACACATGAAGCATGGAGATGTCAAGCTCAACGACGTTAAACAAGCGATTTCTGGGAGGCAACCCAGCATTTGTTTTCTTTTGTTTCGTATTTCAGATGTGGTCAATTTGAAAATCATAAAAAATATAAAATCATAAAAAAAAAGACGAAGACCGACAACTGTGATCTCACCTTCCTATCCTCCATCGGAGCTACACGTCGAGGACACCGTTCAATTCAAGTTTGGGGGAGTATCTCACATTTGTCAGGTGATCTCGTTTCATTTTTATTTGATTATGTAGTTTTTAGGCTATTTTTTGTTTTTGAGTTAGGGTCGTCACCGGCACTTGTCTGGTGCCACGTTTTGAGTTGAACCTTGAACCTAGGATGCTTAAGAAATTGGCTTTTCCGTGATATCTTGCATGTTAGAGCTTATTAGATGGTTGAGGAATGAATGGGTCGTAAGTCTTTGGGAATCCTAGTGTTACCTATGGGAAGTTTAGATGAGTTTGGTAAGTTAGTTTCTTGTTCATTCTCTCTATCCAAGTGGTTATACTTCATATTGATGATGCTTTATTTCTTTTTCATGAGGATGATTTGATTGCATGAGTTGAGCTTGTTTTGCAGAAGTAATGCCTCAAAGGATGATCTAAAATCGATATGAGTGCATCGAGCTTGATACATTTTCGATGGTTCAGGTCTAAGTGGTGAGTTGGCGATCATCTTTCTACGTCCTAAGAGCAAGGCACATAAAAACACCATCTACTCAACTGCACTCTTCAATGAGGTCCAAGAGTATACCGTCATCGGTAGCTTGGGTCTAAGTAGAATTTGAATCCCTTCAAATCCGACGCCCTAGAAGCCTAGTGTGTTCGCAAAATCAGAATGAAAAAATGGAATGGAAGAATAAAGAAGCTCGAGAATAAAACAAGTATCCTCTTTGATTGTGTAATTAGCATTTGTTTGAAGTCTCGTTTGGTAGAGAGATGTGTGGTTTCTTACTTAGCTCGTCTTTGATTTACTTTCTTATAGGTAGCCATGGTGAACCTAAGATGAAGACTGAAAGTTATCAGACCAAAATTTGCTTAAACATGTTTGGTTGATCGATTAGGTTTGCTTTAGCGGTATTTCTAGGGAAAAGGGAATTCTCACATTTTATATCTCCCATGTGTTCCACGTTTATGTTTGCTTAGAGACAAGCAAATACTCAAGTCTAGGGGATTTTGATCATCTCATTTCCGTACACGATTCTCGCATGATTTTAGATATGTTTCTGACGATAGTTGCGATGTTTACGTGTGATTTTGTATCGGTTTTACTTGTTTTCGTGTTTTCATGTTCTTATAGGTTTTTATGCGCATTTGGTATGTTTCAGAGCTAAAGAACATACACGAGATAAAGTACGAGCATAATATTATAACGGAGCAAACGGGACAAGAAATGGGCAAGGAATGAAACTTGACATGAGGAGATAAGGCCCCCCATGGGGTGTCTTCCTTAGCCCGTGCGGGGTGGCGTTCCAGAAGTTGTTGCTCGAGTGGTGCTAGCCCTTAGCACGGGCGGAGAATGGAGAAAATGGGGAGCCCGCGTGGGGTGCCTCCCTAGTTTGCGCGGGGCATGCCTATAACAACTTCCCTAGACTGTCTCCAACGTGGAATTTGTATATAGAGTTCAGTAGCAAGTAAACACAGAGGAGAACCCTAGGAGGGTACATAGCATCCATCCACCCATTCAAGAGCCCTCTTTAATGGGAGACACAACTAGGAGTTGGAGATTGATTCGGGATCATCGCTCGTTTTATATCTCTATACTCTTTTATCTACTGTTTTGTTTGTCATGTTTAGACTAATGAGCGAGTAGTGGATTTGTTCTAGTAGAAGGGATTAGCCCATGGCTATCCCGGAATCGTCTTTGATTCGTTTATGAATTCATTTCCCCGTTTTGTATTATCTATTCTTTCTCTAAGCACTTACTGTCTCGTGTTTACGGTGGCCACGTATATGCATATCTTAGGGATTAGGAGAAAGACTTAAAGGTGAATTCTAGTCCTAGGAAGTTAGGGTTAGAACAACAGAGACTAGGTCACGAAAGTAGGGTAGTAACGGTTGAGGGTTATATCGGGCGAATCATGAATTGTAATGGGGCTTAGTTGGGGTGTCAGCCACGAAAGTAGGGGATGAATCAATGTAGCAACGTTCATATGCCTTGAGAGAGGGTAGGTTCTACATTAGGATCGTCTGCCTTAGATATCTTGATAGGGAATGCACGATTAGATAGATTGGAGATAGGTTTCGGAAGCTATACGGTGAAACCGATTTCCTAGAGCGTTTGTCTCTTTGTTTAGAACTCACTTATACATTGCATCATCATCATATTTGCATTTTATCATCCTCATTCTTTCGCATCAAGCTTTGATTTTATTTTTGATTCTTAGATCGTGTTACATTAGTCCTCGTGGGATCGACACCTTAACTACTACACACGTGTCGTGCACTTGCGGGTAGTCTTAGGTTAACTTGTTAACTTGACACGCATCATGTACCTATGCGACCCTTGTACCTCTGCGATACTTGTATCTCTGCGACCCTTGTACCCATTCGACCCTTGACTCTGTGACCCTTTTACCCCTGCGACTCCTTTTATTATTATGAAGAAATTTTAAAAAATAACAATGTATCAAATATTTAAAAAATAACAATGTACCAAATATTTACATCGTCCATTCCACAAAAATAACAATGTACCAAATATCAAGTTAATCTCGGGGGTGTAGGGATACATTTCCATTACTAAATATCTAGCCGCAATCTTCTCACGCATGGAAGGAACATTTTCGTCTTAAATTTAGTGCAAAATATTACGTTCTTTCATACCGAGGCTTCTACGAATCTTTAGGCGTAAACATTACAGTCATTCCCGCTTTTTGTTTTGTGTCATACATTCATAATAATCATATTTCCATTCATCTTCTCTAGAAGCGAAAGAAGAAAACCCTCTCAGAATGAGCATCTTGGGGACAACTTTTCTTAGCTTCTCAATCATCGTATCGATATGCGTTTCCTTGATCCTGCACTAGCACTATACCGTGATCCATCAGGTTTTGAAATCCGCTTTGATGACTATCCAATTACATCCTTCATATCGACTTTTGAGCGATGGAATGTATAGAACCAAGGCAAAGCCTTCCAAATCACTCATTGGTTCCGTACTTCGGAATGGATACTTGCCATTCAAACAATCACTAAGAATGTCCGGCAAAGTGTTCATATCCTCGTGCATCCACAGCGTCAGCTTCTGCATGAAAGCAACATGACAAACGTAAATTTTCTTAAATATCGTGGGGAATATCGTCATGTGATAATAATGCACTAACAACGTCCCATCCCGTGGCAGGAAAAAAAATTAACACACATGAATACATATGACACAAAATGACCTCTGTGACTTCTAGTTTAAGAAACCTTAGATCATCTTCAAGCCATACGTTGGGCTTTAATGTGGTCTCCTAAAACTCTGGCTCCAAGAGAATATCTAGATCAGATTTCCACCAACTCCCATGTCCAGGTGTCGTCAAGAATATATATAGAGCAGTCAACTTTGCATCGTTAATGTCAATGAGTGAAGGTTCTCGGGTTATCCCGCCCTTTCCTAATCCCTTGGACTCCCACCAGAACGAAGGTTCTTGAACCACCTTTTTATCGGGTTCTTGAACCACCTTTTTTTCGAGTTCTTGAACCACATTTTTTCAGGTTCTAGAATTACCTTCTACGGGTTCTCCACCCACATCTTTCTCTCGCCCTCTCCCTCATATTGTTCGTGCTCTTTTCATCGCCGGATGTTCAACATATGCCTTCCGTGGTCTTAAAACTTGTTTAGGTAGCGGAGGAGGTTCAACATATGACGAGGACTCCTTCGATAAAGGTCCAACACATGCATAAAATTTTTTCATTAAACATATGACGACCAATGCGACTAATGCGACCCTGCGACCTATGCGGACATGAGATCTTTTGTGATCCATGCGACCAATGCGACCTATACGACCAATCCGACCTTTGTGACTCAAAAACCGTACTAACTTGGTTGTACAGGACCCACTTAAGTTTCCTCAGTAGGAACCTTTTCGTCGGGGACGTATTGGACACGATATGCTGGAGTATACTTCGTAGGAACGTCCTTAACAGGGTCCTCGCCATGAACCTCCTCGTCGGTGACTTCATCGACAGTATCCACTAGAGCATCTGCATAAAATTACTTCAATAATTAGATTCATCGTTCGTTACTTGATGTGACCCTTGCGACCCATGGGATATATGCGACCCATGCGACTCTACTGACCCATCGACTTATGAGACCCTGTGACTTATACGACCGTGTGACTTATACGACCGTGCGACTTATGCGTCTCTTGCGACCCATGCCGGCTCTCGATGGAAATTGACTCAAATGAACTTTTTCAATAAATATTACTTACTTAGTGGAACTTTATCAGGAGCAACGACTGCAGTAACCTCTCTGCAAAATGTATTCAGTTAGAGGAATGGTGGCGGCAGATGTGAGATTTCCAACTAATCTCGAAATGTTTGCCAAATCCTCTTTTGAGCCATCTCCAAAGTCATTTTCAGCCTTAGACTCAACCATCTCTTTTCTTGACACTGAATATGGACAATAAAGGAATTCAAAATCATCATCTCTAAAAGTGTTAGAAGATTGGTTTGCGGTGCTCGCATCTTTCTTGGCAGATTTTGATTCTTCCTTTTCAGCACCTTTGGGATTTGCCTCCTTTGATTTTGGATTAGGCAAATGAAATCCAACACCCCTTAGAAGAATTCTTTCGGCGTTCATGATTCTTTTCTCCGACTTTTTTATTTCCTTCATTAATTTCTGCTCTAGTGTCAAAGGAACTGTAGCTTCTTCTCCTTCAGCTTCATCCTCACCTTCTCTTTCAACTTTAGCTTTAGCTTCAACATCACCTTCAACATCACTTTCTCTTTCTTCATCAGCTTCAGCAATACCTACCCTTCCTTCGTCTTTGTCATCTTCAACCTCTATTATTTTTTCGCCCACGCTCTTCTTCCTCTTTGGTCCCCTTCCCTTTCCCATTCCCTTTCCTTTTCTTTTGTTCACCAAGACCTGTTTTTGCGTCAGCAGTTCTTGCTTACGGATGTCCTCCCAACAAATACCCTTCACATTTCTACGAAGATCTTCCATCCATTTCTGAACATCGAGATCGTGGCATCGCTCATAATCGTCCAAAATCCAAAAGTAAAGCTTCCTCTTCGTCTTCAGCAAGAAGAATACTTCGAATATCCTGAAAAACAAAAAATAACCATTATTACCCTCTGTGTATTTGTTACCCTTGTGACCCTTGTCAAATTGTTACCTTAGAATCTTCGATCAGCCTTATCACATCTACATACTTCAAGTAAATACTAGATTTTACCATCTTCTTGCACATTCTTTCGCATAATTGATACGCATCCATAACATCAACATACCATCCCTTTCCGCCCAAACTAAGGATGTTTTCAAATAGAAGTAACTGAAACATTAAACAAAATGATAAGAATAAATAATGTACGAAAACATTCAAGTTATTCGAATAATATATACAACTTACCATTAGTGGGATCATGAAACCGCCAGAATACCATTTTTGTTTCGGTGATTCCCCGCTCTTGTGCTTTGGGCAAGTATCCATAATCTTCTCAAATGTGTAACGCCCCCATGAAATGCCTTCACAAAATTCCAAGTCATCTACCATGTCAATGAGATCATGACTGATATAGTGTCTGATGAAGGCTTGTAAGCCATAACTTACGCCAACAACATCAGAGTTGCCAACCTCATCTGGTCGTCGAAATTCTTCGCCTTCACAAGCTTTTCAGTGATTTGTGCGGGGGTCACCTTTCCACGGGCGAAATTCTTCTGCCTGAATGTATCACCCCTTTTGGACTCCCATCCTTTGGGATATGGTCCACATTTCAATCCGGAAATTAGTGCGTGCTCCAGTATAGAGTACCGGATGGGAAGACTGTTTAAGACGAACCACAACTGCTTCTTGTCTAGTACAATCATGGTGTGCTTTAGAAGGATAGACATTTGAATCGTCGTCAATGTGGAGTCACATTGGAAATGGAATAAATGCCTAAATTGTGACTCATTCTCGAAGTAATGCAACTCGTATTCATCTAAGATTCCTCTCAGCTTTGTTATTGTCTCGTGAGGATAAACTTCGGCTTTTGCGCCACATGCAAAATGACCAATTAATTAAGAATACAATATACTTCTACCGACTCAAGCGATGCGACTCAACCGACCGATGCGACTAAAACGATCCTCAAACCCTATGCGACACTCAACCGACTCAATTGAGACTCTAGCTACCCGTGCGACTCAAGCGACCCACGAGGCATAATATTAAGTGACCCATGCGACTCAAGCAACCCACGAGGCATAATATCAAGTGACCCATGCGACTCAAACGATCCTTGCCTCAAGTGGCCATTGTGACCCCAACCGACTCATTGAGATAACCGACTCAAATGACCCTTGGACCCATTTTGAAGTACTTTAGCCCTACGAGGGTATATCTGATATTCCGCCCATTCTTAATTGTTGAGTCCCTGTTCATCTCCTTTTTCAACCACGTAACTTTTAAGCGACATTTTTTTCTTCTCACCTCTTGGATCGTTCCTTCTCTATGCACCGTTTCTTCTTCTTGTCTCTTTACTTTCTTCACGATTTCTTAAAACACGGTTCATCTCTGTGAACTTTGAACAAGACGAAGTTTGCTCCAAATGTGTGATCCCACTGCGAATAGGGTAATACGGTGGGATTATCGTGTCATTTGTCTAGTCCCAATTTCTCTAAGACTTACCTCTACGGGATGGCAATAGGGGTGAGCCACGGGCAAGGGCGGCAAACCAATAGCGTGGTGAGGGCGCCAAACCAATTGTGCGATGAGGGCGACGAATCTAGAGCGCGACGCGGTTGCATATTTCATGTGCTTCCATTCTTTATTCTTCATGTCATGTACTTTTGAGCCTTAACTTGCCTATTAAGAATTCTAGCTATACAGAAGTATACATTAGAATTGGTACATTATCCTCTATTAACTAAGTGACTAAAGATAAAAATCCCACAAATTAAAGCTGTTTTCCAATCATCATCCTTTGAAATTCATCCCTCTCTGTAAAACCTAAAGCTCATCACTAGGCAGAGGAAGTTTGATTATCAAAAAATGTTTTGTTTTTCGGTGATTCATTAAATAATAACATTTGGGAATCTAAACACGTGGGATTCAAGTGGCTTATCGTGGAACTTTAAATTCTAACTGGGTTTTGAATCTTCTTCAAATTTTTCTCTTTATAGGTATACTTCTAATCATTTTAAATTTTTGTATTATATATATTGTTTTACATTTTATTGACTATAATGCATTCCAATTATATATCTCGATTAAAGTTTTCTTATACCGTTTTATTTTTGGGATTCCAATTATATATCTGTACATTGTTTTATTTTTATTTTTGTGATTATCTATATTGTTTTAGGTTCTATCACCACCATGAATGAGATTTCTCCGTATTCTTCTGCCCATGTCATGTTTATCGTGTTTGATTCTTATGTGATTGATATCTGATCACCAGATAATTGAGAAAGACGGTGTTAAAAAATAAATCATCCGGAGCAGCAGTATTTCACGTGAAACACCCTTGAAGAGATAGAACTTTTCCACTGATGGAAGAAAATGATGTTGATATATGTATTTGTTGATTGACTTGGAGAGCTGCTCAATCAAGTGTTGTTGATTAAAGCTTTCTTATTTGAACCTAAAACACATGTAAGCCAATATGTGCTCTTTCAGCCGACGGAGATAGAGAGTAAAAAAATGTAGGAGGACTTGATTCATGATCTCTACATGTTATCTGATGTTGTTCACAAGGAATACGGAATCAATGTCAATATGATTTGAAAACAGTCGTATATTCTCTTTGACTTTATTCGTAAACAAGCTAATTTTTTGTACTTAATAATTTCACGAACAAAAACTATATTGATATCCTTCTTAGTGATTCTTGGACAATCTTTTCCTATAGTTGTACAACTCCAAGATTGGCTTTCAAGGCAAGAAGACAACCAATGGCAAGATCAATTATATAAGCCATCATTGAATGACATAAGCCACCATTGGTTGCCACCTTATTCCAATGGCTACTCATGTGTTTTATTTTATTACCATTATATTCAGCTCAAAATATATATATATATATATATACACACACTAAAGATTAACATATTTTTTGTTTTGTGCTTTTGATGTTATGGAAGATAACAACTCGATGTTGTTTAGGATGATGGACATTGGTGGATGTTGACTGTGATACGATTGTGAAAACAGTTTAGATCACACCTAAGACCAGAATTCTAACATTTTTTTACAAAGGAATACGGAATCTTCCGAGGCAAAGCTGTTGTTATGGAAAATCGAATATTGGTTTAACCTAATGTTATCATATTTAATATGTCCATAGCCAAATTTTTTTAAACAAAAATAGCATTTACAGACACATGTTTCGATTTGTTTATGTAAATAGTCATGTTTTAAAGAACAAATTTCACCATAGGACATGCTGTTTAAATGTCTGTGTACCTCTTTACTATCTTATTATAACATCAACAGACTGAAGTTTAGAGTTAAAGAAAAATTGTACCTCAATGCCTGAAAAAATATATCAAGTTGTATCCTCAAGAAACCAATACCATTACAACATAGGTATTTACAATCACAATCTCACACATTACATCACGACCCTGGCTGTTTGCAAGACCAAATGTGTTTGCCGATACAAGTGAATACTAAGATGAGGGCATTCAATCATATGCATACAAGTATGTTAGTTGCTTTGTATCTAGAGTAAGAAAAATAAGTATGTACTCTTTTAATACTAACGAGTTGCTTTTTCAGTGTTATTCATGGTGTCTCTTCAGCCACAAATGTCACCAAGTTCAAGCTATCAAGAGGAATATAATAACAAATATGCAAAAGCAATATAGCCATTTAACTGTAACAAAGCAATATAGCAATTTAACTAAAACAAAGAATCAAATCCAAAAGACATTGAAATATTCCACACAAATACAAGAATCAATTTGCAAAAATAGTAGAGATAACAATTTATATTCTCAAGACATAACTTATTGAGTATTGACATAACTCTAATGAACATGCTTTTGCTTAGCTTGCAATAGTGAAGTGTAACGAGATTTTTGCGTATGAGAATATCGGATTTCCAAACAAGACTACAAGTTTTACCATTGATTTCATAGAACATATTGTAATTTGAGATAATCTCTTACCTTTATTCATAATAAAATCGGGTATATAGAGTACATCAAATATGAAGATTTATATAATAACTACAAATATATCCTAATATCTATATAACAGCTACAATATATATGCTAAGATCTATACTATTAATGCACTATATATGCTAACACTCTCCAGCAGTAGAAATGGTAGATGGACGAACGCTGAGACTGGATCTAAATTTCGTAAACAATAGCGTTGGGAAGCCATTGGTGAAGATTTCTGCAAATATTCGAGAGGAGTATACATGTAGGACTCAAAGAGTGTCTAGTGCGACTTTCTTCCGGACGAAATGGATGTCAATCTAGATGTGTTTGGTATGTTAATGGGTTTTTTTTAACATGTATACGGCTGAAACACAGTCACTGTAAACCAATGTGGTCAGAGACAGAGGGCAAGATAGCTCGAGGAAGCGGTTTCGAAGCCAACAAGTTTCAGTAACTGTGTTTGCAAAAGCTCGATACTCTGCCTCTTCTATTGATTGAGAGATAATAGGTTGTTGTTTGGACGACCAAAAAACCAAGTTGTCACCAAGAAACACACCATAACAGGATGTTGAGCGTCAAATGTCAACGCTTCATGCCCAGCCCGCGTCAGAGTACACCGTGACCTATTCTTGTGGAAGGCTGAAGTTGGAGACCATAGTGGATCATGCCTTTGATATACTGAAGTACCATTTTCATGGCATTTAAATGGGGCTCTTGAGGATCATGCACGAAGAGACAGCATTGTTGAACGAGATATTCAATATCCAACCTAATGAAAGTGAGATATTGAAGTGCCCCTGTAATTTTCCGGTATGAACTGGGTCAGACACAAGGGAGCCGTCAGATGCTGATAATCTTTTTTTTGTATCAAGTGTTGTGCAAGGATCGCATGAGGCCATACCAGTTCGTGTGTGAATGTACTTCACGTACGAGGAATGATGAAGAAATAACCCCTCCTTGTTTCTTTATGCTTCGACGTCGAGAAATTGATGAAGTGTACATGGTGAATTCAACTTTAAGTGAGGTAATGAGTTGTTGGAGCAATTCAGCATAAGAGGTCGTTAATATGATGCCATCAACGTATAAGAGAAGTGTTGTCTCATAATGCTAACGATACCGAACAAATAGAGAAGAATTGTTAAGGCTTTGTAAAAACCCGAGCTGCGAGATGTTGCTTGCTTGAGCCCGTATAGAGAGCGTTTCATTGGACATATATAATCCAAATGCACAGAATCATGAAAACCTGGAGGCTGAAACATATACCTTTAGATTTCCATGAAGAATTGCATTTTTGACATCCAATTGATGGATCGGCCAATCTTGGGATAAACAATACTCAAAATCATGCGAATAATGTTGGGCTTAACCATAAGACTGAAAGTCTAATCATAATCAGTTCCGACTTGTTGTGATTTTCCGTTGGTGACGAGTCGAGCCTTGTACAGAGCTAGAGAGACATCTACAAGGACCATATTTCTAATATGACACATAAAATTCACAATATTAGCATTGTTAGGGCAAAGTACCACTTTTAATAAGAGCATTAAATTCGCTTTGCATTGCACTATGCCAATGAAGATCTTCTAAGGGTTTGATGTGAGATATGAGTACGAGTGAAATTGAGAGTCTTGAGGTTTATGACTTTCTGTGGTTTAGAATGTCTGGTTTGGCTGCAGGTAGTAAATGTGTGAATTCGAGAGGTAGGAGGTTGTGGGGCGGTTTGGTCCATTATAGGTTGAGGTGAAGGTAATCTTGTGTGAGGTGTGAGTGGAGAAGAGATTTTAAGAGTGGAGATGTTGTGCCTTCACTGCCCAGAAAGAGACAGTGGTTGCTAGAAAGGTTGAGTGATATGGCAAATGGAAATATTTTCTCGGCGAATATGACATGTCATGATATGATAATACGTCGATTGTTTATATCAAGGCACTAAAATCCTTATTGATTACTTGGGTATCCAAGAAAGACACAGAGTGTTGAGCCGGAGATAATTTATTTGGGGATGTGTCAAAGGTGTTTGGATAGTATAAACCTCCAAAGACATGTAGATGATCCTAAGTGACGGGTTTGTAGTGAAACTTAGTATATGGTATGCAGTTAGCAATGCAATACGATGGGAGAAGGTTGATGATATGGAGCACTATGTGGAGGGCTTCTACCAAAAAATGAGATTGTATGGAAGCATGAAATAAAAGGATTCCAATAAGTTTTTCTGATGGTACGAATCATGCACTCGGAATTTCCTGATGGTACGAATCATGCACTCGGAATTTCCTTTTTGGAGACATGAAAATGAAATAAGATGGCATTTGAATCGAAGAAGGGTTTGAGTGAAGGGTTGTCTAACTCTCCCCTATTATCACATTGAAAAATTTTATTTTGTTTTCCAAATTGAGTTCGAACATAAGAGCTAAAATAGAGAAAATTCAAAAAAGACATAACTTTTACCATGGAGTGGATATACCCAAAACAAAATGTTTAAATTGATCGAGAAATGTGACATATTATTTGATATCACTAATGCTTGGGATTGAATATGTCCAAATATCATAATGAATGATGTCAAAAGAAGATTGAGCAATAGTACTCGATTTATTAAATGACAAACTAATGTGTTTTCCAAGCTGACACGCATGACAAAATTAGTGTGCAATGTCATTATGACAAGAAAAATTCCCATAGAATGCAATAAAGGAAAAATAGATTCGTCAGGGTGCTAACCCTATAGAGAAAAATAATAAGCATTAAACTCAAAAAAACAATAATTATCACGCATGAATTGTCGAACTGATAAAAGGCTCTTTATGATCGATGGTAAAACGAGAACATTGGAAATATCATAGGTGCGGATGGGCGAGGATAAGGTAGTACGACCGATTTGAGTAACCGAAAACAGATGATCCACCATCAATATAACCATGTTGTTTAATTCTCCTATTAAAAGTAAACTTGAGAATAGCTGACTGTGACGTGAGATGGGTCGTAGCTCCGGTGTCCATTACCAGGAAGCATCATTTAGAGTTTTGAGATTCGTGGTGTTAAAAGCTTCAATGAGGTCTAGTGGGGCCGTAATTGCTTTTGTCATTGCTGCTGACGAATTTCCAAGAAAGGACGGTGTTGTTCACCAAGATTGCCGAATTTTGTTGTGTAGGGGGCCGTTGTGGAAAGGAAATATGTTACGGGATCCCCAAAGGCACAACCATGGGACTGTTGGTCAGCGGGTATGACAGATATCGACTTGGTGGAGCCAAAACCATGGTTAATAAGGATTCAAAACATATCCAGAGGGTATCCATGTCTGCATCGGGAACACAAGTTGATACACTGTAGGCCAAGGTGCCAGATTCGCTGCTCGAAATTGTTGTGACATCGGATTTTGGTTCCACCCGTGTGAGTGGTGATTACTACCTCAATTTCCTTTTTTTTCATGTCCATGAGAACATCCCCTTGTTTGATAATGTTAGGGTTGTGGAGACTGCTTCTGCTACTGTTGTTGCAACTATCCCAAAAATAGAGCCACAGGGACAGATCCATGTTCATGATAGGTCAGATCTGACCTACTAGGTCTGGTAAGACGTTGTTCCTCAAGCAGCATCATTGATGTCGCATCATCGAAAGTCGGGAACGGTTTCTCGTATTGAATGACATTGAAAATTTTGTTAAATTTTTCATTCAACCCATTCAACGCAAACATGACAAAGACCCTTTTCATTCACTCGAGCTTCCCCGATGATAATGCTTTGGAGTTCATTCTCAACTTGGATAGTATGTACTTCCTTGTTATCTCTGAAGAGCCATTCAAGATGAGGCCACATTCACAAGCTATTAACTTTTGTTTAGTTTGTCTTGGAGAAATGACATGGATATTTTTCCATATACACAGATCTTGCCTAGACCATCAATGCACTTCCATTCACCTGTGGGAGCCGCGATCGAAGTGCGGAGCCATCAATATGGCTCAAAGTCCCGAAACTCTTGTAATGAGTTTCAAATATATCGCGCCATGAATCATAGTTCAATTATTCTATGTCAAGGATCATAGAAATGCGGGATTGCATGTTCAAGAACCGAAATGGATTCTCGGATAATAAAGGTGGGGGAGTAGCAATGGTAGCGAAAAGAAGAAGGGGTGGAGATGGTAGACAAACAGAAAGAGAAAAGACAAAAAAATAAAAGAAAAAACGGTTTTAGAGTTTAGGATTGCTCTAATACCATGTAATTTGAGATAATTTCATACCTTTATTCATAATAAAACAGGTTATACAAAAGAGATATGAAGTTCTATATAATAACTAAAATATATATCATAATATTTATATAATAACTACAATATATATGCTAAGAACTACGCAATGCACTATATATGCTAACACATCTAACAATCAAATAAGTTATGTTGAACTTAATCAATGGATCCCCATGTAGAAAAACAAAAGACACATCCATATAGGTTTGCAAGTTTCGATTTTACGGGCTCTCTTAACTATCACACATCTTAAAAACCATCAAGAAACCTAAAGGATTCAATGCACACTCTTATCTAATATTACCATATCGACGTATAGAAAACCTACGAAGTTAAGGTTAATCTTCGTATCACAAATATTTCTTGAATCACACTACGTGATGAGGGCATTACAACGAGCTACGACTCAAACGAAGGAGAGGAGCGGAGCAAGGATGAGCCGAGCATGGATCACAACGAGGACGAGCTTAGCATAGACGAGACAAGCGCGGAAGTGGATGGAGAGCTAGGAGAAGACAGAGCACACATTGACATGCCGGTGGTCCACGACAAGCCACTCACGAGATCCCGAGCAAAGAGCCTTCGTACAAGAATCAACGCGTACGTAGCTCAAGTGCTTCTCAACAACCGTCAGGAGTTCAACAACGAAGAGGGAGACATCAGCAGCAATTTCCCAAAAGCCAAGTCCCTCTTTGTCATCCATGAAGCCCAAGGAACTCCATCAAGTGGATTTGTGAACAATAGCAACAACACAAGCAACGACTTGCCATATCTAGACCGGCGCAGCAACTTGCCTTAACTTTGATGGAGCCATTTGAAATTCAAATTTCAAGCACCAACGGCCCTTTCCTCTTTCACCCAAGATCCACTTGCCTTCTTTGCCTTGTTCGAATTAAGGCCCCAACGGCCATATTGTGTTCCCTTTCTTGTCTTTCTCGGTCATGTTTTAAACCGAGGCTTATTGTTTGTTGAAGACAATCTTTGAATTCGAAATAAAATTGCTGAGTTTTCTTCATACTCGCGAGTTTTCGCACCCTAGTTCATCTTGTGCTCTGGGAGTCCAAGCCGAACATATGACTATATCGAAGGTCCCATCCGCAGCCTTCGTTGTGTCCCGCGATCCACCCGTCATCCATCACTTCTTTGAAGGACCGAACGAGCGCCCCTTTTGGCCTGTTCCCCTTCGTCCGTCTTCACTATCATCGAGCCTCGGCTAGAGATTGCCCCTAGGCCTTCTACCGACTCAAACCAGTCCATACTTGCGGTTAAAGCTTCGGTGCTTGTATCAGTTTTTGGTATCAGAGCCCGGTCCTCGGCCACAAGCGTATCCGCTA
>CM071860.1:47882574-47908354 GCA_036759665.1 Gynandropsis gynandra | reverse complement strand
ATGCTTGCCCGAGTCGTGCTAAATGGTTCACACAATTGGCCGTAGGTTTTGCCCGATCGTGCAAGGGTTGTGCCCGACCGGGTGAGGCTTTTCCATGCTCAATCTCGTCCCGTTTGTCCCGTGATGATCCCCGAAGTTGCTCCTTAGCTCCGTGCATGTTCCTTTAGCTCCAAAATGGTCCAAATATGCGTAAAAACCTGTAAGAACATGAAAAGCACGAAAGCAAGTAAAACGGATACGGAATCATACGTAGAACATCACATATGTATCAAAAACGTCTCCTAAATCGTGCAAGAAATACGTATGAAAACGAGATGATCAATAAGTCAATTTTTTTACTTAATGATGAAATTTATAAATTTGATTCTTGTGATACCTTCAATAATTCGACCCTATTTAAATTTTTTTATAAAAATTGAATAGTTGTTATTCGTAATAAAATAAAAATTATATATGATAAATGAACGCAATATTGTTAAACTAATACTTGTTTTCTTTTATTTGTCAGGGTTTGCAATTAGTGGCATGTACATACCATGAATTTCACTTTTGTTATATTATAAATTACATTCTTAACACTTTTGGCCTTCATTTGTTTCATAAAACAAATACACAAATTATTATCAATTAATATATTTCTCCACATTTGGAACTGCCAAAAAATTATTTGTTTGTATTTATCAACATATTTGTGAAATGTTTTTCATTCAATAATTCTTTCATTAAATATCACATATCGTAAACGATTGGTGTCTCGTTTAAAATGGAGAATAAATATAATATTTAAATAATTAATATTTTCATGATAATTAAATTGTTTATCAACTCATTGTCAGGAAATGAAATTTGTTATTTTCTTATCCTTAGAAATATGCATATATATATCTCGTTATAATTATTCTCAAAATTAACATCTATTTGCTATCAAAATAATTTAGAAACATAATATGAGAGATTTATTAGCCGATGAATAAATACACATGTTTTATGTGTACTTGTTATTGTACCTCACTCTGCATTTTTGTCATTTGTATGTTTTAATTTGGACATACCATATAATTCTAAGAAATATAACCAGATATTTAAATTAATATAAATGAAATTTTACATATTTTGTTGAGGTGTTATATAAAAAAATACTGCAATAGAAATTTTCACGTGAATTACTTTGGATTTGTTGTCATTGTCATCAATATGTTGAATTTTTTATTTGTTGAATCAACCCCATTTGCTTAATCCGTTTCGACATCTCATCTAACTTTTTGGTCTTTATGTTGGAATATAAGACCATTCAACAATATCTTTCTTCATTATTGGTAGTAAATTAATTGAATATATTAGTTATGAATATGAATAAAATTTTATGAGAAATATTATGATGTTAGGTTTATTATCTAAACTATCACGTCATTATCCACATCGACGTGGCGACACCAGAATTCACCAGAAATCAGCAAACTAAGTTGTCTCTCTGCAAAACTAAAATTTAATTCAATAAAATTTAAAATTAATTAAATCAAAATATACAAAATTAATTAATTAAGAAAAGCTAAATATAAGAAGGTGGAAACTGCAACAATGGAGACGAAAAACTTCAACCTTCAAATTCATTTAATCTTTTTTCTCCTTCTCCTTCTTTCCTACTTTGGGAAAAGCCTATGAAACCAGAATTTGGAAGAGGAGGTCGAGGTGAAGCTTCAACAATGGCGGCACCAAAACCCTTGCCGACCAATTTTCCGGACTCAACCCTTCACGGACCTCCAAGCCGTAATAACTTCGGATATGCCGATCTCAGCCCCTCCGGCCTATTGGCTTTTGCCATTGGCTCCTCCGTCTCTGTCGTCGACTTTCGGTCCCTCCAGCTTGTCTCCACCATCCCTCTCTCTCCTCCGCAGTCGTGCTCTCCCCCTTCGTTACCTCCGTTCGTGGATCCCTTTTCCCCTCCGCCTCGATCTCCTCTCCTCCCAACATTTCGCCTCTCACCCCCTCCTCGCTGCCGCCGACAAATACGGTCGTGTCGCTCTCGACAGTTGGAGGTGATGGAGGCGAGATAACAGAACATTTTGAACCCATTGTCGAGGCTGGAGTTTCCGTTGCAATATTATTCTTCGGCAAAGGCACTAGAGAGATTCGTCTTCTACCTCTACTAAAAGGAATCGGTGCCGGCATCTGAACCACCGTAGAAGAGATGAAGAGACTGGTCAATTGTAGAAACCTTTTTAGAGATTTATATGGTATTTTGAGAGAGACGGATAGGGTTCTTCGTTAAAAAATTTTGAAAGGGAGGATTTCTGAAGGTACGGTGAAATTATTAAACTTTAGTAATAGGTATAATAGTGGGCTTTGATATTTGATATATGATAGTGCATGTTAATGTAATTAAATTCTATTATTAAATATATTAAATTATTTAAACATTTAAAATATATTAAAAACAATTTAATTATATACTAAGTATAAAAACAATTAATTTTAAAAAAATTGGTTGAGAAAGTTTCACCAAAAAGCCACCTTTTACAACAATTTTTATATATTTATTATTTTGATTGTGTTATTATGTATTATATTACAAATGTAAAATTATTATAATTGAAATTTAATATTTGTATAAAATTTAATTAACTTAGGATATAAATTATTCAATGATATAAATTATAGTACAAAAATTATTCAATAACGAAGATTATACATTTATATGTTTATATATTTTGAAACATGTTATCTAAAATAAATAGATATATAATATTATTTATATTTATTCTTTATATAATTTTAAATTTAATATATATTAGAAATTGAATTTGCTTACTCGGATGCCACGTAATTGTTGACGTTTCTTCACCAAAATTCAGCAAAAAACCAATTTTTAATATTATATTAAAATTGCTTTAGTAAATTTAGAATATTTACCTTCGCACTCTAGGATTAGCTCTGTCACCCACCATTGAGGCTTAGGATTATCCCCGAAATCGTTTTGTCATCACCTTAGAGACATTGTAGCCGATTTGAGCTACGAGAAACTGTTCTTCTTGGGTGGTTCTCCTAATACTCGGGGAGTTGTTGGACGTGATAGAGGGAGAGAATAGAGGAAAACGTTACCTCCGTTCGGCTTTTGCGATAGTTGTGATGTTTTGTGTGCGGCTTCTTTCAAGCAGTCTGAAGTATTTTATCCAATTTCCATGTTTCAATCTCTTTTTCGTGCCTTTTTGTCCTTTTTTTGCTAATACTTGGATCCTCCTCGTGTTATTGATTCCATGCACCCGACACAAAACACCAAAAGGTTTTTACCATTTCATCCTAGAATCAATTGCAACGTCCCATCTCATGGAGTTTATTGGAATTGAATGAGCCATTGATTAAGATCATTTTAGTTCGATGATGATTTTCCTTTTTGTCGAGGTAATTCAAGGCACATTCAATGAAGGTATGTTGTACAATTTCGATTCCTTTGGCTTCTACGGTGTCTCTCACAATTGGTGTTTGTTTCGTTGGTTTGTGTTGTCTTTGTTTTGTATGCCTTTGTTTTGATTATAAGGAAAATATCAAATCAGCCTCACTCAATCATTTACTTTCATTGAAGGTAGTTCTAGAAGTTCGTTTGTTTGGCTATTTATGTGTTTGGTACGACAACACTGACAAACCTATTTTGTTCACTCTACCAACATTTTTAAGGCTTAAGTGAATGGGATTGATACAACATGTATAATGTTACCAATTTCTCTTTGTGTTGAGGATTTCATAGCATGGAAGAATTCAAAAAACATTTTGATTCAAAAGGTGATTGGATAATTTTGTCTATTTCAATACATCGGTGTGGAGACTGATCTTCTAATAGTTTGGACACCTCTCAATTGTATTTTATCACAACTGCAAAGAATTTTAGGTTGGAGAGTGATGATTAGGAGAAGTGAGGAGAGAGGTAACAACTTTCCAAATAGATGGGGCCATTGATTAGCAGTCGGTGAGTTTGATGATGATTTCTTTTTGTAAAGGGAATTCAGAGCCAATTCTTTGAAGGCATGTTCTAAACTTTCGATTCGTTTTGCTTCTAAGCTGTCTATCCCAATTGGTCTGGGATGCTACTTTAGATGCTAAGTTACTAGGATTTTTACAACTTAAAGAGATATATGCATCTAATTTGGAGTTCGGGGAAGTGTATACAATGTGCGAAAATTTTGCATCACGTCGTTACTTTAGGCAAGACGACTTCCTGTTTTATGATAACCGATTGTGTGTGCCTAACTGTTCTATGCAAGAACTGTTTGTTAGAGAAGCTCATGAAGAGAGATGTTGAGCGAAATTGCAAAAGATGCATCACGTGCAAACACGCTAAGTCTAAAGTTCAACCTCACAGTTTGTATACCCCTCTACCTATCCTGACTCACCCTTGGACTTATATATCTATGGATTTTGTGATTGGTTTGCCTAGAACTAAGAATGGAAATGACTTAATGTTTGTGGTTGTAAATAGATTTTCTAAAATATCTCATTTCATAGCATGCCACAGAACAAATGATGCATTGCACGTAGCGAATCTATTCTTTAAGGAAGTAATGAGGTTGCATGGAATGCCTAGGACGATATTTTCGGATAGAGATACGAAGTTCCTTAGCCGTTTTTGGATACTCTATGTTTGAAACTAGGAACCAAGTTATTGTTTTCTATGATGTGTCCTCAGTAAACTGATGGACAAACTTAGGTAGTTAATCAAACCTTAGGAACTTTTTTGCGTGCAATTGGGAAAAAGAACTTGAGAACATGAGAAGAATGCTTACCACATGTTGAATTTGCATATAATCATGTTGTACATTCTGCTTCCAAATATTCACCACTTGGGTTCAACCCTACCTTACCTTTGGATCTAATGCCGTTACCTTCGAGTGATCAAGTTAGTTTAGACGGAGAACATAAAGCTAAGATGGTACAACAGATCCATGAGAAAGCTTGGAAGAACATAGAGGAGAAAACAAAACTCTATGCAAAGCACTAAAACAAAGGATGGAAGCAAATGATTATTAAACCCCAACAACCAAGTGTGGATTCGTTTGCAAAAGGAGCGTTTTCCGAACAAGAGAAAACCAAACTTGATGCCCCAGATTGACGGACCCTTTACAGTGACCAAAAGATTCACCAACAACGCTTATCAACTAGACTTGCAAGGTAAGTATAATCTGAGTCACACTTTTAATGTTACTGATTTGGTGCCTTTTCTTGCAAATTAAACAGAATTGTGGACAAATCCTTTTCAAGAGGGATGGTATGATATGATCATGGATAGCTTCGAGGATTCCGAGCATGACGATGATGCCTCAATATTACAAAAAGGTCTCGTGACCTGAGCTAGGGCAAGAGAGGAGAACACGACATGTACAGTGGCGAGCGAAGAGGACGCGACCCGTGCTGAGGAGGACGCCACACATGTTGAAGAAGACGTGACCCGTGCTAAATCGAAGGAGAATGAAATGACCCGTCCAAAAGACAGAAAGGCGCACGTGACCCGTCCCTAGGAGAGAAAGAAGGATGCTGGTCCCGTGACCCATGCTAGGACTAGAGAGGATGATGCCTTAACCATACCAGTAGGTCCCGTGACCCGAGCTAAACCTAGAACGCTCAAGGAAGCTATCATCGGAATTCTCATGGTCGTGCAAGTTCAAAACAAGTGCTCGAGTCCACAAGAAAGTTCCAACGTTCGAGTCATACTACAAGGCGAAGCACATCTCGCAACAATCAACAATTAGGGTAAGTGTTTCGTGTGTGCTCATTTCCCAACGTTGGTTTTGCCCACGTGGTTTTCCAACGATGGGTTTTTAACGAGGCCATGACTCATTTTTATTTCCCTAATTTTTGACCCGAGACTTCATACGTCAATCGTATCGAAGTATTTTATCTTACGTTTATTTTTCTTTTGAATTTTGAATTTTTGTTCATTTAAATTACAAGCCTTGCATAGCTTGAATGCATTTATGGTGGCATTGAAGTCTTGCATGACTTCTTCCTTCATATGACCGTCCACCACCTTGTACACAGAACAACCTTGATTTTGAATTTGAATTTCGAATTTCTCTTTGAGAATTCCTCCATTATGGTGTGTCATATCCAGCAATTATTGGTGCGTAATATCCAACACTCGTTTGTTCTTCGTAGGTGGGTCATATCCTCGAAGACGAGCTTGGTAATCGAGAGCCTTCCGCAACTCTCATGTGACCTATCATTCCACATGCCTTGTGTAAGGAGTCTTCTGACTCGGCTGTAGCAAGGGTTACCCATCCAACCAACCGAGAGCCTTCCGTAACTCTCGTGTAACCCATCAATCCACGCGCCTTGTGTAAGGAGTCTTCTGGCTCGGCTACAGCAAGGGTTTCCATCATTCCTTCGTTCTAGAGTGTCATTTCAGCGAGGATCACGTCACTAACACATGCATTTACGTGGCCTTTGTAAGCACAAGACAATAAGCGCTCAGACAAAGAATAGATAAACGAAACGGGTAGATGCATTCATAAATAAATCAACGAAGGTTCCGGGATAGCCATGGGCTCTTCCCTTTTCCTAGAACAAATCTTCTACTCAATCACAAGTCTAAACATCATAAACTAAATCGGTAGAGTAAGGAGCATAGAAATATCAAACGAGTGATGATCTCGAATCAATTCCCGACTCCTTGTTGTGTCTCCCGTCAAAGAGGGATCTTGAATGGATGGATTGATGTTGTGTACCGTCCTAGGGTTCTCCTTTGTGTTTGCTTGCTTCTGAACTTAATTTGGGGTCCCTTTTATACAAATTTCCCATTGGAGACATTCTAGGGAAGTTGTTATAGGCATGCCCCACGCGGGATAGGGAGGCAACCCGTGCGGGCTCCTCATTTTCTCAATGAACTGTGCGTGGTATGGGCTAGCACGACTCGGGCAAATGCTGCTGGAACACTAGCCCGCACGGACTAAGGAGAGCACCCCGCGTGGGCTCCTCTCATGCTTTGATCCGTGCGTGTTGGAGGTGAATCCAAGGCCAGGAACTTCTTCTGGATGTTCATCCCGAGCGGGCCGAGGAAACCATCCCGAGGAAACCACCCCACGAGGGGGGGGGGGCTTGTTTCCTCATGTCGTGTTGCATTCTTTGCTCGTTTCTCGTCTCGTTTGCTCCGTTATAATCTCTTATGCTCGTACTTTGTCTCATGTCTGTTGTTTAGCTCTGAAACAAACTAAATACGCATAAACCTATAAGAACATGAAAACACGAAAACAAGTAAAATGGATACAAAATCACACGTAAATATCGCAACTACCGTCATAAACATATCTAAAATCATGCGAGAATAGTGTATGGAAACAAGATAATTAAAATCCCCAAGACTTGAATGTTTTCTTGTCCCTAAGTAAACGTAAACGTGGAACACGTGGGAGATATAAAAGTAGAGATTTCCCCTTTTCCCTAGAAACACCGCTATAGTAAACCTAATCGATCATCAAACATGTTAGAGCAAATTTTGGCCTAAAAACTTTCAGTCTTCATATTAGGTTCACTGTGGCTACCTATAGGAAAGTAACTAAAAAACGAGCTAAATGAGAAATTGCAACTCTCTCTATCAAACGAGACTTCAAACAAATGCTAATCATATAATCAAAGAGGATACTTATTCTATTATCGAGCTTCTTTATTCTTTCATTCTATTTGTTTTCTTTCTTTCTTTTTTCTTCATTTATTGATATCACGAACACACTAGGCTTCTAGGTTGTCGGATTTGAAAGGATTCAACTTCTACTTAGACCCAAGCTACTGATGACGGTATACTCTAGCACCTCGCTCAAGAGTGCAGTGGAGTTGATGACGTTTTTTATGTATCAAGATTGATGCACTCATATCGATTTTAGATCATGCTTTGAGGCATTATTTCTATCGATAGCGTAGTGTTAGTGTGCGCTCTTATTTTCTACAAAAAAGCTCAACTCATGCGATCAAATCATCCTCATGAAAAACAAATAAAGCATCGTGAAAATGAAGTATAATAATTTGGATAGAGAGACTGAACAAGAAACTAATTTAGCAAACTCGTCTAAATTTCCAATAAACAACACTAGGATTCCCAAAGATTTACAACCCATTTGTTCCTCAACCCACTAATAAGCTCTAACATGCAAGATTTCACAGAAATGGCCAACTTCTTAAGCCTCCTAGGTTCAAGATTCATCTCAAAACATGGCACCGGACACGTGCCTGAGACGACTCTAACTCAAAAACAACTAAAACTAACCTAAGAACTACAAAAACAAAAGGAGATGAAACGAAGTCACCTAATAGACGTGAGCTACTCCCCCAGGCTTGAATTGAACGACATCCTCGACTTGAAGCTCCGATGGAGGATAAGAAGGTAAGGTTACGGTTGTAGGTCTTCGTCTTCTTTTTTTATGATTGTATACTTTTTATAATTTTCAAATAAACCAAGTCCGAAATATGAAACAAAAGAAAACAAATGATGGGTTGCCTCCTAGAAAGCGCTTGTTTAACGTCGTTAAGCTTGACGTCTCCATGCTTCATGTGTCGATGGGTGGATCGAATAGGGAGATGAAGTTTCTGCTTTCGATCGGGTGAGCGGCTTCATATAGCTTTAGGCAATACCCTTTTTCTTTGAATGTAAAACTCGATTCACTACATAGTTCTACTGCACCATGTGTGAACACCTCTCAAATCTGAAAAGGATCAGACTAACGGGAACGTAGTTTGTCCGGGAAAAGCTTAAGTCTAGAATTAAAAAGTAAAACTAAGTCACCACGTCGGAAGTCATGAGGTATTATCTTCTTTTCATGCCATCTCTTAGCACGCTCCTTGTAGATCTTAGAGTTTTCATATGCATTCAGGTGAAGTTCGTCTAGCTCATTCACCTGCAAAATTTGTTTCTCACCTGCACTCTTAAGATCAAAGTTAAGGAGCTTTGTCTCCCAATAGGAGTGGTGCTCTAGCTCGACGGGGAGGTTGCAAGACTTCCTATAAACAAGCTGAAAAGGAGTCATGCCAAAGGATGTCTTGAATGCATTCCTATACGCCCATAATGTATCGTCTAATTTCATCGATCAATATCTACGGGACCTAGACACGGTTTTCTCTAATATGCTATTGATCTCCCTATTCGAAACCTCCATTTTCCCGCTAGTTTGGGGATGGTACGGTGTAGCTACCTTATGAGTCACCCCATATTTCCTAAGGAGGGCTTCAAATTGTCTAGCAATAAAGTGCAACCCTCCATCACTGGTGACTACTCTAGGGACACCAAAACGTGGAAAGATGATCTTCTTGAGAAATTTCATTACCACCCTAGAATCATTAGTAGGCACATCAACGACTTCTACCCATTTGGACACGTAATCCACACCTACCAAAATATAGCGATTGCCACAAGACGAGGGAAAAGGTCCCCTAAAATCTATACCCAAAACATCAAAGAACTCTACCTCAAGGATGTAATTCTGTGGCATTTCGTTCCTCTTACCAATATTTCCCATCCGTTGACACCTATCACAAGAGGAAACATACCTACGTGCATCTTTCAAGAGGGTCGGCCAATAGAAACCCAACTGTAGCACCTTTGAAGCGTTCTTAGACTTTCTGAAATGGCCCCCATAATCCAATCCATGACAATGTAAAAGGATGCTCTCTACCTCCTCTTCGGGAATGCATCTCCGAATGACCCCGTCCGCGCAACTCTTATATGAGATCGGATCATCCCAATAGTAATGCATTATTTTCGAAAAGAATTTCCTACGTGCATGAAAATAAAGATCAGGGCGTAGCCTACTGCTCGCAAGAAAATTGACAAAATCAGCATTCCAAGGATCGGGTTTACCAGAAATAGCCGCGTATATGTGGTCGTCTCTCAAGGATTCGTTGATAGCTCTCCCGTCCTCCACAATGTTGCGAGAGAGATCTAACCCTTTCCTATCTTGAATCTCAAGATCAAACTCTTGTAAAAGAAGGATCCATCGAATAAGGCGTGGTTTGGCGTCCTTCTTCCCTAAGAGGTACTTGAGTGCTGCATGATCCATGTAGACAATGACCTTTGAACCAACTATATATGACTTGAACTTGTGAAAGGCAAAGACGACAACTAGGAGTTCCTTCTCGGTTGTGGCATAGTTGATGTGAGTGTCGTCTAAGGTCTTGCTAGCGTAGGAAAGGACATGAGAAGCTTTGTCTCTTTGCTATCCCAAAACAGCTCCAACCGCATAGTCGCTAGTGTCGCACATGATCTCAAATGGTAGGTTCCAATCCGGTGGTTGAATGATGGGCCCTGAAACTAATGCTCTCTTGATCGTGTTGAAGGCGTCGTGGCATCCTTAAAGAATTCGAACATGACATTTGTTAGCCAGCAACTCCGTCAACGGTTTTGTGATCTTTGAGAAGTCCTTCATGAACCTCTTATAGAAACCAGCATGCCCTAGAAAACTTCGAATCTCTTTCACCGAAACCGGTGGAGGAAGTTTCTCAATCACCTCGATCTTAGCCTTGTCCTCTTCTATGCCCCTCGAGGACATCATATTTCCAAGAACAATCCTTTCCTTTACCATGAACTGGCATTTCTTCCAATTTAGAACGAGATTGACCTCTTCGCATCGTTGCAACACTCTAGAAAGGTTAGAAAGGCAATCATCAAAAGTAGAGTCATAAACGGAAAAATCGTCCATAAAAACTTCCATAATGTGCTTAAGCATATCGGAAAAGATTGCCATCATGCAACGCTGGAAAGTAGCCGGCGCAATGCAAAGGCAAAAAGGCATACGATGGTAAGCAAACGTCCCATATGGACATGTGAAAGTCACCTTCTCTTGGTCTTGAGGGTGAATGGGAATCAAAAAGAAACCCGAGTACCCGTCCAAGTAGCAAAAGTAGGCGTGGTTCGGTAGGCGTTCGAGCATTTGGTCGATGAACGGGAGAGGAAAGTGATCCTTCATTGTGGATTTGTTGAGTTTCCAATAATCAATACACATCCTCCACCCCGTTACCATTCTAGTTGGAATCAGCTCGTTGTTCGCATTTCATACTACCGTCATTCAACCTTTCTTGGGCACTACATGCACGGGACTCACCCATTCGCTGTCCGAGATAGGACATATGATACCTGCATCCAAAAATTTTAGTATCTCCGTCTTCACTACCTCTTTCAAATTAGGGGGTTCAGCCGCCTTTGCGCTTCAATGGATTGTTTGTGGCCGTCCTCCATTAGTATTAGGTGCATGCACAATGAAGGGTTAAGTCCCTTGATATCATCGATGGTGTATCCAATCACTCTTCTATGCTTCCTCAAGCAATCAAGTAGCATCTTTGTCTCATATGTACTCAAGTCAGCGGTCACAATAACGAGATATGTATTATTACAACCATGAACTCATACCAAAGAGAAGAAGGAAGAGGTTTAAGCTCAAGTTTGGGCGCCTTCTCCACTGCAAAATCAGAATGTGTCTCGCGTGGTATCTCCTCATGGGGGCGTCCCTTAGTTCTTCAATAGCACTCATGAATTCAGCGTGGTCCTCGGCTTCTTCATCAGTAAGTCCTGCAACATTGCGAACACGCGTTAGGCATCTTTCAAGAGGATCAGAAATACTTACTCGGTGAAACGTGTCATTTCCTAACTCATCGAGCTAATCAACTCTAAAGCATGACTCTTTGAAGGAAGGTACGTTCATGGATTTGGACAAGTTGAATTCTATCTTCTCATCTCCAACACGTAGAGAGAGCTTTCATTGTTGTACATCTATCATGGCACCTACAGTAGCTAAAAAAGGTCTACAAAATAGTAGGTACCATAGCATCTTCTTCAATATCGAGTACAACAAAATCAGTGGCTATACAAAGATTAGCTACCTTGATGGGAATATTTTCGAAAATTCCCACCGGATATCTTACCGAACGATCCGCGAGTTGTAAAGACATCTTTGTATGTTTTAAATCTCCAAAGTTCATCCGCTTGAAGACCGTGTAGGCCATAAGGCTCACGCTTGCTCCCAAATCGCACAAGGCTTTGTCTATGTCGATGTTCCCTATGGTGCATGGTATGGAGAAGCTTCTGAGGTCTTTTAACTTTGGTGGCAGCTTGTTTTGAAGAATGCCGCTGCATTCCTCGGTGAGTGCTACCATCTCACTCTCATCAATACGCCTCTTATTGGATATTATCTCTTTAAGAAATTTGGCGTACATGGGTATTTGTTGGAGGGCCTCTATGAACGGTATATTGATGTGAAGCTTCTTGAGAATCTTTACAAACTGTTCGTATCTCACTTCATTCTTGTTGCTCACCAACCGTCGAGGAAAAGGTACAGGAGGTACATACGCTAGTGCAGCAACGTATGGCTTCTCTAAATCTGGTGCGGTTCCCTCCATGATTGCAATGCCCTTTCCTTTGTCCTCTGACTTTCCAACAGGCTTTTCTTGTTCTTTCAGAGGTGGAATCTCAATCACATTACCGCTGCGCAATGTGATAGCGTTAAGGTGCTCTTTTGGGTTAAGATCGGGCTTTCCGGGTAACATCCCGGAATTTCGAGAGGAGGACGCAACCTGATGTGCAATGGAGTTTTTTAGCATCTTCACATGCGTGCTCAAGTGTTCCATTTAAGTTTTCAGCTTATTGATTGCTGCTCCCATATCTGTATTGAATTTTTCTTGAGTCAATTGATGCATGTTCAAGGAGTCATTGCTTACCGAAATGCTATTGATTTGACTTCGACGTTTCCAATTTCCCATAGAATCTCTGAATGACACTTGCTTCCTGCGTCTGCGGTCCACAAAAAAAGGAACGTACCTGTCGTACTCAGGATAGCGGTAGCTGGGGCAAAGCTCGCTTTCTTCGTTCCGCGAATAAGACAGAAAGTGAGAGGAAAAAGCATGTTCTCTCTTTGCGAGGTACGAAAGTGGAGAACTCACGCAAGAGCCCTAACAACTGTTTTAGAAGTTTCATCAGTGGATTCGACATATTCAACGGCCTTCCTCATACTCCTCCCTTCATTCTTTGAGTTAGAGGAAAGTTCACTGAGTGAGAACCATTGGATCATCACTTATTGAATGAAAAAAATAGCTATAATGACTAAAAACAAAAAATACAAAGAAGCGTTTGTCCTTTGATCAAAATAAGAGTCCATTTACTCGTTGAATTTTGTTTGGAGTGATTGTTGCTCCTTGATGCTGTGTTGATGTTGTCTTTGCTCTTTGATGAATTCAAGCATCACCATCTGAAGGCTTGACGAAGGAGCTTGAGGAGGTTGAAGAGCTTGTTGGACTTGCTAGAATGGCTGCGATTGTTGGTATGGCTGCTGCTTTTGTTGGAATCCCGAATACTTCATTGGTTGGTTCGTTTGATACGAGAGAGTGGCGTAATTCCTCTAATTCGGGTTGTATGTGTTCCCGAATTGTGTGTTGCCTTGCTGCTGGGCATAGTTCACTTCTTCCATGCCTTCTTGCATTGTGCATTGGTAAGCCATATGATCATTTTCTCCAAAATTCGCACAGTAGATGGCATTCACCGTATTGCCCATCGGTCTTCCTTGATCCACTTCGTAAAGACCTCGTGTCTTGTTCGACATACTTCTTGGTGTAGACCACATAGTGTGGTTCATGGAAAGTTTGTCAATAAGCTCGTATGCCTCTTCAATACTTAAGTCCATGAATGATCCTCGAGCAGCACTGTCTAACGTCGTTCTATGCTCATACGTGTTCCCGTTGTAGAATGTTTGGATCATGTACCACTGCTCTAGACCGTGATGACAACACATTTGCAAAAAGTTCCTTGAATCTTCCCCATGCCTCAAATAACGACTCTCCCTCTCGGCTTCTAAACATTGTGATTTCTCCTCACCTTTGGATCATCTTGATCGGACGGAAGAACCGTGATAAGAATTTTGTGAAATGCTTGTCCTATGTAGTGATCGAACCAGCGGGAGGAGATTGTAGCAACGCCTTCACTCATCCCCCAATTGAGAAAGGGAAGAGATGCAGCAAGATTGCATCTTCCGAGACTCCATGAATTTTAAATGTGCGTTTGAAAGTTCTAGGAAGTCTCGTAGATTTATATGAGGGTCTTCGTAATTTCCACCCAAAAACTGTTTTTGGTATAACATGTTGATCATCGCGGGCTTGATCTCGAATTGTTCCCTCGCAATAGAGGGTGTCCTTATTTCTGTTTGGACGTTGCTCATATTCGGCACCACGTAATCACAAAGACGACGTGGTGGAGGAGCATGTGGTTGCTGTAATTGCGCCATATTACCGATGGATAATTGAGTTGTCCGAGACAATCCAATATATAGTTTTGAATGTTCATTGCTCGTGGATTGGTCGTGTCTACTCTTTCTTCTCCCTTGCCCTTCTTTCGCTTATTAAATGTTCTCTAAATCTCGGGGTCGATTTGATGCAAATTCGAATTACTCTGAGATCGGGTCATGCACCTACAAAAGACAAGTAAAAAGAATTAGTAGAAAAAATGAAAAGAAAAAAAAACAAAAAAGAAAAGAAATATAAGTATGATTATAAAACTGAAACTAAGGCGTGTTGACAATCAGTCCCCGGCAACGGCGCCAAAAACTTGATGCGTGTTAAGTTAAACAAGTTAACCTAAACTACCCGCAAGTGCACGATATGTGCGTAGTAATTAAGGTGTCGCTCCTACGAGGACTAATGTAACACGATCTAAGAATCAAAACTAGAGTAAATGCTTGTTGCGAAGATATAATGATGATAAGATGCAAGCATGATGATGATGCAGTGGATAAATGAGTTCTAAACAAAGAGACAAACGTCCTAGAATCCGGTTTCACCGCATTGCCTCCGAAACCTAACTCCGATATATCTACTTCGTCATTCCCTATCAAGATATCTAAGGCGGACGATCCTAATGTAGAACCTACCCTCTCCCGAGGCATAGGAACGTGGCTAGATTAGTCATCCCCTACTTTCGTGGCTGACACCCCAACTAAACCCCATTACGATTCATGATTCTCTCGATTTAACCCTCAACTGCTACTATCCTACTTTCGTGACCTAGTCTCGGTTGTTCTAAGCATGAACTTCTAGGAGTAGAATTCACCTCTCAGTCCTTTTCCTAATCCCTAACACATGCATTTACGTGGCCTTTGTAAATAGAAGACAATAAGCGCTCAGAAAAAGAATAGATAAACGAAACAGGTAGATGCATTCATAAATAAATCAACGAAGGTTCCGGGATAGCCATGGGCTAATCCCTTCTCCTATAACAAATCTACTACTCAATCATGAGTCTAAACATCATAAACAAAATCAGTAGAGTAAGGAGCATAGATATATCAAACGAGTTATGATCCTGAATCAATTCCCGACTCTGTGTTTCGTCTCCCGTAAAAGAGGACTCTTGAATGGATGGATGGATGTTGTGTACCGTACTAGGGTTCTCCTCTGTGTTTGCTTGCTAATGAAATCATTTCCCCGTTGGAGACATTCTAGGGAAGTTGTTATAGGCATGCCCTGCGTGTGCTAGGGAGGCAACCCGTGCGGGCTCCTCATTTTTTCCATGACCTGCACGTGATAAGGGCTAGCACGACTCGGGCAAATGCTGCTGGAACACCAGCCCACGCGGGCTCAGAAGAGCACCCCGCGTGAGCTCCTTTCATGCTCTGATCCATGCGTGCTGGAGGTGAATCCGAGAAGGACAACTTCTGCTGGATGTTCAGCCCGAGCGGGCTAAGGAAACCACCACGCGGGGGGCATTGTCTCCTCATGTCGTGTTGCATTCCTTGCCTGTTTCTCGTCCTGTTTGCTCTGTTATAATCCCTTATGCTTACTTTGTCTCATGTATGTTCTTTAGATCTAAAACGAACCAAATACGCATAAAAACCTATAAGAACATGAAAACACGAAAATAAGTAAAACGGATACAAAATCACACGTAAACATCGGAACTATCGTCGTAAACATATATAAAATCATGCGAGAATCGTGTATGGAAATGAGATGATCAGCCATAGAGGCCATTTCATAGAGCCCCACCTCCTATAGTTACTTGCCTTATCGTTTTTTGCATATGCTTAACTAAATTTTTATCCTTAATCATGTGCAACATAGCTCTGGAGTCAATAACCACTGATATTTTATTCGAGATAGGTAAGCAGAGTACTGTCCTCCTTAGATTCTGACTTTATGGGAATGGTGGTATTGAGAACTTTGTTGATCATGTGTTTGAGGGCCTTCATTGTCACATAATTTGGTTAGGCCACGAGCCATGGTTGTCTCGAGTCTTAAGGTGATAATGATTGATCAACCATCTCTCTTTTGAGTGACCTGTTTTCTAGTGATTACAATAGTAAATTTTCCAATAAGTTTGCAGTTTAAAATTGTTGCTGGAACCATTGTGTTTCTTGCTGAGATATGCTATCTCTATTGACCCTTTGAAGAGCCGATTTGATCGCTCTTCCTTATTGATTACCATGCAAACGCCATTAAGGGTCGAAACTCCAATTGATGAAGGAAATAGTTGATCATGTCGGGGTAGGATGCATCAAGGTTGGACAAGATACATAAGACATTGTCTTGATTATGACGAGTTGTGAGCTCTTTTGCATTGGTTATCTCTGCATGCAGTTCTCCTAGCTCGGCCCACGGATCTTTGAGTTAGGATATGAGATCATTGCATGGATGCCCTTCCTGATGGATGGATAGAAGCATCTTCTAAAGCTCGTAGATTTGATTGAAGTTGAGACATGGTGGTATATGGCTTTCATCTAATCCACCAACTCCTTAAACATTCGAATGAGGCCTTAGGCCTCAAGAAGATGAACTTCAGAGGACTCTGGATGATGATGAGAGTTTTGGATTCATATTAAGCCTTCTTTGCTTGACCCATGCTGACGTTGGTTGATTATGCTTCTTCGGGTGGATGTATATCCACAAATAGTAGCTTCGAAGGTTCGCTTAAAGAATTCTGGACCTTATGGTGTAGTTGTCTCCATTGAGGAAAATCGAAATGTGCTTTGTCGCGTCCATTTAAATGAAGAGAATAACAAGACGAAGAGTAAGGAGAATCAAGTCTTTAGGCCTTATGCTCGGATACTATATAAACTTGGTGGAGATGAGATTGATTAACAGATGAAGATACAGAGAGAATAAATATTTTCCTCTTATTTCTCATAGTATATGGGAAGAACATTATATTGAAAAGGAAGGCTTTCCAATTATATGGAAAGGGCAGAATATGTGGACACAGAAAAGGCAACGAGAGAATAAGGAATGATTGGAAAGGATCATCAAGTTTCCATGAGCTAACGACACTCTAGATCTGAGGATTTTCTTGCCAAACATAAGGCCGAGTATAATAATCATGATTGAATCACAAGATCAGATACTGTCCGAGGATATTGTTGCCAAAGATAGGACCAATCGTAATAATCGTGATTGAATCATGAGATCGTATGCTAACAATCTAACCATTAGATATTATTTGGAGAACGAAAGTAAATGATTAGGAGGGATATCGTTTGGCTTATATGATTTCGTAGTCGTTGGAGGTGATAAGAAAATATCTTTATTTTGCGCCCTTCTTTATCTGCTATATCTATTCATTGGTTTAGCTCCACATCTACATGACAATCCTTAGGTACAGATTCCTTGTAAATGTCATCATAAAAAATGTCAAGGGTACGCATTCAAGATTGACTCCCTAGTTATGCCTTTCCATGTGTATCTTTTTTTTTCAGGAATAGAGTGTTTTTCTACAAGTGATGTATTCTTCAAGACCTAGTTAATGTTATTTTATATGTACATTTGCTTTCATTGTATTCAACTTTGATTTATTTAATGAAATTGTTTTATTTATTATTGGGCCATTTTAGAGGTCATGGTGAACATTGCTATTTTTGTGGGAGAACCTGGATAGAGATGTTAGAAAGTAGTCTCAGAACTCCATTTGTTCTAAAAATGTAATTTTTTTTAAATTTTTTTGTGAAAAATGTGTTGAGAAACAACCATGGAAGTTGAGAGTGTAAAAGGACCAAGAAGATGATCTCGATGAAGGATCAAATCAGCAATTGATAATGGTCTAGAATAGAAACGTCTTTTCATTTATAGAATTGTATGATGATTGATAACACGTAGTGTGTGTTAGTTTTAGACTACAAATTTAGATCATTTATGAATAGTTTGCATAGCAAGAATTACAAAACCGACATAAATATCCTCTAACTAGTCCTTTTGTTGTTTTTCAAGCTTTAAGGCGACAAGGCATAATCGAGCTTAAGGATATTGATTCTTGGAGTTAACTGTACATACTTGGAACTACAAACCACTCAGAACAGATTCAAGCCAAGGAACCGCACAGAATACCCAAGCATCGAGCGAAAGGAGCAAAAACAGGACTGTGCTCCATGAAAAGACATGAATCCGCGTGTGTGTTAAGAATTAATTCTACATATATGAGATTAATCATATATGGATAGATTAGTTCTTAATAATCTCCTAAGGATTAAATAAAACACACTCAACTATATTTGGTAGTCAAAGGTGACCGTTGGAAGGAAGGAAAAGGATGTTGCTATTTTTGAGTAATTAGAATCACATGTGCAACTCAAGAAACCAAGCAACAAGGAGTTTTCCCTTTCTCCTCTATAACCGTGAAAGATGAGGACAAATTCATTAATTATGTTGTACTTGTAGTTTAAATTAAGCTCATGGTCTCTATATATAGAACCACTTATGTAATGTTTAAACTCATGGAATGAATTCAAGTTTATTCCTAATTCTTCTTTCTATTCTCTTAGTTCTACAAACATCTTATTCTCTTCTTAAACACTCAAATTCTAACATGGTATCAGAGCGGTTTTAATTTATTCTCTCATCATTCTCTTGTGTTTCTAAGCTCAAACTCTCGATCTCTCTTCTTCTTCTTCTTCATATCACTAAAATCTCTTTACAAGCAAAATGGATATGGAAGGCACAAAAATGGTTGTTCCCATAATCCTCAAAGGTCCAAACTACCTATTATGGTCAAGATTAATCAAATCAGCCCTAGGAGGCAAAGGACTTTGGAAGCATATTGAAGAAGATGAAGCTCCAAAGGTAACATCTCACGGTGAAGATGGAAAAGAAATTATCACCATGGACTTGGAAATGTGGACACAAGAAGATTAAGCTGTCCTATCTTTCCTTCAAAACTCACTTGAGCCATCTATCCTTGAAGCCTATTCCTATTGTGAAAGTGCAAAGGAATTATGGGACATCCTCAAGAAGGTTTTCGGCAACATCTCCAATATAAGCCGGGTTTATGAAGTGAAAATAGAAATCAACAATCTCACACAAGAAGGGATGACCTTCAACAAACATTTTGGGAGGTTTAGGTCCTTATGGGCGGAGCTAGACATCTTAAGGCCGAGCTCCATTGATCCAAAAGTTCTCAATGAGAGGAAAGAACAAGATAAAGTCTTTAGTCTCCTCTTCACCCTATGTCCCGCCTATAATGATGTTATCAAGCACATCCTTAGGTCCGACACTCTACCAAGCCTAGAGGATGTGTGTGCTCCAATTCAAAAAGAAGAAGGGTCACTTGGTTTATTTGGAGGCAAAGGCGAGATGATTCAACTAGCAAACAAGGGACATTTTCAACAAGGAGGCGTTGGAGGCTTTGGCGGCAAACAAGGATTCAAAAAATGTGTGTATTGCAAAAAGGAAGGACACACTAAAGAGGAATGTTGGATTCTTCATCCCCTCCTCAAGCCACCAAGGAACAATAATTTCAAGCACCAAAGAGCTCACTTTGCCAACAAAACACAAGGAGAGCCGACCGGTGCATCTTCTTCTCAAAATCATGGGGATGAATTCAAGATTATGGCTGCCTACATGATGAATGCTCAAGCTGAGATGGTCAAGAAGTCCGACCTTGAAGCACTCATCAAAGCCTTGAAGGAGAATTCCGGTAATAAAGAGGGTAAAGGTTTTCTTGCATCTAAAAATACTAAACCGTTATTAATTGATTCCGGAGCTTCTCATCATATGATTAGTGATGCTAATCTCTTAAGAAATATTAAACCGGCCTTAGGTAGTGTCATAGTAGCAAATGGTTACAAGGTTCCAATAGAAGGTGAAGGAATTCTTAATTTATTTGAAAAAGATACAAAAGCATTATACTTGCCTAAGTTTACATCAAATTTGTTATCGGTTAAAAGAACCACAAATGATTTAAATTGTAATGTGATTTTTAGTCCTAATGAGGTTTCTTTTCAGGATATTAAGACAAGGAAAATATTTGGCAAAGGAGTCACCAAGGATGATTTATACATGCTTGAAGACACCAAGTCTTTTTCGGATGTTTTTAAAATTTCGGATGTTTCTAATGCTTCTAATATTTTCAAAACTTTTTCAGTCTCTTATGATGATGTTATTTGGCATGCTAGATTAGGACATCCACATGTTCGTGCCTTAAGCTTAATGTTGCCTAATGTTTCTTTTAAATCGGATGAATGTGAGGCTTGTATTCTAGGAAAACATTGTCGAACTGTTTTTTCTAAATCTCTCACAAACTATGAGAATTGTTTTGATCTTGTGCATTCTGATGTGTGGACAGCCCCATGCCTATCTAGAGAAAACCATAAATATTTTGTCACTTTTATAGATGAAAAATCAAAGTATACATGGATTACTTTGTTACAATCTAAGGATAGGGTGCTAGAAGCATTCATAAATTTTCAAAAATATGTTACTAACCATTTTAATGCCAAGATTAAAATTTTTAGATCGGATAATGGTGGAGAATATATGAGCACAACCTTCAAATTACATCTATCTAAGCATGGCATAATCCACCAAACAAGCTGTCCATATACTCCCCAACAAAATGGTGTAGCCGAGAGGAAAAATAGACATCTAATGGAGGTGGCAAGATCTATGATGTTCCATACAAGTGTACCAAAAAGGTTTTGGGGAGATGCGGTTTTAACCGCATGCTATCTTATAAACCGAGCCCCTACAAAAGTCCTACAAGATCTCTCCCCATTTGAGGTAGTAAACAAAACTAAACCACTTATTAACCACTTACGAGTTTTTGGTTATGTATGTTTTGTATTAGTACCCGGGGAACAAAGAAACAAACTAGAGGCGAGAAGCATAAAGGCTATGTTCATTGGATATTCTACTACCCAAAACGGGTATAAGTGTTATGATCCCTCTACACGGCGAGTTCTAGTATCCAAAGATGTCAAGTTCATGGAAGACAAAGGGTTCTATGATGAGAAAAATTGGGAAAGTATAAAGGACTTGGCTAGTTCACCTTCGGACCGAGCTAACAACCTCAAGAAAATTTTGGAGACACTTGGGTTAGGAACCGTTGAACTACCAAGAAGGAACGCAACCATCCATCTAACACCAAGAAGCGCCGGACTTGAGGAAGAAAGAGCCAGACTTGAGGAAGAAAGATCACAAGAAGGCAATACCGTTGATCATGAAGGGGGAAATGAAAATGAACAGCCCGAGGCTGATATAGATGCCATGGATGAGATGAACTTTCAAGAGGAAGAACATCAAGCTCATGATCAAGGAATTGCCGAGGTACAAGAAGTACAAGATGTAAATGAGGCCGAGGTACAAGAGGAGCCGAGGGTTGAAACACAAGAAGTGGTACAAGGATTGAGAAGAAGCGCAAGGCTAAGGAAGGTAAAAAGAGTGTATTACAATTGTGAAGCGGTATGCTCATCCAGTTCAAGCAACATGCTCTCTAGCCGTGTACCCTCATGAACATCAAGTCTTCATGGCCAACTTGGATGAGGAGTACATCCCGAAGACATATGAAGAAGCCAAAGAGCATAAAGTGTGGAGAGATGCCGTGGGAAATGAGCACAAAGCAATGGAGATAAATGGAACTTGGTTTGAGTCGGAATTACCTAAAGGAAAGAAAGACGTCTCAAGCAAATGGGTGTTCACGATCAAATACAATAGTGATGGTTCCATAGAAAGGCACAAAGCAAGACTCGTGACAAGAGGATTCTCACAAGTGTATGGAGAAGACTATGTAGATACATTTGCTCCCGTTGCAAAGCTCCATACTATTCGGATCATACTCTCCCTTGCCGTGAACCTTGAGTGGAATCTTTGGCAAATGGATGTCAAAAATGCATTTCTACAAGGGAAATTAGAAGATGAGGTCTACATGTATCCACCTCCGCGGCTAGAACACATAGTAAAACCGAGAAATGTTTTAAGACTTAGAAAGGCGATCTATGGTCTTAAACAATCCCCAAGGGCGTGGTACCACAAGCTTAGCACAACACTAAATGGACGTGGCTTTAGAAGATCCGAGACCGATCATACTCTATTCACATTGCCAAGCTCAAAGGGAATCGAGGTGGTGCTTGTCTATGTTGATGATATAATCATCACGGGAAGTGACATAGAAGGCATGGAAGCCACTAAGGTATATCTTAAAACTATGTTTGATATTAAGGATTTAGGAGAACTAAAGTACTTTCTAGGAATAGAAATATGTCGTTCTAAGGAAGGACTATTTCTATCCCAAAGAAAGTACACCCTTGATATGTTGAATGAGCTAGGTACAATGGAAGGAAGAATAGCAAGAACTCCACTAGAAGATGGATACAAAGTGATACGTAAGGGGGAGATAGATGATGAGCCGTTTGAAGACCCTAAACTCTATAGGAGAATGGTTGGGAAATTGATCTATCTCACCATAACAAGGCCGGACATTTGTTTTGCGGTGAACCAAGTGAGCCAATATATGCAAGCTCCAACAACTTATCATTGGAAGATGGTTGAACGGATCCTAAGATATTTAAGTGGAACAAAGGATCAAGGAGTATGGATGGGATGCAACAAGAACACGGAGATTGTAGGATATTGTGATGCGGATTGGGCCGGGGACCGAGTGGATAGGAAGTCAACCACGGGCTATTGCACATTTATAGGAGGCAATCAGTTACTTGGAAGAGCAAGAAGCAAAAGGTGGTTTCATGTTCAAGTGCGGAAGCTGAGTACCGAGCAATGAGGAAGTTAACCAATGGGTTAGTATGGATTAGAAATGTTCTCACGGACTTGGGCATTAAGACATCATCTCCCATTACAATGCATTGTGATAACCAAGCCGGCATCCACATTGCGTCCAATTCGGTGTTTAATGAGAGGACAAAGCACATTGAAGTGGATTATTGATGCGTATCAGAGTTAAATATAACCTAATCTACCCGCAAGTGCACGGCACGTGTGTAGTATTTTAAGTGTCGATCCCACAGAGACTATGCAACGCTACCTAAACCCGAACTATGAATCAAACTTGCTAACGAAAGAAGGTGAATGAGGAATGAAATACTGAAAGTAACTAAACTACTTGGGTTCTAACGATGAGATAAACGTCCTAGGAAACCGGTTTCACCACAAGACTACCAAAACCGACGACCAACCTATCTATCATGCAATACCAGTTAAAGCTATCTAAGGCGGACGATCCTAACATAATATCTACCCTCTCTCAAGGCATAGACACGTGATCTAGACAAGCTGCCCCCTACTTTCGTGGCTGACACCATGAACTAAACCCATAAACTCTGTGATTCGCCCGTTCACCCTCAACCGTTGCTACCCTACTTTCGTGGCCTAACCTCGGTTGTTCTAAACCTGACTTTCTAGGACTAGAATTCTCCTTTCGGTCCTTCTCCTAACCCCTAACACATGCATCTACGTGGCCATCGCAAACACAAGTAAATTCAAGAACTCAGATAAAGAATAGATGAACTAAAACGGGAAGATGCATTCAAAATAGATCAAAAGCGGTCTCGGGATAGCCAAAGGCTAATCCCTTCTCCTAGAACAAACAAACTACTCGCTCATGCGTCTGTAAAGAAACATAAACATAGTAGAAAGTCTAAGGAACATAAAAACCAAACAAAACCGAAGTGGCGGTGCTTGATCTCCAATGCTCCTCGCTTATCTCCTCGCAAGAATCTGCTCTAACTTCGCTGAATTCTTCTCCTCTGTATGCTTGCTGTAACGACGTCTTTTTGCCTCCTTTTAAGCCTCCTAAGTCGGTCCAATTGTTGCCCTAATTGCCCCACGAGTTCCCTTATGTTTTAAGTTAAGTTTACTTAAGTTTTGGGAGGTTTCGGGCCGCTACCCGCTCGGGTAGCGAGTGTACCCGCTCGGGTGCGGCTAGGGCAGTTCGTGCGCGTCCTGTGGTGCTGGAATGGTGCCCGATCGGGCATGGCATGTGTGCCCGCTCGGGCACAAGGCAAAATGGTCCTAAATGCTTGCCCGAGTCGTGCTAAATGGTCCACACAATTGGCCGTAGGTTTTGCCCGATCGTGCAAGGGTTGTGCCCGACCGGGTGAGGCTTTTCCATGCTCAATCTCGTCCCGTTTGTCCCGTGATGATCCCCAAAGTTGCTCCTTAGCTCCGTGCATGTTCCTTTAGCTCCAAAATAGTCCAAATACGCGTAAAAACCTGTAAGAACATGAAAAGCACGAAAGCAAGTAAAACGGATACAGAATCATACGTAAAACATCACATATGTATCAAAAACGTCTCCTAAATCGTGCAAGAAATACGTATGAAAACGAGATGATCAAAATCCCCCAGACTTGAATGTTTGCTTGTCCCTAAGCAAACGTAAACGTGGAATACATGGGGTGTGAAAAATACGAGAATTCCCCTTCTCCTAGAAATACCGCTAAAGCGAACCTAACCGATCAACTAGCAAATCGAGAGCAAATTCGGCCTAATCGAGTTTTCAGCCTTAATCCTAGGTCCACCACGGTTACCCATAAGAAAGTAAATCAAAGGAGACTAGACACGCTACCGTAACTCCCTCCACCAGACAAGACTTCAGACTATGCTAAACCTAGGTCAACCGAGGATACTTGTTTCTTTCTTTCCGAGCTTCTTTCTTTCTTTTTCTTTTCTTTTTCTTTTTCTTCTTTTTCTTTGCATACTATCACTTTTTCTTTTTTTTTTCTTTTGTTTTCTTTTATTTTTCCATTTTTCTTTTCTTCTTTTTCTTTGCATACACACTAGGCTTCTAGGACGTCGGATTTGAAGGGACCCAGCCTCTACTTAGACCCAGACTACCGATGACGGTATACTCATGCATCTCGTGTAAGAGTGCAGCGGAGTAGGTGGCTTTTTGTGCCTTGCCCTTAGGACGTAGAAAGATGATCGCCAACCCACCACTTAGACCCGAGCCACCGAAGGAGTAACAAGGTCGATGCACTCATATCGATTTTTGATCATGCTTATTAGGCACTATTTCTATCGACAGCGGAGTGTTAGTGTGTGCTTTTCAATCTGCAAAACAAGCTCGATTTTATATGATCCAATGATCCTCAATGTAACCAAAGTAAAGTGTCGTCTAAACGAAGTATGACCATCTGGGTAGAGAAAATAAACGACAGACCAGCCTAGCAACCTCGTCTAAACATCCCCACAAGTAACACTAGGATTCCCAAGAACTACGACCTATTGTTTTTCAGCCGACTAATAAGCTCTAACGCATAGGAAAACCTAGCTCAATCATGCAAAGTCTAACGGAAAAGGTCAACCTCTTAAGCATTCCTAAGTTCAGGGTTCATCTCAAAACGTGGCACCGGACAAGTGCCTTGGGACGACTCTGACTCAATGAAAACAAAAACGAACTAAAAATCGCAAAAATAACCTAAAAACTAAAAATCAAAGGAAAATGAAACGAAATCACCTGAAAAACGTGAGCTGCTCCCCCAGACTTGAATTGAACGGCGTCCTCGACGTGAAGCTCCGATGGAGGAGGAAGGAAGTGAAGCACGTTTGGGGTGTTATT
>CM071860.1:47849808-47873433 GCA_036759665.1 Gynandropsis gynandra | reverse complement strand
CATTGTAGTTTAGAAGACCTTGGGTGCTTCTTGACCTCTAAATCGAGTTCTTCTTCATAATCCTTGGTCGAAGATTCAGATTCTTTGTCGTCGGATTTACTCTCACCATCCTCACAAAATATCATAAATCCTTTGTTTGGACATTCATCCGCATAATGATCTCGTCCATGACACTTGAAGCACTTCGCATTTCGAGCCGTCGATGTAATGCCCTCGGCATTTCCGTTGTCTTGTTGAGCCGATGGAACCACTTTAATTGCATCTCGGGTTGCTGGAGCAGATTTGTCTCTCCATGGATAGCTCGGTTTTTCTTCTCGTGGTTGAACGTATTTTCCAGCCCCAAAGTTAGAACGAGAGCTCCTTCTTTGCTGGAGTTGACAATCGATTGGAATTGACTTGTGTAACCCTCGGAGAATGTGATTATGCTATCGCTTGCGCATTATGGCTTTCATTTCCAGCCACGTCTCTATAGGTTTCTCTCCGTAACGTCGCCTAGAAATCACGAACTGATCCCACCAACTCAAGGCATAATCGTAGAACTCCTTAGCCGCCATCCTAACCTTCTTGGCCTCGGGGTAATGTTGACAACCGAATACGAGTTCCACCTTTTTCTCCCATTCTCGGTATGCCTCCGGGTCGGCTTTGCCATGGAACACGGGGATTTTTAATTTGAGACCAGCGAGGTCATCCCTCGGGTCGTCTCTCCGCTCCCTTGGCGCGCGTCGCCGCTGGTGACTACTTCGGGACGAGGATGAGCTGCCTCGTTCGTAGTAGTTGTTATCCTCCTCAAGCGGGTTCCTCTCACGTTGCTGGAACACTGGAACGTTTCTTGGCCGTGTGGGACGTTTGGCTTGAAGCTCTTGACGAAATTCCTCCATCTTGTTGTTGATAGATTGCTCTAGGCGAGCCGCGAGAGCCTCAATCAATCTCTCATTGACACGGCTTTGATCGCCTTCCATGTCACCCGTGTCATCTTAGGTTTTTTCTCTCGTGTACCTACTCGTGAGCTCCTGCACACTTAACAAACGGAGCAGCCACAAGTGGAAAGAAAACAAACACAAAAAACCTAAACAGGAACACGTACGGATATGGACGCACACGCACACGTTCGAACAATTTCAACCGCACGGACTAGATATGTACGAATAAATTTTCAAACACACGAACTAGACACGCACAAATATCTTCGAACACGTTCGAAAATCTACGCTCTTAATAGGCACTTAAACGCACGAAATATAGATACGCACACAATAGACTACTAACGTTTTATATAAGCGCACGAGTTACTCCAATCGTACATCACGGATTCGTTCAAGCTAATCACTCACGGGATAAACTTTTGAACGTTCGAATATACTTTTTATATATATAATTTTTTTTTATTTTCTGTAGGTTTCAAACAAGTTATGACCGAAAGATCAAAACGAAAATAAACTAACCTTTGATGCTAGAACGAGCTCTGATACCACTTGACGCGATCCCGACTGAACTGATGTTGTAGACAAGGTTAGGGAAGGGATATGCCTTACTGCAACGGATTGCACAAGGGTGTGTAGGGCGAGTGGTCACACGAGAGTTTCGGAAGGCTCTCGATTCACCAGTTCATCTCCAATGGATATTACGCACCAATGAAGAACGAACGATCGTTGGATATGACACACCAACGAAAGGATGCTGGATATTACACACCAACAACCAAGAACTCACAAGAAATTCAAAAGAAAGATCAAAAGATCAAAGTTTAAACAACCAAGAACTCACAAGAAATTCAAAAGAAAGATCAAAAGATCAATTCAAAGTTTAATTTCAAAAGTTGGATGATTGTCCTCACAAGGGTGGCCGGCCATATGTAGATAAAAACAAGAAGAAAATTCAAAAAAAATACATTAAATGCTAGATCTTCATGCAAAAGCCCTAATCAATGTCTTGGTTTCTTCAAACAAGAAGATAACTTCTTGCTGGCCGTGCACATCGGGAGGCGCTCTCCTTGGGTTTCGGGTCATTAATTAGGTCGCGGGAATAAGTGACTCGCGGCCTCGTTAAAAACCCATCGTCCAAAAACCCCGTGGGACAAAACCGACGAAGGGGAAAAAAGTACACGCGGGTCACTTAACCTAATTAATTACCGTTGCGGGTTGAGCTTCGGCTTGAATGACGTTTGTTAGGCTCGTGACTTAGTGTGAATGTGAATACTCTACATGTGCGTGGATGGTCATAAGAATCCCGACAATGGCGTCTTTGAGCTTCGCGGCCTTGGCTCGGGTCACGGGACCGGTGGGTATGATCAAGGTTTCTTCCTCCATGGCTCTAGCTCGGGTTATGGGACCTACGTATCTTGACCTAATCGAGTCTCGGGTCGCGTTGGTGACGGTCGCGTCTTGGGTTCCGGGGTTGGCGTCTCGGCCCGTGCTGTTGGCGTCTCGGGCCGCGTTGGGGGCGTCTCGGGCCGCGCCGACTTCTTCTTCTTCCGCATCGCAGGTCGTATCTTCTTCTGCGTTGTTGGTCACGTCTTCGGCGTCCTCTAGGATCATATCAGGTTGCATGTGGATAAGTAGTCTACGCGGGGTGATCACCTTAGTCCGCGCTGGGCGCGTGTCGAGACAGCAACCCTTAAACGGTTAAAATAAATGAAAAAAGATAGGGTTCCGCTAATAAAAGAACGGAGCCGCTCAAAACACAAAGGAGGACGAAAAACATATAGGGAAGCTCAGGAGAAGCTGGAGAAGAAAGGGAACAACATCGGAACATCTGTGACGAGATAGGGAAGACTAAGGCCTCGTATTCCTTATTGTGGTTTTCTCTTGTTTTACAGCAGAATCGATGAGCGAGCAAGCCTTTAGTTATGGATTAGGGACCCCAGTTTTGTAAGGGATGCTTATGTTTTTTCATTAATGCTTAGATATTTTAAAATGCCTTGGATTTTGGTTCTACGATCTATGCTCTTAATGTTCTATACTTATGATGTCCGCTTAGTAACTTAGGATTTCATGTTTAGTTGGGAGGTTAGATTATGAATCCGGAGTATTGATTGTTGATTGAGTTTGTTCAATGAGAATATGACCGGTCGGTTAATCGACTCGAGAATTAGGATTGCATGCTTAATGCTACTGTAATTTCGTGTTAATCACTCCTGGGAGGTAGGAATTCATGTGATTGTGGTTAGGGAGTTTAGGTGTCAAGAGAACCATTCTTTACTTACGAGCATGAATTTCCCGTTATCAAGATAGTTTGATTGATGTATGATCTTTCGTTGGTTGCACCCTTGCAATTCCAGTAACCCAAAATCTGTAGTGTTCTTAATTATCAAGTTTTTTGTGTGTCCTCATTGTTGTCATATTTCATTTAGCATTCTCAGATTTTATCCCACATGACATAACTTTAATCCGTCTTAGTTTTGCTATATTCTTAGCTTAGATTGCATTAGTCCTTAGAGTTCGATCCTGGTATTACACCGATTCGTATTCTTTCGATAAGTGAATATTAGGAATTTTATTTGCTTGATAGTCTCCACGTCAAAGATGTTTGTGGCTTCAAATTGAGGTTGTGTTTTCACTATTAATAATTAACATAATGAGATCTTCCATCAATTTGAGTTTTAAGTAGGATGGACTAACCTCTTGTGAAATTCTTCAAATGCCCTCAAAAAGAGAATTAGCAAAAGGTGGAGCTCATGAATCAATGGGAGTTCATGAACCGACAACCACACTAGTCCTAGTCAAAAAATGGAATTTTTTAGGTTGGGATTCATGGCACTGCCTTGCAACAGCTTGTGAGGGAGTAGATAGTAGTGTTGCGATCGATAAAAAAAAGGGAAACTCGGACTCGTAGTAAGCACCACTACCACTAGCTCCACTAACATGTAAATAATGATGTTATTGGTGGTGCACAACCAATCTGTTGTGTTGCGAAGACGTGGACGTTGCTATGTATTTAGGTTTCAGAAACATCATGTTCATGATTGTCCTCGTCATGGACAAATAAATCCCTCCAAAAAGACTATTGCAACAAAATGGAACGGGGAAGGTAGAGAGGAAGGCTCCTAAGCATAGTGTAGATAATCCCCAAGTCTATGTACAGGTGTTAAGTGGATCGTTAACCTGCACATTGGCCCTCATCCAAACCATATATGGGCTAGATTGAGTTTTCAAGCAAATATAAAAAACTAGCTCATGGATTAGACCAGAATTTTAGTCGACCTATATGGGTTAGCCTATATGGGTTATGGGTCAAACCGTGGACTGGATTCAAGTTATATATTTATCATACATATATAATTTATATACATAATTTTAATAACATATAATTAAAATATTTTTTAAAAATTCAAAATATAATTGTAAGTCATATATAATGATGAAAATTATGTTTTGAAGCTTCAATTTTTAAAATATTTAGTTAAATGTTGTTTTTATTTGAAATTTTAGACTTTTATTTGCCTTATTTATGTTTTTATGAATTATTTTAATGTTTTAAAATTTCAATGTATTTAGATCTATACTTTCTATGCATAAAATTAATAAGATATAATTATAATTTCTTTTATAGAACACAATGTAGTTGTAAATCATGGATGAAAATAAAAACTATATTTGGAATTTCAACTTTCAAAATATTCTTTTAAAAGTTGCTTTTATTTGAATTTTTTTTTATTTGGTTTATCTCGGTTCTTTGAATTATTTTTATGTTTTAAAGTTTCAAATGATTTAAATATATTTATTTGAATTTTTAGTCATTTATTTTAATTTAGTTATGAATTTTAGATATTTTATAAATTATTAATTATATAGTTATATAAAAAAAATTTACCTCGGATCGGCCACGGGTTATGGTACACTGTTCTAGTTTGAAAACTTTTAACCGATATTAAATATGGACTGGAGTTGACTAGACTGAACTAAAAATATCCTAAACCAACCGTGATGGGTTGGGTTGGACCGGGCGAACCCACTTAATACTCCTAACTCTATGTGATGGGCAGACATGTTGAGTATTAAAAGGATATAAACGAGGAAGGCATCAAGCCGAACCCCTGTATGTCTTAATACTTTATTCATTGATAAGTTTATGGTTAAGTTGTTGAACCGAAACTTGTTTGTTATTTTAGTTTAAAAGGGTTTAATCATTGTTGCAAAGAAAAAAGAGATTTCCGAAAACGAAACTCACAATGCATACGGGGATATCAACTACGTGTTACTTGACACCAGAGATACTGAAAGATTTGTATGCACATCGACCACTTAGATGTTAACATTGAAAATGGTAAATTATGAATTTTTTTTCTTGTGAATACATACTTTTGGAGGTAAGATGTTGAAATCCCAAGGATTCTTGATGCAAATTCCGATCATAATAGAAAATGTGGAGTTACTAATCATTCTGATGAAAGGATACAATATAATTTTAAGAATTGTTTGTTATCACAACATCTTGGATTATGGACTGTCGACGTGGATAAGGTTAATTTTAAGAAAAACGAGAAAAAATTTAGTTTATCAAAGGTTCAAGATGTGGAGAGGAACTAGTGTAATCTCGAGTATTCAAGTGGATCAGTTGATGAAAAAAGGGTGTACATACTGCCTTGCCACTATAACAGTAAAATCGGATATTTCTTTGACTCAAGTACAGATTAGTTTGGCGTGGGAGTTCAACCTATTTTGAGAGTTGCAAGCTTTTCTCTATAACGAGAAGATCCTATAATAACTTTTTGAGTATATAATACATATTATGTGTATATCTGTATATTTGTATGTATGTATGTATGAAAATAATTTGTAATTAATGTACGGAATTATGTGTGTGTATATATAATGTATAAATATTTAATAATAAAACTACAGGATGTGAAATACAGAATTATGGAAATAGTTATGAAAAAATAAATTCAATGTTTTGGACGTAATTTTGCATAAATGTATTTAAAGATAATTAATTAGGTTGAAAATAAACTAGAAGGAATATTATTCATAATTGGAATTATAGGGATAAGTGGTCATAGAACATTTTGAGGTAGAATTCTTATGAAATCACCGTAATAAATCATATATATATATATATATAAGGGAGGATTTTTCCTCTCTCTTGGTACTGCCACGTCAGTAGGAGGAAAAATCCCCCTTCGCCTTGATTTCACACGATGAGAGTTTTATCTCATTCATCCACTCTTGTTGTTGCGTGACTCTTTTCCATTGAAAAAGAAACCTAACAACTACCTATTCGTCTTGCTCCTCAATCCTTACATCAAATAACCTTTTTCATTGAACAAAACCTAAATTGGAATTCGTCTTCCAATTCCAGAGCCTTGATTTTGATAAATCGACGTCGCTTTGAAGCAAGCGAAGAAGGAGCGAAAATGGGAGGAAAGTGAAGCCACTGAGGGGAAGCAGCAGCGGTGTAGATGGAGGATTGAGAAGGAACCCGCGCGATTAAGGTTTGCTTTTTTAACAGGGGTTTGAACTCCTCGATTAAGGTAGGCTTCTTTTTCATTGAACGAAACCTAACAAATACCCAACCCTCTTTCCTTTTTTATTGAACAAACCTTAAATTGGAATTCATCTTCCAATTCCAAAGCCTTCCTATAAAGTGTGAGCACAGTGGCATACGAGGTGTTATTGTGGAGGAGACGGTGAGTATGGAATCGACGAAGAAGGCCAAGAAACAAGTCTTATTACTGATTACATGCTGAAGGTATAGACCAGTACGTACTGATATTGTATAATATTGTGATAGATTTGAGTGATTATCGAATATTTACATTGGAATCGTTCGAACATTCTGTAAAATTGTAAGATGGGTTAGAAGTTTGTGTGGACACTGTGGTTGGAGGCGAAATGTCGAGAGGCATTTCTGGAGGACATAAGAGGCGTGTGACAGCAGGTAAAGAGATAAAAAGCATTTCTGATATATTCTTCTATGATTACACTGTTTAGCTTTAAGTGTATTATCAGAATATATATATAATATATACATGTATAGGCGAGATTTTGGTTGGACCTACGAAGGCATTGTTCATGCACGATGAATCAACGGGCTTAGACAATGAAACACACACCTAAAGCGAGCGGCAAAGATTGCAGTTTGGCCTCTTGCAATCACTCAACAATATATTTCAGGTGAACCCATATCTCCTTCCTCATCAATTTTCGTTTTTTTGCAAATTTATTTACCTGCCGATTGATGGGTGAACTGATGCGTTATCAAAGTTAAATAAATAACCTAAACTATCCGCAAGTGCACGACAGTGTGTAGTACTTCAGGTGTTGATCCCATAGGAACCACGCAACACAACCTAAACTCTAACTGTGAATCAAACTTGGTAACAAACGAAATATGGTTTTAAGAATGAAATACTAAAAACAAATAAACAAATTAGTTCTTAAGAATGAGACAGACGTTCCAGAAAACCGGTTTCACCACAAGACTACCGAAACCAACAATCAACCTATCTATCATGCAATCCCACTAAAGTTATCTAAGACAGACGATCCTAATATGATACTACCCTCTCTCGAGGCATAGACACGTGATCTAGTCAAATTGCCCCCTACTTTCGTGGCTCACACCTTGAACTAAACCCATAAGACCTGTGATTCATCCGTTTTACCCTCAACCACTGCTACCCTACTTTCGTGGCCTAACCTCGGTTGTTCTAAACCTGATCTTCTAGCACTAGAATTCTCCTTTCGGTCCTTCTCCTAATCCCTAACACATCCATCCACTTGGCCTTCGTAAATACAAGTCATTCAAGTTCTCAGATAAAGAATAGATAAACGAAAACAGGAATATGCACTCAAAGATAAATCAAAGTTGTTCCGGGATAGCCAAGGGCTAATCCCTTCTACTAGAACAAACAAACTATTCGCTCATGCGTCTGTAAACAAACACACACGAAATAGAAGGTCCAAGGAACATGAAACCCAAACGAAACCGAAGTCTTGGGTTGATCTTCAATGCTCCTTGTAAGTTTCCTTGGCAAGAACCTCCTTCTCTCTCCCTACTCTCTCCTCTCTCAAGAACTGAAAACTGAGTGAATGAGCTCGACCTCTCACTCCTCTCTTCTTCCTTCCTTCCTCTTTTCTTTCCTTTTCTCCCTTGTTTCCCTTTCGGCCGTTCAGTTCTTCCTTATTTTGCAGCAGCCACCGATTGTTGTCTTTCATGAGTTTCCATTCTTGAATAAGTTGAGTGACGTTTCCATTGCTTTCTCCAGCGAAATATTACTTATTCCTCTTCTCTAAAGGTGTTTTCCTTATTGTATAAGTCCCCAACAAATTCCCATTTGTTTTAAGACAAATTAACTTATTTGGAGTTGCAGTTGACGGACGCGACCCGCAGGGGCTGGATAAGCGATCCGCTCGGGTGCGGCACAGAAGATCGTGCAAGAACGCGATGAGAAAAGAGGCAGCCCGCTCGGGCTAGAGAGAGCCCCGGTCGGGCTGAGGTGATGCCCGCTCGGGCTGAAGTGATGCCCCCTCGGGCTGAGGCCCGGGCGTGGTAGTTCTTGCCTGCCTCGTGCTAAATTTGCTGGAAAAAATCACCGTTACAAATGCCCGCTCAGGCTAGGGAGTTACCCGCGTGAGTAGTGGCTATTCCTTGCCGATTCTCGTCACGTTTCTCCTGTTATGATCCTCGATGTTGGTACTTTGTCTTGTGCACGTCCTTTAGCTCCTAAATGAACCGAATACGCATAAAAACCTGTAAGAACATGAAAACACAAAAACAAGTAAAACGGATACGGAATCATACGTAAAGCATCGCATCTATATAATAAACATCTCTAAAATCGTGCGAGAAATACGTATGAAAACGAGATGATCATGAACCCTTAGATCGAATGGTAAAATTTCTCTGCTTTCCTTCGATTCAATCCTGGCGATGATATCGTTATTCGTCTTGAGAGTTGATTTTTATTCAGGATAAAGACGCGTTCAAGCGAGAAATCTTGTACGCAATCGCACGTTGACCTGAGACGTCTATAAAGTGTGAGCATAGTGGCATATGAGGTTTCATTGTGGAGGAGACGGTGAGTATGGAATCGACAAAGAAGGCCAAGAAACAAGTCTTATTACTAATTAGATGAAGGTATATATCAGTACGTACTGAAATCGTATAATAATGTGATAAATTTGAGTGATTATCGAATATTTTTGTTGGAATGGTTCGAACATTCTATAAAGTTGTCAAATGGGTTAGAAGTTTGATAATAACACGATGGTTGAGACGAAATGTTGAGAGGCATTTCTGGAGGATATAAGAAGCGTGTGACAATGGTAAATAGATAAAAAGCATTTTTGATTTATTCTTCTATGATTACAATGTTTGGCTTTGAACTGTATTATCGGAAAACTTATATATATATATATATATGTATAGGCGAGATGTTGGTTGGACCTACATGGCATGGTTCATGGACGAGATATCAACGTGTTTAGACAATCTAACGTGTGCGGCAAAGATTGATGTTTTGCCTCTTGCACTCACTCAACAATCTATTTCAGGTGAACCCATATCTCCTACCTCATCAATTTTCATTTTCTGCAAACTTATTTGCTTGCCGATTGATGGGTGAAACCTTTGATCGAATGGTAAAATTTCTCTGCTTTCCTTCGATTCAATCCCAGCGATGATATCGTTATCCGTCTTGAGAGTGGATTTTGGTTTAGGAAAACGATGCGTTCACGCGAGAAAGCTTGAACGCAATCGAAGTTGGATCTGAGCACAATGGCATACGAGGTGTTATTGTGGAGGAGATGGTGAGTACGGAATCGACGAAGAAGGCCAAGTAACAAGTCTTATTACTGATTACATGTTGAAGGTATAGATCAGTACGTACTGAAATTGTATAATACTGTGATAGATTTGAGTGATTATCGAATATTTACGTTGGAATCGTTTGAACATTCTATAAAATTGCCAGATGGGTTAGAAGTTTGATATTAACACTATGGTTGGAGACGAAATGTTGAGAAGCATTTCTAGAGGACATAAGAAGCGTGTGCCAACATGTAAAGTGATAAAAAGCATTTCTGATATATTCTTCTATGATTACTGTGTTTAGCTTTGAACAGTATTATCAGAAAACACACACACACACACACACACACACACATATATATATATATGTATAGGCGAGATGTTGGTTGGACCTACGAGGGCGTTGTTCATGGACATGATATCAACGGGTTTAGATAGTTCAACGACGTATCGGATTGTGAATTCTATTTTAACCTACATTCATTTCTTCTGTGGAACAACTATGATCTCTCTTCTCCAGTCTACACCAGAAACATATGATCTTTTTGACGATATCATTCTAATTTCAGATGGTCAGATTGTGTACGACGGTCCTCGAGAACATGTCTTAGAGTTCTTTGAATCCATGGGCTTAAATGTCCTCAGACAAAAGGCGTTGCTGATTTCTTATAAGAAGTAAGAATCAGAACAAAGTTCATTAAATTATCATGGTTTTTGCATGAATATGAACAAAATTCATTGAATCATCGTGGTTCTTGTATGAATCTGAGGACATTTTCATTGAATCATTGTGGTTCTTGTATGAATTTGAAGACATTTTCATTGCAAATGACATCAAGGAAACATCAAATGCAGTATTGGGTAGGAGCCGATGAGCCTTACAGGTTCATAACGGTGAAGGAATTTGCAGAAGCATTTCAGTCGTTTCACATTGAACCTATCGGCCACCATTCCACCCATCTTATAAACTACTTTGAGGTAAATGATAACTTCCTTGAAAAAGGATGTTATAAGTAGACATGATCTGAACGTTTGACTTTAACGACAGAGTATTAAAGGAATCAACAAGATCAAATATGGCTACAACCCTGCAACATGGATGCTTGAAGTTTCAACCACCGCCTAAGAAATAGCTTTGGGGGTCGATTTTGCTGAAATATACAAAAACTCAGAATTTTACATGTAAAAAACAGAAAAATAAATTGAGACTTTTAAAAATGAATCTTAATTTTAAAAACATGGTTGTGACATTCCAGAAGAATCAATGAGCTTATCAAGGAGCTAAGCCAAGCAGATCTAGGATCAAAGGATCTGTATTTCCCAACATAATACTCACAATCCCTCTTGATGCAATGCATGGCTTCGCTCTGGAAGCAGCATTGGCCGTATTGGTGACATATTTATACGGCCTCATGTTCTTTAAAATCGTTGCAAAAAGGCATCGTTTATATGAAAAAATGATGGCATAATTAGCTTTTTTGTTTTCATATCATATTATTTTGGAGTCATAGTGAATTCAGGGGGTTTGCACAATCATATCATTTTCTATATGTGATATGTTCATCAATCATCAGTTTTTTCATCTCCTCACATGTTTCTGCTATTTTTATGACTATTATCCAACATATACAAGAATTAAGGTTCCCTAAGATCGACATGTTTGATTTTCAAGTGGATAATATTTAACATGGCTGGATAAACTAATCCATAATCTATGTAAGTATTTTTTTTCTCCTAGCCTATCCTCCTGTCGCTTAGATTTATCGCATCCTCGTGATGTGCGTTAAGCTCAAGTAATAAAACCTAGACTAACGCTTCCGCAAGAATACGGATCGTGTAGTAACTAGGGTCGAACACAAGGAATTGATGCGACTTATAAGCTATTAAACTAATCGAATAGACGTATAAGGTGACTAAAGATGGAATTGTGATTGAACTAAACTAAACTAAATCGATGAGATAAACTTATAGCTAAGCACCATGGGTATCGAGAGTTTGCATAATGATGTAACGAAGTTCTAAAAGGATAATTGGCTTAGGTACTATCATGAGTTCAGGGAATTCAATAGACTTGTTCACTATCTAGCATGCATATACCAATATATCTATTGCGCATCTTACATGCATAGACGCATTACGACCGCTATCCTAATCCCTAGATTCAATCGATTGACCTGGCGTAGATTCTAAACCGATTAAACCCTAAATCATGGCTAAGTTCCAAAGTCTAATGCCCTGGTGTAGATTTATTAGACTTCTAATATCATCAATCAAGTGGCGTACAAGTATTGCAGCATTTAGATCAACCATGAAATCTGAAAACATGATCAAATACCAAATTCATTCATAGCGAGTGGCGTACAAGTATGAAAGCATTAAGATCCACCATTCATTAAGCGTAAGACTTCGTTACAACATGGCAATACACTCTAACCCATGGCAATGGATCTACTCAGACATGAATACAACAAAGGAAACACAAGAGAATTCTACGTTCGACATAGATAGAGAATGAGATGACTCCCTATTCATAAACCGATGTCTTCGATAGATCCTCCTTGCTCCCGATCCGTTGCTCCGTCTTTTCTTCCTTCTTCCTTCTGCCCTAATGTCTCTCAATCTTCTCTGATCCCCTCTGGATCGAAAGCTACGGGGATGTTCGGTAGCAATTAGCCCGACCGGGCACTCCCAATCAACCCGAGCGTGTAGGTCTTGAATGGTTGTTTCCGCTCCTTTCGCTCGGTGTTTGAATATTCACTTCGATCCATGGCCTTGCACAAGTTGAACCTTGTCATTCAACTATGTTTTCGGGGTTAATTTGCCATAATCTCTCGTGTTTCTCCTCATGTCTTCGTTTCCTATGCAAAACACGAAATGTAGATAAAGTTTTCGAATAAACTCGATAAGTGGATGAAATCTAAATAATCTACTCTAAATTAGACCTAAGAATGATATAAAAACTACAACGGATTACGTGTTATCACCCCGCACCGTGCTTATGACTTCTAAAATTTCATATTTCACTTAAGGTATTGTTTTCATTTTTATAGGTGTGATGGCTTCCAAGTTTTCAGCTAGCTTTTGATGCATATACTTTGTACTTGAAAATAATGTACAAAAAATAGTTTGAATACATGGTTGTTCAATTGTTGCTGGATAATTATTAGCTTGATAATCCAAACTAAACCGAACAAATTCAAGCTAATTGTTGTAGGTTAATCTATAGCATGGATGTTCGGTATTGGAACTCCACCGTTGCTGGTTTCTTTGGTTATGGAGCACCTGTTTGATGTACCTATTCTTTTCTTTTATTTTGCATTGTAATCGATTGTAGTTCACATACATTTGTTCTAACTAAACACATGGTGACAATATATATTTAATGTAGTCTTGGAACACAGTTTTGTATTCTCATTTCTGTATGATGTAACCAAATATATACCACCAACGAACATGTCACGTGCACACCTCCAAATTGCAAAAGTATAGCTAACAAATTTTGAATTGCATAGTTGTTCCATCAATGTCTACAACGATCTCTCATATCCTATACACACTTTTCAAAGCTGAAATACAATTTCCTCTTGCTGTAAACCCTACTCGTTCCGTCTATGGAAAGAACTCCTACCTTTGTCGAACCTCGCCACCAAGCTACACAATATCAAATTATTGACTTATGAAAGTTTAGCAACCATTAGCAACTCACCAAAAAGAGCTTCAAGACAATAGGCTCGCCACAATTTAATACTTCCCCCCTACAATTTCAATAGGTCATGCAATGTCAAGTACCTATTAACATTTCTAGAACATTTCCAAAGTTAACATGAATCTGGTTTGTAGGTTCCATCAAAGCTTGCCAATAGCACATACCGAGGATACAACCAATATATAAGGAAAACAGACATATTTATCCTAAAAAATTTGACAATACTATCAAATGTTGATAACTACAAGTTAACCAATAATATTATGTGCATATCTTTTCAAGATGATACGGTGGTTGAGAAAATGATAGACCGAATTCATAAAATTCCGAAATACAAATTCAGGATGCACTCATACCGACAATTGGTTGAATTGGTTGGCCACAAAGAAGTTGTATCGGGAAGAACGCCCAAAAAAAAATGCCTCGAATCATCAAATCGACTGCAAAAGCAGAAGCCGAAGCAGCAACGCCGGAGAAGAAGCCTAACTGACTACAAAAGTTGTGGTAAAACAGTTACCATAAATAATGGAGGAAGACATGATTCCACCGTTAAAATCAATTTTTTAAACACCAAGATGATATCACTGGTATCGAGCTATCTTTCCAAGAAAATAAGGTCTGCTTAAACATGATTATCAATGCTTATTTACTTTGATATTCACACACATCCATTCTTTAACTTGGTCTTCATATTTTTTTGAAAACGTCGTTGCAACAACTCAAATGTTCTTTCCTAAATAAGGACAATCAATATTCGTTCTAGGAATTCTTCCCGAGCACAGGTACTTTGATGATTCGAGGCATTTTCACATTGTGAGAAAAAATGGTTTATTTAGAAACAACAATGTCGTCACACAATTTCCAAGAATCCTGAATTTGTATTTCACTTTTCACATCATGAATTGTATATAATCAGAATCTTGAACCGTTTTTCCGAAAATATTAGAGAATTTTTAGTTACAAAAACATCAGACCAAAGATTCTTCCCAGCTTAAGTTTCATTGTTAGAAATTAGTACCTCCAAAATGATCGATGAAAAACAAATTGCAGCAAGTCCTTTTGTAATAAGAAGAAGAAATACTGGAAACATGGTCTCCAGAAGTTGCTAATGAGGGAGTTGCAGCGAAACCCTTGAAAACATTGGAAAGATGAAGGTGCAAGGTAAGTTGTATACATCTTCTTTGCTTTGTTTCTCTTAGCTAATTATTCTGATAGAAACCTACTTGATTTTGGAGTACAACGTGTTAAAACAGTTTTGGATGCACCTACTGGCTCAATGGTTCAATTTAAGTATTACGACGATAAGCAATTTCTATATGATGTGGTTGTAACCGAAGTGAATTCATTTGAATCAAAGATAATTGTAGAGCTCATGCTCTGAAATTTGGATAATCTGAAAATGGTTTTTATATTTATGTATCAGTAAAGATATTGGTATTTATTATACGTTAAGGTTGTTGATGCGAGCAAATATTTTGCTTGCAAGGATCAAGAGAGGAACAAAACCTTGCAACCAAAACAGAATGATAGTTGTAGTAATGTTCCAATAAAGGTTTGAGTTTCATTCGTCATTTCTCCAACAACCCACTTTCATCTGTAGGTACGCGCATCTCCACCTAACCTCCATCTTTGCTCTTTTTCTTTTGGATGAGGATGATAAACTAACATGTTTCTTTTGTTCTTTCCTGCAATGCAGAAGAATCTAACATGTAAACTAACATGTTTCTTTTTTTCCTGCAAACTAACATGTTTCTTTTCTTTTGTGAGAAATTTGTTTATTTTGAAACAACAATGCAGTCACACAACATCCAAGAATCTTGAATCTGTATTTTACTTTTCACATCATGAATTGTCTACAAACATAACCTTGAACTGTTTTTCGGAAATATTAGATAATTTTTAATTAAGAAAATATCGGAGAATCATGAATTTGCATTCGATTATAAAGTGCAATGTCGGAAACAATTGGAATCTTGAATCTTTTTAAAAAAAAACATATGAGAATCTTGAATCTATTCCTACTTCTCCTCTTCGACAATTTCAGATTATTCAAGCTGACCACATATTCTTTCTAGCTTTAAGTTTCGTAGTTAGAAATTTAGAAACTTCAAAATGATCGATGAAAAACAAGTTGCAACAAGTCCTTTTGTAATCGGAAGAAGAAATATTGCAAAAGAGGTCTTCAGAAGTTGCTCATGAGCGAGTTGTAGCTAAACCCACGAAAGTAAGTTTTTGGAATGCAAATGCAAATAAGCGTATGCATTGTAGTAAACTAAATTTCTATAATGTGTGATTTGCAGTTGTAATATTTCTAAGTCATAAGTTTTTTCTTCTATTTTTTCCTCATTTTTTTCTTTTTAAATGCAAATCCGTTCTTGGTTGGAGTCAATCCTGTTTTTATATAATGGATATACTCATAATATCTAAAATACAAGAAATATTCATTGTACCTTAAAATGTATATATTTTAGTCTCATTCATATGATGTTCTTTGATGTCTGTTTTGTTTTCCAAACCTACATTTTAATTTCACTACGTAATATATGGTGAATCGTATCAAGGAGAAAGTAAGAAAAATTCTTCGTCAATAGTGCATTGGCTCATAGGGATAGTTCTAGATATCAAGGAGCTAAAATGGCCAGTTTTTTGGAAAACCATAAGGAGCTTTTGAAAAGAAACTAATGTTTTATAGTTTATACAATCTATCTCCTTCGTGATTGGTGCTGAAATTTGTTACATGGAGGTCTTGATCTCCATCTGGTATTTTCAATTTCAATGACTTTCAATCTTTTGGACATTAGGGATTATGACAACATGTGCATAAAATGGAACGAAAGAGAAGCTACTACAGATTTCAAGCCTCATGAATATCATTAGATAATTCATAGAGGTACTTTTCTATGCAATTGTTCATTTGAGGGTCGACTTTATATAGTTGTTGTCTAAATATGACGTTGGCGAGAACCTTTAACGATTGAATGTAAAACTAACATGATTTTAGTATGGGAGTAATGTAGGCTCTTATGAAATGGAAGGAGATCCATTTCTTATGTTGAAAACAAAATTCTATCAAGTTTTCTAACCCGTAAAGCTATTGGGTTGTCTATTGGGTTTGGTCGTATGTTGCAAAGGTTAATTGAAATAAAAATAGGTAGTCATGAAGATTAAATCGCAGTCTTAGTTTACACTACATCTCATAAATCTATTGTTTAAAATTTTATTGAAAATAAAATTCGTGTGTTTGTATTGGCCGATACATAAATCAAATTTCATGACAATGTTTGAATTAATGAAATATGTATAATATTTATAAAAACGATTTAATTATTACAAGACCGCACAAATCTAAGATAATGTTCAAATTAATTAATTATATAAATGAAATGTAAGATAAATATATTTTACTTATCACAAATCCGCGAATAGCGCGGTTATCATGTAGTTTAAAAACAAATTTTGAGAGATAGTACTGGAAGTTGGAGAGGATGTCGACTGCGTGTTTTACTTTATTTCGAGTAAGAGAATCAGTGTCTATAGGCAAAGTATATATAAAGAGATAAAATTAAAGTATTATATATATATATATATATTTGTTTATGTTGTATTAGTCTTTTTAGCTATTTAAAGAGACTATTATTTTTCGTATCAAGTTATCTTTTATAATAATCCACTATTTAGAGGTGATGATAAACATTTTTATTCTAATGGATGAACCATAATATATGTATTTCATCTTAAATTTATATTCATAGACTGTTGAACAAAATCTTTTAAAGTTTCATCCAATATTATATATATATATATATATATCAATCTGTGGTACATCATTAATGTGTTTCTGCGTCGATCTCCATGATCAAGAGCAAAACAATTAAGTGTAAAAATTTAGAAATATTGACATAAATGAAAAATTGATATGTTTGTGAAATCGACCACTGTGATCAACAGCAAAGAAACTATGGATTGCACAGTTCTAGTACCATGATATTTTTTAATTTTGACAATTTCCTAAATGATTTCTTTCTTTCATTGATCAGTTTACAATCAAAACTCTCATACAAGAAAATGAGAGTGCGTGTATTATAAGAAATTTAATCTAATTATAAAACAACTAAAATTATATCCTTTCCTCCTACATGCCACAACAACATGGAGCATCTTTAGTATCCTTGGTGACTCCAATCTTGTTATATAAATTATAAAAAATTGAGTGTGGTTGAGAGTTCATGAGGAGAATCACTAGTTGGTCTATGGAGCGAACAAGAAAGGCATGAAAAGAACCATCATGAATTTGATGATGAATGAAGTGAGAATCCAATGCTAACTGTTCATTTGAGATTGAAAGATATATAGGATTGGAACTAAGATGGGTTGATCCATCAGTATCACAATAGATCACAATGTTATATGGAGAATCTTGAGTTTCGTTAGAAATGAGGAGATCTAACATATTTTTTTTTTTTGCAGTGTAGGCAACGAGTCGTTTCTCTGCTTAGGTCGAGGAGCGAATAGGTATTATGATCTATTTGAAAGACCATGAAATGAGATGAGAGCTAAGGTACACAATAAACGCTCCATTGCCCGTCAAATCATCGTGATTGATGTCGGAAATATCAAGCTAAATATATTTCCTAGACCACTTCACCGCAAGTGTACGGTTCGTGTAGTACCAGGGTCGAACTCTAGGGACTAATGCAGCCAATCCTAAAAATATCACTAAACTAAGACGATGAGAAGTAGGTGATGGCGTGGTGTAACTATCTAGAAAACTAAACTAATGGTGGCAACATTTAAAGGAAGTGGAGGACTTGACAATGACGAACACTACGGGTGTCGGGATACCGGAAATCGTGTGGATGTAACAACTAAAGATCATAGACCTATCAAATTATCTTGATAACGGGAAATTCATGCTCTAAGGTGATGAATGATTCTGCCGAGCCTAGACCTCCTAACCATACGTACGTGCAACCCTACCTTCCATCAGCGATTAACCCGTACTATGGCAGCTTTACGAGCGCAATCCTAATTCCTAAGTCGATTAACCGATCGGTCAGATTCTCATTAATCGAACTTAACCTACAATTCAACGGTTCCGGATTCATACTTTAACGTTCCAGCAAAATATGAATTCCTATGTTAATGAGCGGGCAGCACTAGTGTAGACGTTTACGGTGTTGATTGTAGAACCGAATATCAAGATAAGTACAATAGATCTAAGCATTAACGCATAAGTTTGTACATCCGTTACAATCCGATATCCTTAACCCATAGTTGGAAATCTACTCACTCATCGAGTTTACAGACGAAGAAGATGACATAACCCTAAACATGATAAACCCTAGGAAACTCGATGCCTCGATCTTCCTTATTGTGTTACCGATGTGTGGATTGATGCTTCTCTCCTTCTCCAGTGCCTCCCGAGCCTTTCCTGATGATTTCCAAGCCTTTCCTTGCCCTAGGCGTCCCCCTTGCGTCTGGATCCGTTCTGCTCTATTAATTTGCTCGTTTGAATTCAAAATCAAGGTTGTTGCGAGAAAGGCGGCCCGCTCGGGTACACCTTTTACCCGGTCGTGCAGAGGCGCGCCCGACCGTGTACTTCCTCTTGGCCGATCGGGCATTGCTTCCCGATCGCGTGGTTGAACAGCCCGAGTCGTGTAAACTCTTGGGGATTTTTAGGACGAATTAACGCCCGAGCGGGTACCTTGTTGCGCCCGATCGGATATCATTACCCGATCATGTAGTCTTCGTGCCTGGGTCGTGCAAGGTGTTGCAAATAAACCCCGTAGGTTTTTCCCGAGCGGGTAGACCTCGGTGCCCGAGCAGGCACTCTTCAATTCATGTTTTTGCTCTTTTCCGCTCGTTGCTCGGGTGTTCTTTTGAGTTCTGAGGCTTGATTTTGGCTCCGAGTGAATTTATCTTCAGAATATGTGGTTTTACTCAGGAATTCGCCTTTTTATGCTCGTTTACGCCTTGTCACCTTAAAACCTGAAAACCAACAAAATGGACGTATATAAACAAGAATCATATCGGAAATGTAACTCTAACTAAGAAATATATGCGAAAATGATACTAATGTCTAACCTAAAATTGATACACTTTACGTGTTATCAGTGATCCTTATCCAAATTTGTATCACTAAAGTCAGATAAATTTATTAAGTTTTGGACCTTGTTGAAGACTCCAACGTGATGTGTTATATATAGAAGACCCCACTTTAAAACTTTCGAATGCTCACTTATTAAGCAATTACATTAATTGATATGATAATATGACCACAAAGGATATATCGGGTCTAGTCGTAGTCAAGTATTGGAGACTACCAACCATAACATGATATTTTATAGCATCCCATAGTGGTGTGAGAGTAGGTTTTGCGTCTAGCATTTTGGCTCGTTGAACAATGTATGAAGAGACATCATATTAACAGACCATATGATCTCAATTTCCAGAAAATAAAACAATTCACCAAGATCCTATACTGAAAAACTCTCATCACATGTGTTAATGGTCACTTGAACTGTTGAAGTAGATTTGCTTGTGACAATAATGCCGTCAAATAAACAAATAAAGTGATGTCATTTCTATGAATAATAAAGAGATAAGGATCAACCAATGTGTAATGAAAGCCTTGACATACAAGATGATTTCGCAATACCAAAAACTATAAATCTGAGGTTTATTGAGAACATAAAGGTTCTTATGAAGGTGACTAACCTGAGTAGGTCAATCATGGTCAACAAATCTCATATGTTGTGTCAAATATGCATTGTTGAGATTCGCTTTCCAAATAATTGAACCATTTGAGAAAGCATGGTTAATGAAATTGTAGATCAAAGTGCGTTGATCCACAAGACTAAAATTTGCCTAAAATTCAATAGTTGGACATTGATGAAAATCATTGGCTACTAATTTCGCTTTGTAGAAATTGATCAACCCATCAAAACTATGTTTGATACAAAATATCCACTTGCATTCAACCACATTTAAAACCTGGTTCGTTGGGATTATCCCCACGTGTCAATCTTAACAAGTATTTTGAATTCCTTACATATAGTTTGCCTCCCATTTTAAACCTAAACTTCATCAACGACTTGAAAATATTGTTCTTTAAACTCCAGATCATAGGTTTAAAAATTTTTCTTTGATGATTATGATCCACCACACATGCATTGGCAAGAAAATTCTCCATGACCAGTTGTTCATGCAAGGAAGAATGGCACGTTTTCTCTACAAAGGTAGTCTCGACATCGACGGGTGAAGAACTGAATCTTGTGTGTGTTTATGGTTGTAGATCGAGTGGTGGTATGAAAGTTTGGACATAAGATACCAAATTTTGGACGATATGAGAATTCGATAAGGAAGTGTCAAGATCCAATGAACGAGGAGTAAAGTTTAGCGAACGAGAAGTACAACTGATGGAATGTGACATCACACGAGACATAAAGATGACACGTGATTGTATCAAGACAAACCTAGGCACATTTTGTTAGAGTACCGAAGAAAGACACAATGAGTGAAAAAAATTGCAAGATCATTTGTGTAGTTGGGTTGTAACAAAAAATAACAAAGATATCCAAATACACAAAGGATTGTGTAATTCGCTGAAAACCCAATGAGAGACTCAAATGGATATGATCTAGATAGATATGATGTTGGCATGTGGTTCATGAGATAAATTGCGGTTGCAAAGGCATAGGACAAAAACGATATGAGTATGCACGTGTGGATGAGAGGTAAGAAACGGGTGAAGACCAATATGCTCTCATCTTTTTTCTGTATACGTGTGGGATTTTGGTTTGGAATATTTGATTAACATTGTTTTTGAATTGTTTAAACATTGTAAAGATATTTCATTTGAGTTTGGCCAGAAACTACAACGTTAATCGGGTGTAATGGTCCACAAAGATGACTTAGTATATATAGCCATCAAATGATTGAATGGGGGAGGTCCAAACATCAAAAATATGTAGCCTTGTGATCGAGACGATTGGATCGTTAACTTAGAAAAATATTTGATTCAAGTTTCTTTACTTAGAACAAGTAAGTAATTGTTTACGTTGTTTTTCCTCCATCTTGTGTATCCTCGATGGTTGGTTATTTGTGAAATTATGATGACTATGATTGAGAAGGTGTTAGGGACAACCTACATAAGGACAACAAGGGTGATAGATCAGAGAGGAAGTAGGAACGATGAGGGCACCGACAACATACAAATTTGCAAAGAAAAGACAAGGAAGGGATCGTACTTCGGTCAATATGTGAAGTCTGGTTCCTTCGGCATAAATAAACCCATTTTAAATCAATTATTGAAAAAATTATAGTTCCTAAAAAATCTAATCCAAATTCATGAAAATATCTTATATGTTATGTTTGTGTATGCGATTGTAGCGTTCTGTTTTATTTTGTCGGATTGGTAAAATCACTGCATTTTGTAGTGATTGAGAATTTTTGCAATTTGGAATGAATGGTAGAAACTATTGCGAATTCTTTTTGAAAAAAATCTCTCAAGGTCATTCATTATTAGTAAAAGTATTTATTTAATTTTTGAAAATTATTTCATATGGTTTTAGTTACAATTTTCAAATATTTTAAATCAACTAACAAATTTTGTAAATTTTCAAAATATTTACATACATATATGTAAATATATATGTATATATATATACACATATATGTACAGAAATGTATATTGTATACACACAAACATATATTACAAAACATATATACATGTATATATATGTGTGTGTATATATATAAGTTTGTGTTTGTGTATATGTATATACATGTAGATATATATAGACATATATATATATATATGTATTTTGTGTTTGTAAATATGTGTATATCTTTGTATATATGTATAGGCATACAAATATGTGTATATATATATATTTATGTGTTTTTATGTGTATATATATGTCCATAAAGATATACATGTTTGTACATAAATGTATTTTTGTGGTTGAATATATTATATATGTATTTTATGAACGTGTATATATAGATATGTGTGCAAATGTATGTATGTATATACACATGTATATGTTTGTATATATTATATATATGTATATATATGTACATATTTATGCATATGCATGGCAATATGTATATATATATACATCTTTTTTTATTTGTAATGCATGCCATATATATCACTATATATTAATAAGTATATATATATATGATTGTTTTTTTATAGCGTTTGCGGGGGATTGCCTTTCTACCGATCCCTTTTTGTGTAGCAAAAAATCGCCAGAAAACGTACACGTCGTGTTTGCGAACGTTTGCATATCCATTAGTCAGACCCTAAATCCAAAATTTGGAGTATTGTTATGTAATCCTTCTCTGAATTTCACTTGAATTCCAAGCAACTAAGAGAGACTACGATAGTGACCATCCCAAAATTGTTTGTTTTCTTTTTTCCCACCCACCCCACCCCCAAGTTGGAGCATACAAATTTTTTATGTGCAACTTGGAAATGCATTTGGTAAACTCCTTGGGACCAAGAAATTTGGTAAGGATGTCCGCAAGCTGATCATGGGTGGAGACGTGACAAGTAACCAAAGAACCAGCAAATAACTCATTTCGAATGAATTTGATAATCCACATCAATATGCTTCGTGCCCTCGTGGAATCCTGTATTTGCGGCAATATGTAAAGTGGCTTGACTGTCACAAAGGAGGCAAGCCAGACGACGATGAGAGATCTAGAGGCTATCCAACAAATATTTAAGCCATTTATGTTCACGAACCGCCATAGCCATGGCACAGTATTCAGCCTCAACAGATGGACAGGAGAGAGTTTCCTGCTTCTTTGTCTTCCAATAGATAGGAAAACCGCCTAAGGTAACGAACAATCCTGTGAGAGAACGACGAGTGCGAGGACAACTAGTCAGTCCGAGTCGCACCATGCAAGAAGAGGAAGATTAGCTCTAGCCTTGAAAAGAGTACCTTGACTGGGAGATGACTTGAGATAGATAACAACTAAAAGAGCTGCTTTCCATTGATTGATAATGGATTGATGGAGGAATTGAGATAGAGTTTGAATACAGTAGGCAAGATCCGGATGCGTAACACCAAGATATACGAGGCGGCCAACAAGCAACGGTAGCGATTAGGATCAAACATCAAAGGACCTGAAGATAAAGCCAAACGATGTATGTTCCA
>CM071860.1:47811508-47840593 GCA_036759665.1 Gynandropsis gynandra | reverse complement strand
ACCGACATGGCAATGTGTGATCCATCTTCTCCTAGCTCTCCATCCGCTCCCGTGCTTGTCTCGGCTATACTAGGCTCGTCCTCGTTGTGATCCATGCTCGGCTAATCCTTGGCGCGCTCCTCTCCTTCGTTAGGGTCGTAGGTCGTTGTATTGCCCTCATCAAACGCTTCTGCTTACTGAAATATTCAGAAACCGGCATACCTTTCTACTTGCATGAAAACAGCTCAGCCTTTAGTTTAAGAATCCAGGGGCCATTGGAGACAGATAATTGAGACCTAATGTCATCCCACAAGTCCTTCGCAATCTCAAAGTGAGACACATTGTTACGGACGCTTGGTTCTATATTGTTTCAAATCCACGAGAAAAGAAGAGATTTGTCTCCCCACTAATCTTCCAACTCCTCAGAACCTTTAGCCGGGTTTGATATGGAACCATCCACAAAGCCAAACTTCTAATTGGAACGCAGCACCGTACAAAATTCACGAGCCCATTCCACGTAGCTGTGATTGCCAAGGAGGACATGAGACAACATACAACCTGGATTGTCGCTCGAGGAGAGGTCGTACGGTTGATAGTCCTACGAGCCACAACCTGAGCCGACCAACCAGTGGGAATATATGAAGTGAATGACATGATGCTCGTAGGCAAACATCACATTAAGCCCAAAGCAAACGTACCAGACGGACGGAATACGAAGAGACAAACACGCACCACACACACCGTACTCATGTTGGCACAAGGGGAGCAGGTGCTAACATGTGTACGGAGACCAGGACGCGGGCGGTCACCGAAGACCAGGTGCTACATGTGTACGGAGACCAGGTGCAACGTACCAGACGGACGGAATACGAAAAGACTATGTTCATCGAGTGCATAAGGAGACCAGGACGCGGGCGGTCACCGAAGACGGACGGAGACCAGGACGCAGGCGGTCACCAAGGTTGAATTGAGACCAGGACATGGACGACACACACCGTAGGTTACAAGCAAAGAGTGAGATCCACGAGATGGAGCTCTGATACTAAGCTAAAAATAAGAGAGAATCAGAATATAACTCTTTGTATACCTTATAACTACACAACACATAAAAGTTACAATATATACACCCGTGAGAGAGATAACTGATAACATTGAAATTGTATCAATTTTAGGCTAGGTTTTAGTATCATTTTCTCATATATTTCATAGTTAGATCTACATATCCGATACGATTATTAGTTACATACGCCCGTTTTGTTCGTTTTCAGGTTTTTAGGCGACAAGGCCTAATCGAGTGTAAATAGACGAATTCCTGAGCAAAACCACGTACTTTGAAGATAAATTCACTCAGAGCCAAAATCAAGCCTCTAAACTCAACGGAACACCCAAGCAACGAGCGGAAAAGAGAAAAATCAAGACTTCAAGGGTGCCCGGTCAGGCACCATGGTCTACCCGCTCGGGTAAAACCTACAGGGTTTTATTTGCACACCTTGCACGACCCGGGCACGAACGCAACGGGATCGGGTAGCCATACCCGATCGGGCGCAATACGGATACCCGCTCGGGCGTTAATACATCCCAAAATTCCCCGAGAGTTTGCACGACTTGGGCCGCTCAACCACACGATCAGGTGCTGATGCCCGATCGAGCGAGACGAAGAACACGACCGGGCGCGCCTCTGCACGACCGGGGCAAAAGTGGTGCCCGAGCGGGCCGGGTTTCTCGCAACCAACTAGATATTGCATTCAAACGACCTAATTTATAGACTAGAAGAGATCTAGAACAAAGGAGCCGACGTACAGGGCAAGGAAAGGCTTGGAAAACATCAGGAAAGGCTCGGGAGACGCTGGAGAAGAAGAGAAGCAGCAATCCTCACATCGCTAACACAATAAGGAAGATCGAGGCATCGAGTTTCCTAGAGTCTATCACATTTAGGGTGTGTTATCTTTCGTTATCTGTATTCTCCATGAGTGAGTAGGTTCCCAACTATGGGTTAGGGATATCGGATTGAACAATGTTATGCGTTAATGCTTAGATCTATTGATTTTATCTTGATATTCAGTTCTACACTTAACATTATCATTCTTATACTAGTGTTGCCCGCTCAGTAACATAGGAATTCAGACTTTGCTGGAAGGTTAAAGGATGAATCCGGATCTGTTGAGTTGTAGGTTAAGTTCGGCTAATGAGAATCTGACCGGTCGGTTAGTCGACTTAGGAATTAGGATTGCATTCGTAAAGCTGCCATGGTACGGGTTAATCACTGCTGGAAGGTAGGGTTGCACGTAGTTATGGTTAGGAGATTTAGGCTCGGAAGAATCACTCCTCACCTTAGGGCTTGAATTTCGCGTTGTCAATATAATTCGATAGGTTTATGATCTTAGTTGCTTCATCCATACGATTCCCGGTATCTCGACACCCGTAGTGTTCGTCATATCCGAGTTTACCCCAACCTATTATCGTTGTCACCACTTAGCTTAGTTTTTAGGTATTTCGCACCACACCTTCCTCTACTTCCATTCGTCTTAGTTTAGTGTTTTCTTAGTTTTTGGCTGCTTTAGTCCCTAGAGATCGACCCTGGTATTACACAATCCATATACTTGCGGTGAAGTGGTCTAGGAAAATATATAACTCGAGTTTCACCACATCAATAACCTAGGAAGGATAATACATAACTAGCTTCTTATAATTTCCATGTTTGAAATTTTAACAATAAAATTATGTACCCCCAACGTATTTATCTCTGAAATATATCTACGGTTTTAATTACATAATATAGGCAAATACCATAAACAAGTTATGAATATGTGATTGGACCATGGCATCACAAAAACTTGACATCTACACTCATTCGGAAAATAAAAAAGGAAATCAAATTGAAATATGAATTTAATATGAATTTAATATAATTTAATACAAGAAGAAATTTCCTTTTTTACACACCAAAATTCCAAACTTGTAGTGTAGTAGTAAAACAATTCTAATTTGTACAACAAAAAGCGTCATTATTTTCATTTAAAACTATGAGCCTTATACGTCAACTTATCTACTAAAGTGTAAATTATTGTGATTTTATATATTTCCAAGTAACAAAAAAAAAATGTGTTTATATTCAATTCAACCTTATATTTACTTTATTATTATTATCACTTCATTTTGTTCACTTTTAGCGTATAAATTTTTTTTCACGACAACTTCGGTGAGAAAACATTTTATTTTGCTATGTCGCAATCGTATAGTCATGGTAACAAAACGAAAAGCTTCAGAGTTTTTAAGACGTTTATGCTTTGTATGTGTTTCAACGCGAACGGGACACTCGGATATCAAAGAGGTTATTCGCTTTTGCAAAAGGAGTTATACTGCCACTTACGTTACACATTTAATTTTTTTTCTATTTCTTATTTCTAAAATTGTTGATCAGGTTGTTTACAAATGCAAGAGCCAAACAAACAACAAATTTGACCAATGGAACAATGAAAACCAATACATGGAAAACAAAGCAGTGCAAGGTCAAATTGTCGGGTTTGGACTTCAAGAAAACAAGGAAGAATTGATCGAGGGAGTTGAACCAGATGTCCGAAACTCAGAGCAAGAATGTAGGTCTAAGTAGGAATGAATAAAAAGAGCTAAAGAGGAAGGGACAGCCTCGAAATCCGTTGATGAACTTGCACAAGAAGCACATGCCACAGTTTCTACTTTTGATATGACCATTTAATCCATGCATTAGCCAAAGGAAAAATATTGTTTCCATACTTAGTAACTAGGGAACAAACGTCTGAAATGTGGTCCTAGGGTTTGTGTTTGTCGAATTTTGTAATGAAGTGAATGACGTAAATATAACAACAAAGAAGTGAATATAACAACAAATGTGGTACTAGGGTTTGTGTTTATCGACTTTTGGCATATAACAACAATATTGAAGTGAATGAATGAGTTTTGCAGAAAATTCAATTTTCTGTGTTCATCTCACCAATTTTACAAATATTTTTCATTCAAATCAAATTAGTTTTGGTTACAATTTTTTTGTCAAGGTTGTTGTTTACATTTGTTTTTGCATATTAACAAAGAGAAAGAGAAGAATGTTACTTAATTAAGCAACTTATATGTTGTTAAAGTCCACTGAAAAACAATAGTGATATCAAAGCCTCCTGGTTCTCAAGGCGAAAAGGTGCACCACAACATTATTATGAAGCACAAGCAATTGCACCACTGAAGCATTATTTGAAGCACAAGGAGAAGAGATGTAACATTCAACATATCGTTTATTTGTGAGCTGCATTACAAGGATAGAAGGTCGAAAAATGCAGAATACTCCACCAGTTCCAGCCCGGTCGGGCATCCTGGATCTCTACCCGATCGGGCGGCTTCACCACCCGAGTCGGGCAGTGCCTACGGGGGTGTTTTGACAAATTAGAGCCCGACCGAGCAACACCTCCTACCCGATCGGGCACCATGCAAAAACCGTGATTATCGCTGATATTTCTTCTTCGTTTGTTTTGCAGATGACCCCGAAGATCTTTTAGAGCTCCAAGAAGCGCCGATCTGACGCATATGATCCAGAGCACGGATGGCCAGCGAAGTCGGATGCCGTCACAGAGTTGACGCCCTACATGCCGATCACCACATCTCACCAGCAATACAACTACCGGATGACAACCTTCTTGTCCGGTCAGAAGTCGAGATTCACTGAACTTCAGCCGTGGATTTTCCCATCCCGCTTCCTATCCTCAGAAGCAATGAGTACTCTCCACATTGAGGAGCACATAGATGCCATCTTCAACACTCTGGGATGGACGGAACTGAGGGACACGCAGGAGTACACCTACCGCAACCTCACGGCGGAGTTCTTCGCATCGTACACAGCATTCTTCCCTGAGTCCGGAGATCGTGAGAGAGCCTTCATGGAGTTCCGTCTGCTGGAACAGAACTACCGGCTCAGCGCGAGACAGTTCGCAATCAATCTTGACGCTCCGCATTGCAACTTCACGAAGATGCTTGAGCACAACCGGAGCCGTCAAGCGCAATTCTGGGCTCAGATTGCGTACGGTGATTACTCGACGAGGTCAAAGGCATATACGCCACACTTTCACTACTTCCTAGTCTCTTCAATACTAGGAAAGGGAGCACAAGGCGGAGTCAACCACACGGAGTTGGCGTACCTTAAGCGGGTGGTGCAGTCAGGCTTTGCGCCAGACGAGTGGGACATCTTAGACGTCGACTTGGCGTCGCTAGTCATGAGGCATATCCATGACATCGCCACCGAGAAGTGTAGCACGGATACGAAGATCATGTGCGGTGGCATAGTAACGATGATCGCACGCAGAATCGGGATCAACCTTGGCATCCTCAGTGAGGACAAGATCGACGAGGAGCCCGAGCTGAACCTTCAGAACCTACGCAACCGAAGGGCGATTACGATAGAGAGGTAAAATGTCATCTGGAGCTACAAGGACGAGCACGGTCGCAACTTGAAAGTCGACCTACGCGAGATTCAGATGCCGGGTCTAGACGAGGAGGGCTCCTGATTCAGGATTGATCCAGCCATCGGACACATCGGCCCGAGACTAGCTGACATGGATCCACCTCTAGCCGCTGCACCAGGACCATCCGTGTCGAAGCAGCGCAGCCGACGCGCCACTCACTCCCGCGCCCGCCCAGAGTACCCTCACCACCGCTCTGACTTTCCTTCCATGGAAGGAGTATCCGACGTCCTCACGTATGTAGCGGAGGAGACCAGGTACCAGTCTTTTATGACAGAGCAGAGGTACGATCTGGAGGCGGCGAGGCACGACATCGAGGCTGCGAGGTATGCGGAGCAGCAGCAGTTCCAGGAGCAATCGATCCAGCACACGTATTACCTCACGGAGTCCGTCCGTAGGTTTCAGCAGCTCACTATGCAGCATTACCAGGAGCCATACGTGCCGATCCCTCAGGACTATCATACTGGCGCTATCCCGTACCCCCCGCACATCCCGTACGAGCTGCAGTCTTTCTACTTCCCACCTGGGGAAGGGGCACCCGCGGAGCCAGCAGACCCTCCGGCCACCCGCGGTAGAGAGGATGAGGATTAGACCACTCTTCCCTTTTCCTTTTTCTTTATTTTTCTTTTTCATCTTTTATGGACCTATTTTTTTTTCTTATTTCTTTTTAGATTTAGCGCCTATGTACGCTCTTTTGAACTTATTGATTTAGTTATCTTTGCTCTATCTCTTGCGTTGCATGGTTCATATATCAGGTCTTCCACGATAACACCCGCAATAGAGCAGAAGAGTAACACAATCCGGATGTATCACAATTCAAGAAAGCCACACACATCAGGTGTACTCGTTATCCTTTTTATATTTTCTCAGATTTTTTTACATGCGGGTATCCCTCATAGATCTCGAACACCGGGACTGTGTTCCGTTCAGGTCTGGGGGTACTCTTCGTGTAGAGTGATACGATTTTTTTCTTTTAGAGTGACATATTTTCGCTTGTGATTAGGATTAGGATTAGGATTAGGAATAAGATGGATACCTAGTAAAAACAATTTCGAGCTTTAGTCATCTTTGCGACCTTGTCGAATCGTGAAAAATAGTCTAGGTTTGCTTAGAAGTCTTTTGGATTCCGATTAGTCGAGTAGTTGTGTTTGAAGCCACGATTGATAGTTGAATTCACCCCTTAGATTTCGGTACCAAGTAGTCATATCTCCTTGTATAGCGTCTAGCCTTTGCTTAGTTGATATTCTTACCATTCACAGTCATTAGATTCCACACGCTTATACTCCGCTGTCATCTAGGATAAGTTTATGAGTATTCCGAGTTAGAATTGACAAGAGTACATCGATGATCGATGGTTCGGGTCTAAGTGGTGGTTAGAGGCGCTATTCTACGTCCTAAGGGTTAGAGTGTTGCGTAATCTAAAAAAATAAATAAGATCTTCAATAACGCACCTCTTCACTCCGCTAAGGTCACGCGACCTTATGAATGTGCCATAGGCAGCCTGGGTCAAAGTAGAAAGCCATCCCTCTTCGACTTCGACGTCCTAGGAACAAAGCGTGGATCTAAGTATCGAAAAAAAAAGAAAAAAATGAATAAGAACGAGAAAAAGCGAGTTTAATGATATCAAAAGCTTAGGGGAATTGGTATGGAGATCGCTTGGACGTTGTCTAGGGTTGTGAAGTAGACTTAGATTTTTGGTAGGATTTCATGGCTCAGCACTTTCGGTAGATATAAGGCTATACTCGGTACGCTTAGGCCTTTGTTCATGTGACGCGTTGATTTGCGGAATGACTAACTCTTCGAACTTTTTGCGCTAGTATCCATCGTTATTAGATTCTTCCTACACTTGTCTTTAGTTTTGTTTGAGGACAAACAAAGGTTCAGGTCTGGGGGAGTTTGATAACACGTTATTAGATTCTTCCTACACTTGTCTTTGGCATAGACGTTTCGGACATCCGTCCACGGCAGTTTTGAATACTCTTCCAAATGTTATTCTTTCAGACATTTCTGAGATTAGTAATAAAGGCAGCGAAGTTTGTTATCGTGCCAAGAAAATAAGAGATTGTTTTCCAGAGAGTTCTAATAAAGCAGATGCTATTTTTCAACTCGTGCATTGTGATGTTTGGGGACCCTATCGTATTCCGATGTTTGCAGGTGTGATAACACGTAAAGTGTATCATTTTTAGGTTAGGTATTAGCTTCATTTTCGCATATATTTCTTAGTTAGATTTACATTTCCGATATGATTCTTCTTTACATACGCCCGTTTTGTTGGTTTTTAGGTTTTTAAGGCGACAAGGCCTAAACGAGCATAAATAGACGAATTCCTGAGTAAAACCACACATTTGAAGGTATAATTCACTCGGAGCCAAAATCAAGCCTCTGAACTCAACGGAAAACCCGAGCAACGAGCGGAAAAGAGCAAAATCAAGGAATTAAGAGTGCCCGATTAGGCACTGAGGTCTACCCGCTTGGGCAAAACCTACGGGGTTTATTTACGACACCTTGCACGACCCGGGCACGAAGGCAACATGATCGGGTAGCCGTACCTGATCGGGCGCAATCTAGGTACCCGCTCGGGCATTAATTCGTCCTAAAAATCCCAAAGAGTTTACACGACTCGGGATGTTCAATCACACGATCGGGTGCTGATGCCCGATCGGGCAAGACGGAGTACATGACCGGGCGAGGCTCTACACGACTAGGTAGAAGGTGTACCCGAGCGGGCCGCCTTTCTCGCAACAAACTAGATCTTAGATTCAAACGAGCTAATTAATAGACCAGAACAGATCTAGATGCAGGCGGTATCCCGACACCCGTAGTGTTCTTCATCGCCAAGTCTTCCGAACCCCATTGTCATTGCCACCATTAGCTTAGTCTTTTAGATATTTCGCACCACACCTTCATCTACTTTTCACCGTCTTAGTTTAGTGATATTCTTAGGATAAGGCTGCATTAGTCCCTAGAGTTCGACCCTGGTACTACACGATCCGTATACTTGCGGTGAAGTGGTCTAGGAAATATATTGCTTGAGATTTCCGACATCAGGGTGCTCGCTACTTTCTCACATTTGTTGATGACTTTTCTCGCAGTGTATGGTTATACATGTTGACAACAAAACACGAAATATCTAATATCATCAAACAGTTTGTGGCATTCATATCACGGTAATTTGGTAAAAACATTAAACGAGCGACAACGGGACGGAATTCATGGCGCTGAAATCTTACTTCACTCAGGTCGGAATTATTCATGAGACATCATGTATTCATACACCACAGCAGAACGGTCGCACTGAACGGAAGCATCGACATGTGTTGAATGTTTCTTGTGCACTTCTTTTTCAAGCTAGTTTGCCGATCGAGTTTTGGGGCGAATGTATCTTGGTCGCTGCTTATCTCATAAACCGCACGCCATCTACTGTTCTCGAAGGAAAAACACCATACGAGCTGCTTCACGGAGTTCCGCCACCATTGGAGCATATTCGAGTTCTTGGTTGTTCAGCTTACGTTCACAATACACACACGGGAGGAGATAAATTTGCTTCGAGAAGAAACAAATGTGTCTTCATGGGATACCCCTTCGGCATCAAAGGCTGGAGTTTTTATGATCTTGATTCTGGGAAATTTCAAATGTCACGTGATGCAGTTTTTCTTGAGGATTAATTTCCGTTTCGCGATGCTCCGATCACTTTGTCTTCTCCAACTAAACTTCCTAATGATGACTGGTTTTATGCTACTAGTGATGATGAGATGCTAATTTCACGATCTCAGGAAGCTTCACCTTCGTCATCCTCTGTCTTAGCTCTGTCACTGCCTCCATCCGACAACTCACCAGAGATTGCATAAACGAATCAAATGCCTCATATTCCAGCCTCTGCTCAGACCTCCAAAAACAGGGGGCTCTATTTTTCCCGGCTTTGTTTCGGATCCACCTCCTCTTGTACGTGGTCATCGACCCAAGTTTCCATCCACCCGTCTTCGAGGTTTTGTTCTCAACACAGTCAGCACACCCGGTACTTAGTTGCAGACTTCAACCACGCTCTATCCCATCTCCTCTTATGTCTCGTGTGCTGCAGTGACATCTTCACACAGAGCATTCCTTGCTGTCGTAAGTGGAGATTTTGAGCCTCAGACGTTCGCAGAGGCTGCTAAACACGCCTGTTGGCGTGACACCATGAAACTCGAGATTCAAGCTCTGCAGAAAAATTCTATCTGGGAATTGGCGCCTTTACCTCCCGGAAAGCGAGTGCTTGGATGTAAATGGGTTTTCCGAATCAAACAGAAATCTAACGGTTCCATCGAACGACACAAAGCTCGCATGGTCATATTGGGTAATAATCAAATAGAGGGCATTGATTACTCCGAAACATTTGCTCCGGTCGCCAAAATGACAACGGTTCGGGTTTTCATATCGATTGCAGCTTCGCGAGGTTGGCAAGTTCATCAAATGGACGTGCATAACGCCTTCCTTCACGGCGAATTAGCAGAAGAATTATATATGAAACTACCTCCAGGATTCTGCGGATCTGATTCTACAAAAATATGTCGCTTGAAGAAATCATTGTACGGGTTGAAGCAAGCTCCAAGATATTGGTTCGCCAAGCTCGAAACCGCTTTGAAACGGTATGGTTTTAAACAGTCTTGGTCTGATTATTCCCTTTTCTCCTTACAATACGGCTGCGAGAGTCTTAACGTCTTGGTTTACGTGGATGACTTAATCATTACGGGGACGTCCGCGGGCATGATATCAACGTTTAAGATATATCTAAGCACGTGTTTTCACATGAAGGATTTGGGTATCTTAAAATACTTTCTCGGCATCGAGGTATCTCGTCATGACTCGGGTTTCTAGTTATGCCAACGGAAGTATGCATTGGACATCGTTTCCGAATCGGATTTACTAGCGGCCAAACCAGCGGAATTTCCCATAGAACAAAATCATCATCTCTCATCGGCCACAGGGCAGCTCATTTCTGATCTGGAAAGCTATAGACGGCTTGTGGCACGGCTCATTTATCTCAATGTCACGTGTCTGGATTTAACATATGCGGTTCATATCCTCTCTCAGCTTATGCAGCAACCAAGACAGGAACATTGGGATGTTGCACTCTGAGTTGTTCGATAAATCGAAGGGAGTCCCGGACGAGGCATACTTCTACGCAAAGACAGCGACCTAACTCTTACGGGTTGGAGTGATTCGGATTGGGCAGCATGCTCCAAAACACGGCGCTCGTTAACAGGTTGGTTTGTTCAACTTGGTCATTCACCTATCTCATGGAAGACGAAGAAACAATCGACTGTTTCCCGTTCCTCCACGGAAGCCGAATATCGTGCAATGGCCGTCACTACTTCTGAGCTTCTATGGTTACGAGGACTTATTCAATCTTTTGGCATCTCACATCCCACACTGATGCGTCTTCAATGTGACAATGTCTCGGCTTTATACTTGGCGGCCAACCCTGTATTTCATGAATGCTCGAAGCACATAGAGATTGACTGCCACTTTGTACGAGAACAAATTGTTGACGGTAGCTTGCTTCCCTCCTACGTTCCTTCGAAGACTCAGCACGCGGACCTATTACCAAGGCACTCGGCAAGGCTAGCTTCGACGAACTTCTCGGCAAGTTGGGTGTTCAAGATTTTCATGCGTCAACTTGAGCGGGGGTGTTCTGGGAATCACAGGACAAACATATTGTATGGGCAAATAAGGCAATTAGCATATAGAAGTTTACTAAACTTAGGACTCTTGTTAGGTCAATGTTTCTATGTGTGTATATACGTTCCTAATCCCTACGTGAATAGACAAGTGCAATTCAGTTTCTCTCGGTCCCTTGTAGCAATATCTAGTACAAAAAAACGGTACAATAGCTTCTACAACGTAAATAGACCTATACCTATAGAGGTTATATAAATATATATAGGGTACAATATTATTTTCTCATTTTAAAGGGAATTAAATTTGAAATCATATATATAAAAGTTCTTGCATTTGCAAGAACCACAGGCCTCCACGTCATTTTTTAAAATAAATTTCCAAAAAAGCTTTCAACCGTTACCATTTCTTCATCTGAGTTTCCCACCTATACATCAAAGTCTTCAATGGCAATCAATGCTCACGTTCGATTAACAGGTTTCAGCTTCTATCCCTCTCCCTCCTTCGATTAACAGCTCCAGCGTCTCCCCCTCTGCCCGCTCCAGCTTCTTCCCCTCTCCCCCATCACCCATCGAGTGAACCTATTCCGTCGTTTCTCCCTCTCCCCCTTGAGGTAATCCTTCCGTTTCTTCTCCATAAATCCTCTGTAATTTCCGGTAATCCTTCTATTTCTTCTCCATAATTTATATGTAATTCTGGATTCTAGGTTTCGCTTTAGCTTTTGTCTTCTCCTATCTAATCGTCACCTATCAGTTTCGGAATTCGTTCTATGGTTTGTGTAGGGTTGCGATTTTTTTCTAATCTTATTTCCGGTAGTTGCAGAAGATTTGTCGGTCGTTCATTGTGAAACCCGAAAGCAAGGATTAAAGCTTTGACGGTCGTTCATTATGGGTTGTGTAAAGTATTGTTTCAACGGTTAGTTCAGTCTCTGAAATACCTATTGTTTCAAATTTTGATATACAATCACCGCCAGATGTCTAAATTGAAACCATATCAGATATGAGGCTTGGTATTTATTCGGCAACTAATTACATTATGTACCTAGAGCAACATATTTGGAATATTTTCCTGCTAACTGCGTTGTTCTCTCTGTTTCTTGTCTTCTTTTTAACTTACAGGTAGAGGCTATCTGCGCTGTTAAAGAAAGATAAAAATGGATGCCAAAGTTTCTAGCTCACGCACAAGCTTCATTGATCAAATTGTTGTGTGTATTTCTATTGCTATCTATTTAACTCCCCTCATTGTGTGTATTTCTATTGCTATCTATTTAATTTTGATATAAGAGTTCCTGGATAATCTTTCAGATTCCTGGAGATGTGGTTCTTGATTTATCGAGCATGACTAACTAAACAATCAAGCTTGGCCAATTTGAGGTGTGAGGTAAGTATTAACATGTGCTTGCTTTTTTCAGGATAGTGATGTGATATCTGCAATGAAAGCTGTGTCTGTTGCTTTATTTGGAAAACAGAGCTCTTGTGTTTTTGTTGGAGCTTCTCCATTGTAGTCAATTGTCCATATAGATCTAAATTATTCGATAAGTAATTGCTGATCTGGAACTCTGGTTGAAAAATCATGTCTAACTGTGAGCTTGTCTAATGATTACTATACCAAAGTTTGAGGCAAGTATGATGTGAATGTTCATGTTTCGTTTTCGCAGATCACCAGATCGTGCTGTAAATACAGAAGTCACAGCGGTTTTCTGTATACCGCAGGATAATGATGGGCGGTTTTTGACACAAATGAGGTTAATTATGCTGCTAACGATGATTTTTAGAGTTAATTATTATTAAAGTCATATTTGATAATTTGTTATCTCGGCATGAAGGTGATAGAGGTGTAACTATTTCCAATATATGTATATGCAGACTCAAGTTTTGTGCCACCATTGGTCTATGCCATAATGGGAAGTTCAAGAGATTTGGCGGTGGGGACAGTTGTGGTGGCGTCGTTGCTGACAGCTGCGATGTTAGGAAAAGAAGTTAACGCAGCTGCAAACCCTCAGCTGTACCTTCACCTCGCTTTCACCGCTACTTTCTTCGCCGGCGTTATGCAAACCTCCCTCGGCCTCTTGCGGTATGTCTAAAACGAAATATTTTTTCTTTTAGTGTTATACTCACTCACTGTTCCTTTCAATACCAAAAGGGAAGAGTTTATATTTATTCTGCAATTTGCAAGTGATGCATGCTATTGCAAAAATCAACGGAACTATGTTGAAAGTATTTTCGTTTGCTTTGATATTGCAAGAGGTAAGCTATCACCATTATTCACTCAATTGTATATATAACTCGAAAACCTTATGCTGATATCTTGACGAAAATTCCAGATATCAAAACTCTTTTTGCTTGAAATTTCCTTTTAATTTGAGAGCTTTAGGGTTTATTTATAGCTTCCAAATTCATAATGCATTTGCTTCATTGGTGAAATTAGGCTTGAACAAGAATCTGGATTTTTCTTCAACATGAAGTATTTTGAGGATGAGGTGCACAATGGTAATTGGGATGAGGTAGAAAGATATCTCTCTGGCTTCACCAAAGTTGATGATAATCGATACTCGATGAAAATATTCTTCGAGATCAGGAAGCAGAAATATCTTGAAGCCTTGGATAAGTAAGTATTTTCTTTCATTTATTCCAAAAAATGTGAAATCTATATGTAGAAGGCTTGAATTTGATTGGTAATTGTATGGTGTTTGATGTAGACATGATCGTCCGAAAGCTGTGGATATATTAGTGAAGGATTTGAAAGTATTTTCTACGTTTAACGAAGAGTTCTTCAAGGAAATCACATTATATATAGTCTTATTTATATATATAGATAAATTTATTTAAATTTATTAATTTGGTTTCATGGATTATATATAATTTTCTAATTCTAATTTTAATAATTATCTATTTTATATAATATAATATTCAAATTATATTTTCTATAACAATAAAATTTTAATCAAAATATTAATATTTGTATTGTAAAAATTAATATAAACACCCGCGTATCGCGCGGGATATTACCTAATAGTAGATAAAAGATAGAATATAATTGTTAAGGATGATTTTAAGTAGATCTATTTAAATCTTACTTTTTGTTGTAAGAAAAAATTAATAAGAGAATATTAATTGCGAATATAAAACTATGTGATTTGATAATAAAAACAAAAACAAACATAAAATTAGATTTATGATCTATAGGTCTATGTTTAAATACCTCTGTTGTTGGAAAATATATTAAGTTCGCATATATTTTTAGATATTAATACGTATGTTTCGAAATATTTTCAATTTTATTGGATATAATAGCCATAAATCATCGACCTAACGTCACATTGTTTTCATTAATATTTCTTTTAAATGTTTCCTTTTAGTTAATTTAAATATTTGATTATGAATCAAAGATTTTAAAATTCGTAGGCTGAGAAAATCAATATATATGAATAAGTTTATGTAGTAAACAGATGACATGTTTTTTTTTAAATAATCTCAAACTTTAAGCAAACTAAAGTCCATTGGCGATTATATTTTTACGTATATTATCGTTTGGAATTTTATAAATAATTTTTAGATTTTCTTAAGATATAAATCAAAAGTGTAAGATTTTTTGTATATCATGTGGATTTTACATATATATATATATATATATATAATTATGTATGGTTTGTCTTTTCGGTTTAGTCCAAATTAAACGTGATCGGATTTGATTTTACATTATTGGATTTCTTTATTGAACTAAGTATGGAAGGTTATATGTGTAGAGATCTTTAGTTATATCGTTAAATTCTATGATAGTGTGGAATTAAACAACACAATTGAGAACCGGATAATTAACTAGTTAACTCTCAGTTTTTGGTCTCTGGTTCACACATATTATAGATTAGATTTATTTTTTTATGGATTATTCATTCTGTTACAGACACATAAAAAATACTACATATAATCTCATATTTTTCACACATCTCATCCGTATGAAGTTCTTGACAATTACACGCAGAATTAGAAGATCATGCGATCTTTGATAAACCTAAAGGATATAGTACAACTCATGCGATCTTTGATAAACCTAAAGGATAATCATGGTTTGACATTATTATATTGTGTATGTATTGATAATTAGTGTTTTTTTGTATGACATAAATGTGATAGGTATTTCCAAAGGTTAACCATTACATGAGATGTTTAATTTACGATATTTATTTACTACATTGAGTCGTCTATTGCAAGTCACAGTTAATGTCCAAATAGTAAATTTTGATTTTGCATAGATGTCTTGTGATGGGATTAGATCTTGTGTTATCATTCAATTAATGTTTTATTGAATGTATGTCTATCACGAGCTACCTTTTGTTTTACAATTGTGCAATCAGCATCAAGTATCTTTGCCACCATCAGTTCAATCCCTATGTTGAATGGGTCGAGATTCATTGAATGGAAGAAGCACTTAATGATTGTGCTTGCTTTGATGGTCATGATATTGCGATTAGGGAGGTTCGTCCACCGATACTGGAATCGAGTTCTGTTGAGTGGACCTTGCGATTAGGAAGGTTTAATCCCTATGTTGAATGGGTCGAGGTTTGCTAAATGGAAGGATCACAACAAAATTGAACACTAAGAAACCTCGTCGCACGAGTTTGATGATCATCAAGCATTACATTCCTCCGGTTTTTAGAGCCTTTGTTCCCAATGAGGTGACATTGACTAAGGAATATCTCGAGGCCTTGGAGAAATGACTTGCCAAAAATGATAAAACGAAAACAATCACGCTTTTAGTGGAAATGCAACATGAGTAATCGGGAGTGTATTATGAAAATTTCAAACAACGCCTCTAAGTTAAAGGCACCTGGACTTGGCTTGTTGAAAGATGTTTTAGTGTGCTTGATTTTGATCTCTCTTCCTGCACAATACGGAACAGAGGAACAGAGATTGAGGCATGAAAAACACATAGTGCTTTTGCAGCTACCACCTCAAGAGGCAAGATCGAGAAAAGGAAGAAAGGTTATGAAATCGCTTATTTTGGATCAACTCATGTGCAAAAGAAACAAAATACAGATCAGTCTAAGGTTCAAAAATGTTTTTTTTTTTTTGTCACAAGATAGGTCATATGAGAAATCTTGCACGAAGTATCATACTTGGCATGCGAATAAAGGCTTGACTCTCATTTTGGTTTTTTCTGAGATCAATTTAGTTTTTGTACCAAGTCATACTTTGTGGATTGATTATGATGCTACAACTCACATAAGTATTACTATGAAGGGTTGGCTCCATTACCGAAAGTCGATTGACGATGAAAGAAATATTTATGTAAGTGATGGTAAAGGATAGAAGTGGAAGCGATCGAGCAATTCAGACTCATGATGAAGGCCGATCAATTTCTAAACTTGAAGGGTGTTTTGATTGTATCGTCTTTCAGACGAAACATGATTCAATTTCTGCATTGGAAAATTAGGATTTTCTTGTTCATTTTGAGTCCTTAAGTTTGTCATTTCATTTGGATGTGATTGGATTTATTCATTAATCTTATGCTTGATATTGTCCTTTCATATAATGAAACCTTGCATGTTGGTTCACATAGTGTGAAGTGTAAATTGTTGAATAAAAATTCCATTGGTTTATGGCATAAACGATTAGGTTACATCTCAAAACAGAGAATGGAACATTTAAATTAGACGAAATTATTGAAGAACTCTTATTTTTCAGATTTGGACCATTGTGTCAATTTTATCAAGGGGAAACAGAAAAATGAAGAAGGTAAAAATGTACATATCGAACTTCAGAGACTTTGGAATTGATACATATGAATGTATATGGATCGTTTCCAATGGCTTCTTGGAATGGTCAACACTACTTTGTATCATTTATAGATGATTACAATCGATATGGTTACCTTTATCTAATTCATTAAAAATAACAGGTTTTGGATGTTTCCAAAGCATTTAAGACTGAGGTTGAACTTCAACTTAATAAAAGATCGTTCGATCAGATCGTGGTGGTGAATACTATACTACGGTAGAAATGACATATTAAGTGAAAAACGTTCAGGGTCATTTGCCAAATATCTCGAAGAATGTAGCATCCTTCCCCAATACACAATGTCAGGTACACCTAGTGATGTGGTTAATCTCAAGTAATAATTGACATAGACTAACGCTTTCGCAAGAATACGGATCGTGTAGCACCAGGGTCGAACACGAGGAATCGATGCAACTCTAGAGCTAGTAAACTAAAGAATAGGACGTGTAAAATCAATAAGTGGTGGGAATGCGATTAAAGATAAACCAACTAACTAACTATCGAATTAAACTCAATGAACTGAACACCACAGGTTTCGAGAGATGCACGATGATGCAACGAAGTTCTAACAAGATCATGGTTATAGATATCGTTGCGTATTCGGGGAATTCAAGCTCTTTTCTAGGGAATGACTCTCCCGATGCCTAAACCCACTATCTAGCATGCGTACTACCAATCTCTCAATTGTGTAATCTCACCTACTAGATGCATTAAGATCAGTAAGTGACCCGCTTGGGTGCGGCGCGGAAGGTTACGCGGGGTCGCGATGCAAGAATAGGGAGCCCGCTTAGGCTGAGATGCTGTCCGCTCGGGCTGGCTTGCTGCCCGCTGGGGCTGAGGCCCCGAGCATGGTTTTTCTTGCCCGACTCGTGAAAAATTTGCTGGACAAAATCGCCGTAACATTTGTCCGCTCGGGCTAGGGAAGTACCCGCACGGGTAGTGACTTTTCCTTGCCGATTCTTGTCTCGTTTGTCCCGTGATGATCCTCGATGTTTGTACTTTATCTTGGTACGTCCTTTAGCTCCAAAATGACTGAAAACGGGATGATCATTATGCTTAATGCTTGGTAAAATCAAATGAATGATGAAACTAACTATGAAAATAGATGAAAATACTAGAACAAAATAGACGTTATCACCTAGCATGAATTCTATTGCAGAGAGACAAAACCGTATACTTCAAGAAATTGTGAGAAGTGTAATGTTGTTCTCTACTCTCCCAAAATTCTTGTGGGGTGAGGCATTAAACATAGCAGTTTATATCTTGAGTAGAGTACCAACTAAAGCAACAATTAAGATTCCATATGAGTTATGGACGAGTAGATGTCCTAGCTTAAAGCATTTTCACATTTGGGAATATCCAACCGAGGCTCGATCTTATCTACCCGATTAAAAGAAACTATATTCCAAAACCATGAGTTGTTATTTTGTTGGATACTCAGAAAGATCTAAGAGGTATAAATTCTTTGATCCGACGAAAAAGACGATCTTTGAGACGAGAGTAGTGACGTTCTTTGATGACATCGAACCTGGAAAAAGGGATGACAAATTTTGTTTTGGAGAGGATAAGGATGAGACTTTTGTTTCATAAAATATAATGATTCCTATCCTGATTATTGTGGCTAACAATGATTTTATTCATGTTGCTCGAGCTAAAAATTAAGATATTCCAAATGTCATTCCTGAAATCCATACAGAACAAGTTCATGAACGTCAAGAACACTTACATCAAAAAATTGTGCCACATAGGTCCACTCGAGAAAGAACAAATGTTATTTCTGATGAGTATATAATATTTCTGGTAGAACATAAGGATGACATTAGATTGATGGAAGATGATCCGTTTAACTGTTTTCAAACCATTTAAATTGTTAACTTTCAAAAGTGGACCGATGCCATGAATGAAAAGATTAATATATGGAGGCAATGGCGTTTGGGATCTTTTCCCTTTGCATGAAGGTGCAAAATCCGTTGGATGTAAATGAATACTCGAAACCAAACAAGATTTGCATAGACTACAAAGAGATTTTCTTTTCAGTTTCATCGAAGACTCTTTGAGAGTATTGATGGCATTCACAGTTCATTATGATTTTAGAGCTACATTAGATGGATGTTAACACAGCCTTTCTCAATTATGACATTGAAGAGACTATTTATATGGTGTAACTAGAACACTTTGTGGTCAGAGTTCCAAAGAAAATGGTTTGCAATATAAGGAAGTCCATATATGGTTTGAAGCAAGTCTTTCACCAATGGTATCACAAGTTTCATCGTGTAATCATCTTATATGGTTTTGAGTTAAACCAAGTAGATAATTGTGTATACCAAGAGATCGGTGGGATAAAATTTATCTTGATAATCTTTTACGTGGATGATATCCTTATTGCTACAAACGATGTAGTGTTATGCGTAAAACTAAGAAATTTATTTCGGATAAATTTGAGATGAAAGATCTTGGTGATACCTCTTTTGTATTGGGTATAAAAATACATCGAGATCGCCCTCAGGGTATATTAGGTTTATTATAAAAGAATTACATCGATAAAGTTCTAGAGCGGTTTGGCAGGAAAGGATGTAAAGATATAGATACTCTTCTTTCTAAGGGTTATAAAGTTCAGTCTTAAACAGTGTCCAAAAACTAAACTAGAGATTTAGGAAATGAGGAAAATTCCTTATGCTTCAACTATAGGGAGTCTAATGTATGCACAGGTCTGCATACGACATGATTTGGTATACATTGTTGGCGTTTTGGAAAAATACTTAAGCAACCCCGAGATTGATCATTGGAAAGTAGCCAAACGGGTGATGCAATATCTTCATAAGACAAAGGATCATATGCTTGCGTACAGAAGATCAGATCAGCTCGAGATCACTGGTTATTCAGATTAAGATTATGTGAGGTGCCTCGCTAGTCTTCGATCCACTTTAGGCTATATATTTCTTCTCACTGGTGGGGCTATTTATATGAAGGATATTAGGATATTATTGTATTATTGTAATTTTCTATTCCCTAATTAGGTTAAATCCTTAACCTCTTGTACATATAGCCGTTTAAGGCTTTTGAGTGAATACAATTTCGAAATTATCATTCACATGGTACCAGAGCGGAAATCGTCTCACGACGTAACCCTAGCCGCCTAACCCTAGCCGCCGAACCTTCTTTTTTTTTCACCAGCACGGAATTACATCGACCCGTCGATCCAGACATCGCTGCACACAGCCTCCCCAACCGTCCGCACAATTATCGCGCCGCATCCTGCCTCACCCGTTTGCTGATTTCTCGCGCCGCGTCCTGCATCCATGTCGCACATCCCGGAGCCGTCGAATCGCATCGAGTCTGTGAGCATGTTCGATCCGCAACAGCCACAGAAACTCCTCTTCGCTTGCAACATGTCAAGCGTTACAAAACTCACTCCGACAAATTACCTCACTTGGAGCGTCCAGATCCGTTCTCTCCTCAAAGGCTACAATCTTGAGTGCTTCATCACCGAAGACTCCATTGTGCCGCCAGCCACGATTCACATCGATGGAATCCAGCAATCCAATCCCGCCTTCAGCCCGTGGAAGCACCAGGACATATTGCTCTTCAGTTCCTTGCTTGGCGCACTCTCCCTCCGCTTCAACCGGTCATCGCTCGAGCCACCTCCGTTCGAGAAGCTTGGCGAACCCTAGCCAACATCTATGGCAAAGCCTCCCGTGGTCATGTCAAACAACTATGAGATCAAATCAAACGCTGTGTCAAAGGACGAACTCTCACTCCTCGGGAAACCGATGGATCACGAGGATGTTCTTGAAGCCATCCTTGATGGACTGCCGGAGGAGTACAAACCTGTAGCTGATGTGATCAATGCAAAAGACACAGCAATTTCCATTGAAGAGCTGCACAAAAAACTCCTCAATCATGAGGCGAAATTGGCCGTGGAACTCCCTCCGCCCGCCACTGCCCTACCGGTCACGGCTCACCTTGCCGCTGCTCGTCCTAAACCACGAAACCCTAATTCTCAATGGAGTCGCAACAATAACAGGACCTCCACGGGTGGTTACCGAGGCCGATGCCAAGCTTGCGGAACTCAAGGACACAGTGTGAAGTTCTGCAACCAATTCCGATTCATATCCATGAACTCATCCCTGGATCCGATTCAACAACGGTGGACACCCCCTCAACGTCCGTGGCCGCCTGTTGCACACGTTGCTACGTATCCTACATATGATACCTCGAGTTGGCTTCTTGACAGTGGTGCCTCACATCACATCACTTCCGACTTGCAGAACCTATCACTCCACAGTCCGTATGAAGGAGGCGAGGAAGTCACCATAGCCGATGGCTCCGGACAGCCCACTCTTTTTTTTTTCGGCCACCCCAGCCGCGCACCCCACTGGTCTGGCCGCCGCACTCTACCCCTTTTTCCGTCGCTGCTCCGACGTCTCACCCACCGTTGTCTTCTCCAACCTTAAGCCCACCGTTTCCACTTGGCATTCACGTCTAGGACATCCGTCACTACCCATCCTCAAACACGCCTTGTCCAAGGTTCACATTCCGCTAGTTCGAGAGTCTTTCGTTTCTCCATGCAATTCTTGTCTTAGTAATAAGAGTCACAAACTTCTGTTTCATGAGTCATCTATTGTTTCTTCTCGTCCGCTTGAATTTATTTTCTCGGATTTATGGACATCTCCTATTATTTCAACGGATGGTTTCAAGTATTATGTTCTTTTTGTTGATCATTTTACGTGTTATCCTTGGCTTTATCCGCTCAAACAAAAATCACAAGTTCGAGCAACTTTTATTGCGTTTAAATCTCTTGTCGAAACAAAGTTTAACACTAAAATCGTCAATCTTTACACCGATAACGGTGGGGAATACATAGCCCTTGCATCTTTTCTTTCGGAGAATGGCATCTCACACTATACAACCCCTCCACACACCCCCGAGCATAATGGGATATCCGAACGCTGACATCGTCACATTGTCTAGACCGGATTATCTCTTCTTATGCATGCCTCCCTACCACTACCCTATTGGTCTTATGCCTTCACGGCCGCGGTTTATCTTATAAACCGAATGCCAACTCCTCTCCTCTCCTATGCCTCACCCTACGAAACCCTCTTCCAAACACCACCGAATCTCCATAAACTTAAAATCTTTGGCTGTTTGTGCTACCCTTGGCTAAGTCCTTATGCTTCTCACAAACTAGACCCTAGATCCGCTCCTTGTGTCTTCCTTGGCTACTCCAACACCCAAAGTGCGTATCTTTATCTTGACCTATCCAAACTCTGTGTCTTCGTCTCTCGTCACGTTGTCTTCCATGAATCTGTATTTCCCTTTGCTAACCTTTCCAAATCCGTCACCCATCCTGACATACCCGTCGCCTCCCCATCCTCCAATGGTCCTTCTCTATCACCCATCCAGCCCTCTACCTTGATCAATGTTGAGAGTGACACGGACACTAGCCACGCTGCGGACTCCTCTCCTTCCTCCACTCCAGCTTCGCCCTCTAACACGGCCCGTGCTCCTACCGTTGTGGAACCAGCCACTCAAAACGTGCATCCAATGGTACCCCGCAGCAAGGCCACTGTCATTCGATCTAATCCTCCGTTTGCGAATGTGTGTACAGGTTCTCTTGACGAAACCGAACCCGCAACAGCAACACAAGCCCTCCGCAACACCAAATGGAGACAAACCATGAGTGATGTACGCAACAACACATGGGAACTTGTATCTCCTCAAACCGCAAGCAATGTTGTTGGATGCAAATGGGTTTTCCGTATCAAACGAAACCCCGATGGCTCAAATGATCGCTACAAGGCTCGCTTGGTTGCTAAAGGCTTTCATCAACGTCGGGGAGTGGATTTTCACGAGACTTTCAGTCCAGTGGTCAAGCCCGCAACCATCCACACCGTGCTTAGCCTTGTGGTCTCCAACGGATGGCATATAAATCAGCTTGATGTCAACAATGCCTTCCTTCAAGGCAAACTCACCGAAGATGTATACATGGAGCAACCACCTGGATTTATTGACAAGGATCACCCTCTTCACATTTGCAAACTCCGGAAAGCTATCTATGGTCTCAAACAAGCACCCCGTGCATGGTACTCTGAATTACGGACTTTTTTGCTTGGCAATGGCTTCAAGAATTCTCTTGCGGACACTTCACTCTTTGTAATCAACATGCCAACAACAAAGCTCTATGTTCTCAACTATGTCGATGATATGATCATCACGGGCTCTTCCTCCACTCACATTCAGACCTTCATCAAGTTGTTGGTGTCTCGGTTCTCCATTAAAGACCTTGGTGCTCTCACCTTCTTTCTAGGAATTGAAGCCACGAGGACATCACAGGGTCTCCACTTGTCGCAGCAGAATTATATCACGGATCTTCTCATTCGGACAAACATGAATGAGGCGAAGCCTGTCTCTACACCATTGCCATCGACCTCACGGCTCACCATTTCCTCGAGCTTACCTCTTTTCGACCCAACCGAATTTCGACAAGTCATTGGGAGCCTACAATATCTTGCCCTCACACGTCCGGACGTGAGCTATGCTATCAACAAATTGTCTCAATTCATGCATCAACCGACGGATGAGCATTGGCTATGCACCAAACGTGTGCTTCGTTATCTTGCTGGCTCTCGTGCACAAGGTATCTTTCTTGCAGCTCAAAACACTTTGTCTCTTCATGCTTTCAGCGATGTGAATTGGGCTGGAGACTCATCTGACTTCAAATCCATGGGAGCATACATTGTTTATCTTGGCAAGCATCTGATATCGTGGTCCTCCAAGAAACAAAATGGCCACTCACGATCATCCACCGAGGCGGAATATCGGTCCGTTGCCAACACCTCGGCCGAAATTTGTTGGCTAGGCAATCTTCTCATGGAACTTGGTGTTATCCTCATGTCGGCTCCAACTATTTATTGTGACAATATTGGAGCTACTTATCTCAGCGCCAATCCGGTTTTTCACTCCCGTATGAAGCACCTCGCACTTGATTACTTCTTTGTCCGTGGCCAAATTGAAGCTGGTACTCTTCGAGTCTCTCACGTGCACTCCAAAGACCAACTCGCCGACATCCTCACCAAACCTCTAGCGCGGTTACAGTTCCACGAGTTGTGTTCCAAGATTGGAATCACCTCGGGTGATTCATCTTGCGGGGCGTATGAAGGATATTAGGATATTATTGTATTAAGGGTATTATTGTAATTTTCTATTCCTTAATTAGGTTAAATCCTAAACCTCTTGTACATATAGCCGTTTAAGGCTTTTGAGTGAATACAATTTCGAAATTATCATTCACAATTTATTGGCGTAGTGTTAAGCAAAAACTCATGGCATCGTCCATAATAGAGGCAGCATATGTAGTATGTTATGAGGCATCTAATCAATCTTTATGGTTGTGGAATCTTGTCATAGGACTACACATTATGTCGGGTGTGGATAGACCGCTAAAAAATTATTATGCCAATTGTTCTGCATTAGTTTACTCTAACCACTACAAGAGTACTACATAGTCAAAACACATTGATATTAATTATATTATATTGATAATATAATCTACCCTTAAAATATTGATAATCCCATATTACCCTTGTCGATAATTTTTCTCTCTCCTCTAGAGCACCTCTACTTCTCTCTCTCCTGTGACGCGCAAATTACTGTTCCCCCACACCACAACAGATTTGGCGAGAGTAGCTTGAAGTGGGCATCAGATTCGCTGCCAATAGGTTAAAATCATTTGTTGTCAACAAAGAAGCTTGCAATTAAGCACGTTCCGTAGAAAAACCAGATATGTATAGTGAGTTTTTCGTGTTTCTCTTGTGTTTATTGCGATTATTGAAAACGAGTCTAAACGAGTCATATTTATTGCAATGTCAAAGGTGACAGAGTAGGTCACAGAGTCGTACGGTCGCACTGGGTCACAGAGTCTCATCGAGGGGTCAAAGGAATCAAAGGTCGTCATAGGGGTCCAAGGGTAAAGGGGTCGCAAAGGGTCAAAGGGTCGCAGAGGTCCAAGGGTCGGATGGGAAAGGGGTCGCAAAGGGTTCAAAGGGTCGCATGGGTCCAAGGGTCGCATTGGAAAGGGGTCGCAAAGGGTTCAAAGGTTCGCAGAGGTAAAGGGGTCACAGGGGTCGCAGAGGTCCAAGGGTCGCAGAGGTAAAGGGGTCGAAGGGGTCCAAGGGTCGCATAGGTAAAGGGGTCGCAGGGGTCCAAGGGTCGCATGGGAAAGGGTTCGCAAAGGGTTGAAAGGGTCGCAAAAGGTTGCAAGGGTCGCATGGATACAAGGGTCGCAAAGGAATACAAGGGTTGCAGAGGTACAAGGGTCGCAAAGGGGTACAAGGGTCGCAGAGGGGTCAAAGGGTCGCAGGGATCAAAGGGTCGCACAGTCGCACTGGGTCACAGAGTCTCATTGAGTCGCACGGTCGCCGTGGGTCACAGAATTTACCCCTCTTTTTATGTTTTTGTTACAGGTATAATGGATACGATGGATGAGAAAATCACACTAACTTATTTTTGTTGCATAAAAAGATAGGAGGTGTAATGGATAAAAAGGGACAAGGGTCGCAGAGGGACTAGGGTCGTAGAGGGACGAGGGTTGCAGAGGTACAAGCGTCGCAGAGGACAAGGGTCGCAGTGAACCTCTGCGACCCTTGAACCTCTGCTACCCTTGAACCTCTGCGACCCTTGACCCTGCGACCCTATTACCCCTGCGACTCCTTTTATTATTATAAAGAAACTTTAAAAAAAAACAATGTACCAAATATATAAAAATAACAATGTTACAAATATTTAAAGGGCTAACTTCAAAAATACCCTCGTAGGGTTAAAACACTTCAAAAATACCCTTCCCGAAAAAGAAAAAAATTTTAACTTCAAAAATACCCTTATAAATGTTGATATTCCCAAAATACCCCTGCGACCCTACGACCCAGTTCGACCCAGCGACCCAGTTCGACCCTGCAACCCAACGACTCACTCCGACCCTACGACCCAGTTCGACCCTATGACCCAGTTTGACCCTAGGACCCCAGCGACCCTTGTACCTCTTCGAACATTGGACCCCTGCGACCCTTGTCCCTCTACGACCCTTGGACCCTTGCGACCCTTGTCCCTCGGCGACCTTTGGACCCCTGCGACCCTTGTTCCTCTGCGACCCTTGGACCCCTACGACCCTTGTTCCTCTGCGACCCTTGGACCCCTGCGACCCTTGTCCCTCTACAACTCTTGTTACAATAATACTAAATCCAAAAAACAGCGGTACTAACAATATAGTTAAAATAATTTAGTATTTACAAATTATTTACACATAATATGAATAATTTTTTAAAAAAATTACAATGTACAATGTTGAATTATCCATTCCCAAAATTATGTTACAAATAAACTGTTAAAAAAATAACAATGTACCAAATTACATCTTCCATAATCAACGAGTAAACATTTTTTAGACCCTCGTGCGACCCTTTTCCCCCTCCGACCCTTGTCTCCCTTCGACCCTTGTACCTCTGCGACCACTTGGATCACGGCGACCCTTATCTCCCTCGAACCTTGTACCTCTGCAACCCTTTTACCTCTGCGACCCTTGGACCCCTGCGCCTTTGTCTCCCTCGCAGGGTCAAGGGTCGCAGGGTCAAGGGTCGAATGGGTAAAAGGTTCGCAAGGGACAAATGGTGCAACCCTTGCGACCCTTTGCGCTTTATTATTTACAAATAATATGAATAATTTTTTAAAAAATTACAATGTACAAAGTTGAATTATCCATTCCCAAAATCATGTTACATATAAACTGTTAAAAAAGAACAAGTTGAATCAACGAGTAAACATTTTTTAGACCCTTGGACCGTGCGACCCTTGTACCCTCTGCGACCCTTGTCTCCCTTCGACCCTTGGACCGTGCGACCCTTGTACCCTCTGCTACCCTTCCCTCTACAACAACCCTTATCTCCCTTCGACCCTTGTCTCCCTGGTGTCCAGTTCGACTTTGAGGGTACAACCCACGTTAAAGCCATTATCGTGACAAAAATTTTTCCAACCCCTGGTGATGCTAGCGCCACCGCATTTTACAGGCCTTAGATCTTCTTCCCAAATGTTTGTGTAATTGGTTATCAACTCAACCTTACATCGTCTACCGCAAAGACCATTCAACCTCGCAAACTCTATCGAAAGTGTCTGCGATAACCGAATAAATTTACAACAACGCCAAACTAATGCATATACAGCTTGATTTGATGAATCGAATAAATCGGGTTGAGTTCACTTACCACTACATCTACGGCTAGATTTGAACGCGTGACTGGTACCGTGACTGGCTAGATTTGAATCGCCGTCACCAGTCGTTTGCATTTTCGGCAAGATGATGATGATGATGATGAGAGTTAGAAAGAGAGAGAGTGTGTCGTTATTAGAAAAAAGGAAACGGCTGGAATACGAAAAGACATGACCCTGACATCGAATCGCCGTCAGATTGAATTCGAAAAGTTTATTCAAATTTTGGTGAAAAGTTCGGCGGGAATTCTGGTGAAAATGAAAAAAAATGTCAAAAACCAATCAAAATTGAGGGTGGCATGGGTTGCATATATGCGAACTCGACGAATTTACGGGTTTATGATGATAAAATGCCAAAAACCAATCAAAACAATACATGTACAACGTAAAACTAATTAATGCCAAATGAGGGTCGCATGGGTCGCATGGCCGCATATATTGATGAATAGATGCAAACTCAGCGAATTTACGGGTTTAGGATGATAAAATGACAAAAACCAATCAAGCAATACATTTACAACGTCAAACTAATTAATTCCAAATGAGGGTCGCATGGGTCGCATGGTCGCATATATTGATGAATAGATGCGAACTCGATGAATTTATGGGTTTATGATGATAAAATGACAAAAACCAATCAAAACAATACATTTACAACGTCAATCAATGGTTAAAACAGATTATGACCCATGTGTACCTAGGATAGTAGTGTTTTAAGAACTCGGCGGATGATTAAAAATTACATTTAACATTTTGTTCAAATGTCGATATTATTTATATTATTATCTATATTGATTCTAAATTAGACATATACAACCCAAATATATTGACATGGGTTGCTTGGTCACATATATGAATGAATAGATGCGAACTCGACGAATTTACGGGTTTATGATGATAAAATGCCAAAAACCAATCAAAACAATACATTTACAACGTCAAACTAATTAATGCCAAATGAGGGTCGCATGAAGGTCACATGGGTCGCATGGTCGCATATATTGATGAATAGATGCGAACTCGACGAATTTACGAGTTTATGATGATAAAATGACAAAAACCAATTAAAACAATACCTTTACAAAGTCAATCAACGGTTAAAACAGATTGTGACCCATGTGCACCTAGTTGAGTTGTGTATAACCAATGCATGTGTTTCAAAAGTGAGAGTAGTGTTTTAAGAACTCGGCATATGATTAAACAATACATTTAACATTTTGTTCAAATGTCATTATTATTTATATTGTTATCTATATTGATTCTAAATTAGACATATACAACTCAAATATATTGATAATGGCATGGGTCGCTTGGTCGCATATATGGATGAATAGATGCGAAATCGACGAATTTACTAGTTTATAATGATAAAATGACAAAAACCAATCAAAACAATACATTTACAACGTCAAACTAATTAATGCCAATGAGGGTCGCATGGGTCGCATGGATCGCATGGTCGCATATATTGATGAATAGATGCCAACTCGACGAATTTACAGGTTTATGATGATAAAATGCGAAAGACCAATCAAAACAATGCATCTACAACGCCAAACTAATTAATGCCAAATGAGGGTCGCATGGGTCGCATGAGTTCATTGGAGAGATATTTCATTAGCAGAGAGTGACCAAACACCGTCACCTAAGTCATCTCCTGCCATGTACTTCGTCTTCCAGTCACATTTGAAGAGCGACCCAACACCGTCACCTAAGTCACCCCCGTAACTCGTCAGTGACTGCATAGAGCCTGAGTCCGCCGATTACCAAGACCTTGAGTAACACATAGACAGCACGATGCCCTGCGTCGACAATGCTGACTGTGCCACGCAGGTCACAAAGGTAAAAAAGATTTTTCATAGAAATATGGGTTAGATACGCATACTAAGAGAAGAGACGTAGACGTTAACTTATATACATGGGTCGGAAGGGTC
>CM071860.1:47796553-47810557 GCA_036759665.1 Gynandropsis gynandra | reverse complement strand
AAAAAAAAATAACACACAGGAATACATATGACACAAAACTCTGTGAGACTAAGGGTTTAAAAAAACTTACATCATCTTCAAGCCATACGTTGGCCTGTAATATAATCTCACAAAACTTTGGCCCCCGGGGAATATCTAGCTCAGATTTCCACCACCGCTCATGTCGAGGTGCCTTCAGGAACCAATATAGATTAGTCAACTTGTCACTGCTAGCGTCAATGAAGGAAGGAAATCGGTTTATCAAGCCCTTTATTAATCCCTTGGGATTCCACACAAACTCCTCTTCCCCTTCAGGTTCTTGAACCACTGTTCTTGCTCTTTTCGCCGATGAAGGTTCAACATATGGTGCAGACTCCTTCGATAAAGGTCCAGCACCTGCATACAATTTACCTCATTAAACATATGGCGACCAATGCGACCTATGCGACCCATGCTCCCCATGCGACCAATGCGACCCATGCGACCTATGCGACCCATGCGACCTATGCAGCCTCAAATGATCGTACTTACTTGGTTCGTTACATTGATTATGTAACACATGCGACCCATTTGAATTTAGTGACCCAGTGACACATGCGACATATGAAACCCATGCGACCCATGCGACTCTAACGACCCTGCGGCTTACGCGACCCTACGACTCTAACGACCCTACGACTTATGCGACCCTACGACTTATATGTCTCGATGGAAATTGACACTCAAATGAACTTTTCACTAAATATTACTTACTTGGTGCAACTTTCTCGGCAGCCTTTGATTTTGGATTAGGCATATGAATCTCGGCATCCCTTAGAAGGTCTCTTACGGCGTTGATGATTCTCTTCTCTGACTTCCTTATTTCCCCTATTAATTTCTGCGACCCTACGACTTATGCGACCTACAACTTATATGTCTCGATGGAAATTGACACTCAAATGACCTTTTCACTAAATATTACTTACTTAGTGCTACTTTCTCGGCAGCCTTTGATTTTGGATTAGGAATATGAATCCCGGCATCCCTTAGAAGGTCTCTTACAGTGTTGATGATTCTCTTCTCCGACTTCCTTATTTACCCTATTAATTTCTACTCCAGTATCAGAGGGACTGCAGCATCAGTATCAGCATCACTCCCGTTGCTGCTGCTGATTGTAGCCATTTTCCTTCTCGCCAACTTCAAATCGATCCCTCTCAAGTTCGACATCACTTATTTTTTTCTTGCTATAGACTTTTAAACAGGTTTCACGTTGAAAAACTCACATTTCTTTCTTACTATAAACTTTTAAACAGGTTTCACGTCGAAAAACTGTTCAGCTTTCTCGTTTTTTACAGTTTTTCACGTCGGAGAACTGCCGAACGTGGGTTTTTCCACGTTCGAACATTAAGGGCAAGTTTTTCTTTTCTTCAGTTTTTTTTTCGGATTTAATAATTATTTTAGGGAAGGGTATTTTTGAAGTGGTTTAGCCCTATAAGGGTATTTCTGATATTCCGTCTGTTTAAAAAATAACAATGTACCAAATATTTAAAAAATAACAATGTACCAAATATCAAGTTAATCTCAGGGTGGAGGGATACATTTTCCATTACTAAGTACATCAGCCGCAATCTTCTCACGCATGGAAATAATATTATCATCGCAAATGCAGTCCAAATCATTATGTATTTTCATTACCGCGGCTTCTAAGTATTTGTAGGAGTAAACACCACAGTCATTCCCGCTTGCGTTTTGTACACCTTTATAATACCCATATTTCCATTTACCTTGTCCAGATGCCAAAGAAGCAAACCCTCCGAGAATGAACATCTTGGGGATAGCTTTTCTTAGATTCTTAATTACCAGATCAATATGCGTTACCTTAAGCCTCGTCTGACAGTCGTATACTGTGATGCATTGGGTTTTGAAATCCGCTTTGATGGCTACCCAATGACATCATGTATATATATTACTGATCGATGTAATGTTTAGAACCGCGACAAAGCCTTCGAAAGAACTAATTGGTTCCGTACTTCTTAATGGATACTTGCCATTCAAACAATCACTAAGAGGTTCCGGTAAAGTGTCCATATTCACGTACGACCAATGCTTGAGGATCTCCGTGAAAAACATAGGACAAATGTAACGTTTCTTAAATATCGCGGGGAATGTCTTCATGTGACAATACTGCATCAACAACGCCTCCTCCAATTGCTGCAAAAAATAAAAAAAAACTAACACACATGAATACATATGGCACAAAATGACCTCTGTGACTTCGGGTTTAAAATAACTTACCTCATCTTCAAACCATACGTTGGGCGTTAATATAACCTTCGAAAACTCTGGCCCCTGGGGAGTATCTAGATCAGATTTCCACCAACTCTCATGTCCAGGTTTCTTCTGGAACGTATATAGAGCAGTCAACCTTTCACCCTTTGCGTCAATGAACAAAGGTTCTCGGGTTATCGAGCCCTTTTCCAATCCCTTGGGCATCCACCAGAACGAAGGTTCTTCATCCACCTTTTTATCGAATTCTTGAACCACCCTTTTCGGGTTCTTGAACAACCTTCTTTTCGGGTTCTTGAACAACCTTCTTTTCGGGTTCTTGGACTCCACCAACATCTTTCCCTCGCCCTCACTCTCTCCCTCGCACTTTTCTTGCTCTTTTCGCCAGTGGAGGATCAACATTTGCCTTCCGTGGTCTTAAAACGCGTTTACGAACCGGCAGAGGTTCAACATATGGCGCAGAATCCTTCGATAAAGGTCCAGCACCTGCATAAAATTTACTTCATTAAACATATGGCGACCAATGCAACCCTGCGTCCCATGCGACCTATGCAGACCCATACGACCCATTCGATCTTTTGTGACCCATTCGACCCATACAAATGACCCATACGACCCATACGAACAATTAGACCCATTAGACCCATACGACCCATGCGACCAATACGACCATTTTGACTTAAAAGACCGTACTTACTTGGTGGAACCTCCTTATCCTTAGAGGAGACCTCTTCGAGAGGATCCACTGTAGTATCCTCGGAAGGAACCTCCTTATCCTTAGAGGGGGTCTCTTCGACAGGACCGACTATAGGTTCCTCGGAAGGAACCTCCTTAGGGGGGCCTCTTCGATAGGACCCACTGTAGGTTCCTCGGAAGGAACCTCCTTAGAGGCGCCCTCTTCGACTGGACCGACTGTAGGTTCCTCGGAAGGAACCCCCTTAGGGGCGCCCTCTTCAACAGGACCGACTGTAGGTTCCTCGGAAGGAACCTCCTTAGGGGCACCCTCTTCGACTGGACCGACTGTAGTTTCCTCGTCAGCGACTTCATCGACAGTAACCACTGGAGCATCTGCATAAAATTCCTTCATTCATTAGATGCGACCCTTCTACTTATACGACCGTGCGACTTATGCGTCTTTTGCGACCCATGCGACCCTTGCGACCCTTGCCGACTCTCGATGGAAATTGACTTAAATGAACTTTTTCACTATTTATTACTTACTTGGTGGAATTTCATCAGGAGCAACGGCTGTAGTAACCTCTCTGGAAATGTATTCAGTTAGAGGAATGGTGGCGGCATATGTGATATTTTCAATTAATCTCGAAATATTTGCCAAATCCTTTTCTGAGCTATATCCAGAGTCATTTTCAGACTCTAACTCAACCGGCTTTTCTTTTGGCACTGGATATGAACGTTGAAAGAATTCATCATCTCTAACACTGCCGGAAGATTGGTTTGCGGTGCTCGCATCTATCTCGACAGATTTTGATTTTGCCTTTTCAGCACCTTTGGGATTTGTCGCCTCTGCTTTTGTATTAGGAAAATGAAACCCGGCATCCCTTAGAAGATCTCTGACAACGTTGATGATTCTTTTCTCCGACTTCTTTATTTCCTTTACTAATTTCTGCTCCAGTGTCAGATAGACTGCAGCTTCATCTTCATCCTCACCTTCTCTTTCAGCTTCAGCTTCAGCATCACCATCTCTTTCTTCATCACCTTCAGCATCAGCTTCATCATCTTCAAGCTCTATCATTTTTTCACCCACGCTCTTTTTCCTCTTAGTCCCCTTCCCTTTCCCCTTCCCTTTCCCCTTCTTTTGATCACCAAGAACTGCTTTTCGCGTCAGCAATTCTTGCTCACGGATGTCCTTCTAACAAATTCCCTTCGGATTTTTACGAATATGTTCCATCCATATCTGAACATCGGGATCGCGGCATCCCTCATAGTCGTCCAGATCAAAAACTAAACCTACCTCTTCGTGTTCAGCACGAAGAATACTTCGAATATCCTGAAAAACAAAAAATAACCACTATTACCCTCTGTGACCCTTGTTTTTCTTGTGACCTTTGTGTAATTGTTACCTTAGAATCTCCGATCAGCCTTATCACGTCTACATACTTCAGGTTAATACTGGATCTAACCATCTTCTTGCACATTCTTGGGCATGATGAATCCGCATCCATAACATCAACATACCATCCCTTTCCGCCCAAACTAAGGATGGTTTCGGAAGGAAGTAACTGCAACATTAAAACAAAATGATAAGAATGCAAAAAGTACGAAAAAATTCAAGTTATTCGAATAATATATACAACTTACCATTAGTGGGATCATGAAACCGCCACAATACCATTTTGGTTTCGGTGATTCCCCGCTAACGTGCTTGCGGCAAGTATCCACAATCTTCTCGAATGTGTAACGCCCCCATGGAAAGCCTTCACAAAATTCCAAATCATCAACCATGTCAATGAGATCATGGCTGATAGAGTTGTCTGATGAAGGCTTGTGAGCCATAACTTGCGCCAACAACAACAAATTTTCCAACCTCTTCCGGTCCTTGTCATTCTTCGCCTTCACAAGCTTTCCAATGATTTGTGCGGGGGTCACCTTTCCACGGCCGAAATTCTTTCGCCTAAATGTATCACTCCTTTTGGACTCTCATCCTTTGGGATATGGTCCGCAGTTCAATCCGGAAATTAGTGTGTGCTCCACTATAGAGTACCGGATGGGAACACCGTTTAAGACGAACCACAACTCCTTGTCTCGTACAATCACGGAGTGATTTAGGAGGATAGACATTTGAACCTTAGTCAATGTGGAGTCACATTGGAAATAGAATAAATGCTTAAATTGTGATTCCTTGTCGAAGTAATGCAACTCGTATTCATCTAAGATTCCTATTAGCTTCGTTATTGTCTCGTGAGGATAACACTTGGTGGTGATCTTTGGCATTCTGTCCATGTGCTTGAATTCATACACAAACTCCGGCTTTGGCGCCACCTACAAAATGACCCCCCTGCGACGCTCAAGCGACGATTGCGACCCAAACCGACTCACTAAGACAACCGACTCAAACGACCATTAGACTCCCTACGATGTTCAAGCGGCCATTGCGACCCAAATCGACTCACTGAGACTCAACAGACTCATTGACACTCACACCCATTTCAAATCAATAAACCATTCTGGGACTCGACAGCCTGCAAAACCCTAGAAATCGACGCTCAACCGACCATTGCGACCCAAACCGACTCATTGAGACAACCGACTCTTGCGACTCAACCGACTCACTAAGACTCAACCGACTCATTGACACTCACACCCATTTCAAATCAATAAACCATTTTGGGACTCGACAGCCTGCAAAACCCTAGAAATCTATCTACTTACACTTATTGACGCCATTGAAGATTGACTCGTGCTCTCTTCCTCACTGTTGCTGCTGCTGATTCTAGCCATTTCGTTCTTGCCAACTTCGAATCGATCCCTCTCAAGTTCGAAATCACTTGTTCTTTTTTTATTTTGACACGATTTGACAGTTTTTCACGTCGAAAAACTGCAGAACGTGGGTTTTTTCACGTTCGAAAATTAAGGATAAATTTGTCTTTTCTCCAATTCTTTTTCCCGATTAAATAATTATTTCAGGGAAGGATATTTTTGAAGCGTTTTAGCCCTGCGATGATATATCTGATATTCTACCTATTAAAATAGAACCCCGGACGAATAGTATTTGTGGTTCCCAAAAAAATATTTTATTTTTCTTCTCCTTTTGCATGGTCAAGTTATTTTTTTTTCATTTTGTACCTATTTAAAAAAATTCAATTTTTAGAAAAAAATGTAAAATAGGTCCCACAAATTTATTTTATTTTACTTTTTAGAGAAATTATAATCAATTTTTTCTCTCATCCTGTTTCTCATTTATCAGAATATGAATGAAGACTCGAGACGCCGAGACACTAAGACAAAGACCCGAGACGCCGGCTGCAAGGACGCCGAGACTATCAGACTATGGATGAAGACTCGAGACGCCGAGACACCGAGACGTCGACCCGAGACGCCGGCTGCAAGGACGCCGAGACTATCAGACTATGGATGAAGACTCGAGACGCCGAGACACTAAGACAAAGACCCGAGACGCCGGCTGCAAGGACGCCGAGACTATCAGACTATGGATGAAGACTCGAGACGCCGAGACACCGAGACGTCGAGACGCCGAGACGCTGAGACAAAGACCCGAGATGCTGGCTGCAAGGACTCGGGACGCCGAGACAAAGACTCGAGACACCGGGACGCCGAGACACTGACCCGAGACGCCAGCCACGAAGAATCAGGACGCCAAGACAAAGACTCGAGACGCTAATTGTGAAGACTCGAGACGCCGAGCTGTCAGTCACAAAGACGCGAGACGCGACGCAAGATGTAGACCCGAGACGCGAATGCAAAGACCTGAGTCCCGAGACACAAGGTGTAGACCCGAGACGCGACACAAGGTGTAGACCCGAGACGCGAATGCAAAGACCTGAGTCCCGAGACACAAGGTGTAGACCCGAGACGCGACACAAGGTGTAGACCCGAGACGCGAATGCAAAGACCTGAGTCCCGAGACACAAGGTGTAGACCCGAGACGCGAATGCAAAGACCTGAGTCCCGAGACACAAGGTGTAGACCCGAGACGCGAATGCAAAGACCTGAGTCCCGAGACACAAGGTGTAGACCCGAGACGCGACACAAGGTGTAAGCCCGAGACGCGAAAGCAAATACCTGAGTCCCGAGACGCGAAGGCGAGGCAAGACCGGGACGCAAGACGTAAGACGCGACCCATGCAACCAAGACTCAAGACTCAAGATTCAAGACTCAAGGCGCCAAAGTTTATTGTGAATTAGTTAGAAGTTAGTTAGGAAAAGTCTATAAAACCTTTGCATGAACTCATTAATCAATTAAGCTTTTGAATACAATTTTATATTCTTGATTCTATTCTTTAAGTTTTCTCGGAAAACTTCTTACTTTCTTGTTCATTTTTGATATGGTATCAGAGCGGAATACCACGTTTCCGTTGATTCTTTCTCTTTGATTCACATTTCTTTTACTGGATTACAATCCAATCTTCTTAAAATTCCAAAAATGGCACCTAGAAATACAGATTCATATGATAATCCGTATCATCTTGGATCAAATGATCAGATGAATATGTTGATTGTTTCAGATAGACTTACAGGTCATGAAGACTTTAATTCATGGAAACGTTCCATCACCATGGCGTTAAATGGAAGAAATAAACTCTGTTTTGTAGATGGATCACTTCTGAAGCCAGAAACAGGACATGCAGATGCTACAGCATGGTCAAGATGCAATGATGTGGTATGTTCTTGGATTCTTGCATCAGTTTCAAAAGATATTGTTGCGAGTTGTTTATACATCAATACAGCTCATGAAATGTGGACAAATATTGTGGAAAGATTTCATCAGAATAATGCTCCTAAATTGTACAATATAGAGCAATCTTTACAAAATATACGTTAAGGATCATTATCAGTTTCTACATATTTTACTAAGCTTCTCACAGTATGGGAAGATCTGAAGGCCGCACAAATTTCCCCTATCTGCACTTGTGGAAATTGTTCTTGTGGTGTTGACAAACGTTGGTATGAACTATTTGAAAGAAGTTTTGTTATCAAGTTTTTGTTTGGATTAAATGATGGTTTTGATGTAACAAGAGGACAGATCTTACTGATGGATCCACTACCAGATTTAAAAAAGACTTTCAATCTAGTGTTACAACATGAGCAACAGAAGCTGGTCAAACCTGTTGTAATTTCAGAATCTGCAGTTTATCAGACCTCACATGCCACTCCACCTGAGCAAAATTCTGTTACACACTTGGCTGCAGTCACTGGAGGACAATATAGGCCAAGAGCATCTCCACCTCTCTGCATTCACTGTGGTAAGTATGGTCACACAATTAACAAATGTTACAGACTGCATGGTTTTCCACCTGGGTATGGACAAGCTCAGGCTCCAAGATCCTTTAATCAAGGATCTAGACCAGTATATTCAAATCCTCAAAATCAAATTTCCTCTAGACCTCCATCCCATAGGAGAAATAATCAGACATCAGGTATGATTGCAAGTGTAGTAGCAGAAACAAACAAAACAGATCAGTTTTTGCCACTTGATATAAGTCAGATTTCACAAGAACAACTACAACAAATTTACACACAAATTGGAGCCAAATTAAGGTTCAATGGACCTACCATCACTGAAAATGGAGCTACTGGAACATCCACCTCTTCTGGTATGTGTTCTTACATTTCTTCTGTCATATGTTTTTCACAGCATCATGTTTGGCCTACTGATCCTCACAAAAATGATTGGATAATTGACTCTGGAGCTAGCACTCATGTCTGTTCAAACAAATCTTTATTCAGTAGCATGTCCACAATAAATCCTACATTAGTAAAATTTCCAAATGGTAGTAGTGTTATCATCAATGTTTCTGGTACTGTCAAGGTTTCTGAGTCCATTTTTCTAACTAATGTGCTTTATATGCCTTCCCTATCTTTCAATATATTGAGCGTCAGTGCTCTGTTACAAACTCATAGATATACCCTACTTTTTACACCTAAATCTTGCCTCATTCAGGACCATACTCAGGGGATGATTGGGAAGGCTAATCTCATTAATGGACTCTACATTCTGAGAAACACATTTTCTATGTTTTCTTGTAATACTCTGCATGTTAATACATCTCTTTGGCATCAAAGACTTGGTCATCCATCTTTGCCAAAAATAAAGACTATTTCTAAAGAACTTTCTCTTAATGAAACACCAAATCTTTCTCATTGTAAAATTTGTCATTTAGCAAAACAGAAACGTCTACCTTTTGTATTCAATAATAACATCTCTGATTCACCTTTTGACCTTATTCATTTGGACATTTGGGGTCCTTTTTCCATAGAATCAGTAGATGGTTACAAGTATTTTCTTACAATTGTTGATGATAACACTAGGAATACATGGTTATATTTGTTAAAACAAAAATCTGATGTTCATAGACTGTTTCCTGAGTTTATTCAGTTTGTTGAAACCCAATTTAATACTAGAATAAAGGCTGTACGTTCAGATAATGCTCCAGAACTCATTTTCCATGATTTGTTTAAAACAAAGGGCATACATCATTATTTTTCATGTGTTAATACTCCACAGCAAAATTCTGTGGTTGAAAGAAAACATCAGCATATTTTGAATGTAGCCCGGGCTTTAATGTTTCAGTCTAACCTTTCTTTAGCTTACTGGAGTGATTGTGTCAGAACTGCAGTTTTTCTAATCAACAGGATGCCCTCTCCTTTGCTTACCAACAAGACACCATATAAGATGCTTCATGGTAAGAAACCAGATTACAGTAGATTGAGGGTATTTGGCTGTTTATGTTATTGTTCTACCTTACCTCAGCACAGGCACAAATTCAGTCCAAGAGCAAGATCCATGGTATTTATTGGCTATCCTTCTGGTTATAAAGGTTATAAATTGCTGGATATTGAGACAAATGAAATTGTTATCTCTAGAAATGTGGAGTTCCATGAAGATATGTTCCCTTTAAAACTAAGTTCAGACATCTCACCTATTACAGACTGTTTTCCACAAACTATTCTTCCTTTGCCAATCCCTCCTCCCACCCCAGAATCTGATATTAATAGAACCACAGACATTATTACTACTAGACCACAAAGAACCCTCAAAACACCTTCATATCTTCAAGATTATCATTGCTACCTTTTACAGCATCATACTACTCCACACATTCCTGTCTCTACTTTTCATCCCTTGTCTTATGTCCTATCTTACACAAAATTATCACCAACCTACAGAGCATTTATTTTAAACATTTCTTCAACTACTGAACCAAGAACTTTCAAAGAAGCTATCCTATACTCAGAATGGAAGTCTTCTATGAATGCTGAACTTACAGCTTTGCAACAATCTGGAACCTGGTCTATAGTTTCTTTACCATCTAATAAAAAGGCAGTAGGATGTAAATGGGTATATAAGATAAAAAGACTTTCATATGGCTCTATAACAAGATACAAAGCTCGGTTGGTTGCCAAGGGTTATACACAGCAAGAAGGAGTTGATTATATTGACACTTTTTCACCTGTTGCAAAGCTTGTGACAGTTAAATTACTTTTAGCTCTTGCAGCAACACAGAACTGGAGTTTAAGTCAGATGGACGTTACAAATGCTTTTTTACATGGGGATCTTGATGAGGATATATACATGACATTACCCCCTGGTTACACTCCATCATCAGGTGAGTTTCTTCCTCTTAACCCTGTTTGTAAACTACACAAGTCTATATATGGTCTTAAGCAGGCATCTAGGCAATGGTTTCAGAAATTTTCAGATGTTATTTTAGCTCATGGATTCATTCAATCCCAAGCAGATCACACTCTGTTCACAAGAAAACAAGGTACCTCTTTTATAGCTTTACTAGTTTATGTAGATGATATTGTGATTGCTAGTAACAATGACATGGCTGTAATGGAAGTTAAGAATTTTTTGAAACAACAATTCAATATTAAGGATCTTGGTCCTCTGAAGTATTTTTTTAGGTTTAGAAATAGCAAGGTCATCTTCTGGTATTTCAGTTTGTCAAAGGAAATATTGTTTGGACTTACTTTCTGATACAGGTTTAATTGGGTGCAAACCTGTCTCTGTTCCTATTGATCCTAACGTCCAGTTAACACAGGACTCTGGCATTTTATTAGACAACCCCACAAGTTACAGGGCTCTTGTAGGCAAACTTTTATATTTAACAATAACCAGACCTGACATCACTTTTGCAGTACATAAACTTAGTCAGTTCTTATCCAAACCTACTTCAGATCATTATAAGGCAGCTCAACGTGTGGTACATTATCTGAAAACCAACCCAGGACAAGGTTTGTTTTATTCTGCACATTCTGAATTACGGCTGAATGGCTTTGCTGATGCTGATTGGGCAGCATGCAAAGATTCCAGAAGGTCTGTCTCTGGTTTCTGTGTTTTTCTAGGTGATTCCCTAATTTCATGGAAAGCTAAGAAACAATCTATTGTTTCTCGGAGTAGCACTGAAGCTGAATACCGTTCTTTAGCTAATGTTACTTGTGAATTACTATGGCTTGGTTATTTACTTCAAGATCTTCATATATCTGTTACTGGTGCTGCTAATCTTTATTGTGATAACCAATCAGCCATATACATTGCCACAAATCCAGTTTTCCATGAAAGGACAAAACACATAGAAGTGGATTGTCATTTCATCCGGGAGAAACTCAAGACTGGTTCTCTCAATCTCATGCATATCAAGACACAACACCAATTGGCAGATTTATTTACAAAGGCGGTCCAACCAAATGTATTTAATTTTTTGTTATCAAAACTTCATATTTCAAGTCTGTTTCAGACTTGAAGGGGGGGTATCAGACTATGGATGCAGCTAGAAGACCTGAGACGCCGAGACGTCGAGACACCGAGACGTCGAGACGCCGAGACGCTGAGACAAAGACCCGAGACGCTGGCTGCAAGGACTCGGGACGCCGAGACAAAGACTCGAGACACCGGGACGCCGAGACACTGACCCGAGACGCCAGCCACGAAGAATCAGGACGCCAAGACAAAGACTCGAGACGCTAATTGTGAAGACTCGAGACGCCGAGCTGTCAGTCACAAAGACGCGAGACGCGACGCAAGATGTAGACCCGAGACGCGAATGCAAAGACCTGAGTCCCGAGACACAAGGTGTAGACCCGAGACGCGACACAAGGTGTAGACCCGAGACGCGAATGGAAATACCTGAGTCCCGAGACGCGAAGGCGAGGCAAGACCGGAACGCAAGACGTAAGACGCGATCCATGCAACCAAGACTCAAGATTCAAGACTCAAAGCGCCAAAGTTTATTGTGAATTAGTTAGAAGTTAGTTAGGAAAAGTCTATAAAACCTTGGCATGAACTCATTAATCAATTAAGCTTTTGAATGCAATTTTATATTCTTGATTCTATTCTTCAAGTTTTCTCGGAAAACTTCTTACTTTCTTGTTCATTTTTTATATCATTCAGAAGAATTTATATCTTTTTTGCATCATTTTTTATTTATTTAAAAATATGTGTAATTTTAAAAATATATAAAACATTTGTTTATAAGTATATTAAATAATGTGATTAAAATTATGTTTTAGAAACGAATTGTATAAAATTTGCATATAAATCTTAGAATTATGAATGGATTTTTTATTTGTGATTTTAATTAATCTTTTTAACAATGAGATATAAATTTGGAAGAAAATTAAATTTATTCGTATTACAAAATATTATTCGACGTATTTTATTAATGTAATATTATTCGTTATTTTTTTACGGTGGGATTTTAATTTCCTAACAAAACTATATGAACAAATTTCTTTGTAAAAAGTTTTGTGTATAACGCCAATATAATATAGTAAGGGATGTATTAAAAAGGTCAAGAGTTATGAATTGAAAAACTTTGGATTCTGTAGGAGGGAAAGTCTATTAAGTCGGTTTTTAGTTAAAGGTCGCAAGGAAAAGTACTTATTAATCGTATTTCTAGGAAGTCATATTGATCCCCCACCAGTCAATTACGTATCATATAATATATTTCCACACAAAAATTAAGCCAAATCATATTTAAAAATATATCTCTACGAAATTATGTAAAGTAATCCACCGATTTTGCATGAATAAGGTCCAATTAAGAATGGTATCGTATTATATGACATGTTGCGTGTCCCATGAGATAAATGCTTTAGACTTACATAATCTATATAAAAAACATTTTTATAAATTTATAAAAATATATATTCATATTATGCTTGTAGGAAGATTTTGGTATATAAAATAAAATTGATCTCTAAATCATTGACAAATTTATGAACAGACAGTATCTATCTAAATTTGTGATAAAAGATAAGGTCATGAATACGATTCCTATTTCTTTTTTTTTTAATATCGAATTAATGTTAATAGAGAAAACGTGAATGTTGGAAAGGTGGAGCCAATTGCATTGGAATTTTGAAGGATTTAGTTGTTAAATTAGTTGTGAGTTGACTTATGTCTTTAGTAACACTTGTCTCCTTTTAATTACACAATTAGATACTAACAAATGCCTAGATCACCACTGTCATTTATGTGACTGATTCATCAAACATCATTAGTTATTATAATTCAATACCTTATGAAAAGGATTCGATAATTTTTTTAGTATCATTTTATTACAGTATTGAATGACGCGAATCTAGTTGGTGGTTATGGTTGCCAAAAATTTGAGAGTGGAAATCAAAGGTTTTAATTTTCTAGACCATTCTATCACAAGTATACGGTACGTGTAGTATTAGGGTCGAATTCTGGGGACTCAGTGCAGCGTTAGAATTAAGAAATCACGAGAAGAAGATTGATCAATAGGTGGTTATCAATGGAGAAAATAAAGATAAATAAGAGTGACGAAGCTAGATTCAGCAAGATAGATGATGCGTTATCAGAGTTAAATAAATAACCTAAACTACCCGCAAGTGCACGGCACGTGTGTAGTATTTTAGGTGTCGATCCCACAGAGACTACGCAACACAATCTAAACTCGAACTAGGAATCAAACTTGCTAACGAACGAATATGGATGAAGAATGAAATACTGAAAGTAAATAAAAGACTTGGGTTCTAACGATAAGACAAACGTCCTAGGAATCCAGTTTCACCACAAGACTACCGAAACCGA
>CM071860.1:47767496-47786101 GCA_036759665.1 Gynandropsis gynandra | reverse complement strand
TAGAAAGTCTAAGGAACATGAAAACCAAGCGAAACCGAAGTGTCGGGTTGATCTCCAATGCTCCTTGCTTGCCTCCTCGCAAGAATTCTTCTCCAATCACGAACTGAATGAAAGGTGTAATGTCTGCCTGCTCCAATGACGTCTTCTACCTCCTTTTTATGCACTTTAAGTCGGTCTAGATGTTGCCTAAATTGCCCCACCGACTTCCCCTTGTTTTAAGTTAATTTTACTTAACTTAATAGGCAGTTACGGGCCGCGACCCGCTCGGGCGGTCATTGTGCCCGCTCGGGTGCGGCTAGGGCAAGTCGCGCAAATGCATGGGCTGTATGGAGTGCCCGATCGGGTATGGTGTGTGCCCGGTCGGGTGCAAGGCAGATGGTCGGGTATTTGCTTGCCCGAGTCGTGTAACAATTGTGCATAAAATTAGCCGTAGCTTTTGCCCGATCGTGCAAGAGTTGTGCCCGATTTTGCCCGATCGTGCATGAGTTGTGCCCGACCGGGTGGAGGCTTTCCATGCTCAATCTCGTCCCGTTTGTCCCGTGATGATCCTCGAAGTTGTTCCTTAGCTCCGTGCATGTCCTTTTAGCTCCAAAATGATCCAAATACGCGTAAAAACCTGTAAGAACATGAAAACACGAAAACAAGTAAAACAGAAACGGAATCATACGTAAAACAACACATATATATCAAAAACGTCTCCTAAATCGTGCAAGAAATACGTATGAAAACGAGATGATCAATAGAGTACCACGTGTTTCGGGAATGTCGGGACATGCAATGGGTGTTTCTACGGAATATGAAATCGGTTATATCTGAAAAACTAAATAGTAGATGGCCAATGCAATTTGGTGGAGTTTTAAAACTCCAAAAGATTTTCTATTCGATTCAATCGGTACACCAGGCACACCTGGAAACAGACTCAGACACACCCTGAGACTCTAACCCGCCTTGAACCCGAATTCTAAATCCCGAGCTTCACACACGCATGTATGATAGGCTAAGGCTATTCTCACAATAACCTTACAGAATGACTCGCAAGCCACTCCCCCACAAATCCCTAGACGAACACTCTATGATTTGCAAAAAAACTAACACTTCGCAAAGTGTATACAAAAACTCTAGTTTAGTTTTATGATTTTCGGCTCCACTTCTCTCTTAGACATTGATGCACTCTCAAATCAGATGGAGAAGTCTCTCTATTGTTAAATCTGACCAGCACTCCTTAAATAGATCTTCTTGATGTGTTTGTTCCAATTTTGTGCTCCTTGTTTTTCTCCAACAACTTCCATGTTTTTAGCTCCTTTATTTTCTCTAACAAACTCCATGTTTTTAGCTCCTTTGACTTAACCAATTTTGACCTATTCAAATATGAAATTTCAGCAATCAAAATAAGATCAAAATACTCTAACAATCTCCCCCTTTTTGATCTTATGCTTAAACAAACACATCATCGCATCATCCATATCTTTGAAGGACCAAACACCAACTATCCACGATCATCGTTATCCACTTCTGCATGTCTTCAGGTTTGCCTGCATAGGTAACACTTACACATGCACTATTACATTTTTCTCCCCCTTTTTGTGTGAGTATAAGAACAAAAACATTCCCCCTACATGAGACTCACATTAAAGCGAAATCGAGATTAGAAGGGAATGATCGGAAAAACAATACACTTGTAGTCCTTATCAGCAATTTGACTTCAACTTCTTATCATTCCTGCAGAAGATTTATCTTTTCTTTTCGACGTCATTGGATTAGGGTTTCGTTCATACAAAGAATTTCAACTTTCATAAACAATGCACGCAATATCGAACTTAATTATCCTTTGAATCCTATCACATTTTTATTTCCTTAAAACAATTTCTACTTGAAATGTGATACTTCACTTCAATTTAGCTGACATTTACCACAAAACTCTTTAAAAACACTTCCGTAATCATTTCTTTTTCAAATATGCTCAATTGAAAAGAAATAGTCGGTACAAATATACTCAACACATCCACCAGGTACACCCGACATATATGCAATTAGAATTTTGTACCTGATTAAGAACAAACACTCTGGACTTCTAGATCATCGAAATTGACAAATTTCCCCACCATTTAGACTCAGGCTACTCGTAGGTATACTCTTATGATCAAATCATAGCGGAGTATGTAGGTTTTGTTCTTTTATCATCATTCATTTTTCCTTTTCGTTTATTCTTGCATATGTATGCTTCAATATTCTTTTTCTTTTATTTTTTTCTTTTCCTTTTTCATTCTTTTACTAACCTTATGCCCTTAAGACGTCGAAGTTGAAAATCCGCCTCACCACTTAGACCCAAGCCAATTCCATTGCACTCTTATCAATTTTATTGACAGCGGAGTGTAGAAGTGTTGTTCCCATCTGTGCACTAAAAACTTTTTCCAATATACCAGGTGCACCTCAATATCAGCGTAAGTATACTTCTACTAACATATTTCTCAAACAATAAAGTATATTCAATACCCTTTTTTCTTTTAAAGCTCGCACACACCAAGTGCTTTTCTAAGATTCACAAAGCAGTTCATGTTCAGAGGTTTGGTAAAAATATCAGCCAATTGTCGTTCCATAGGCACATATTCAATTTTCAATTGCTTTTTCTCAACAAGCTCTCTAAGAAAATGATGCCTAATCTCAATATGCTTTGTTCTAGAATGTAGTACTGGATTCTTTGAAATATTTATGGCACTTGTATTATCACAACGAGCAATGAAAGAATTAGAATCCATACCATAGTCCGATAGCATTTGATTCATTCAAATGAGTTGTGTGCTGCAACTCCCCAATGCAATATATTCCGATTTTTTCGTGGATAGGGATGTAATGCAAACGAATCTCACCAAATCTTTGTAGTTGATACGTGGTTTATTCCTCAATCTTCTTGGGTCATGAACATTTCCAATGACATATGCTATGGAATGATTTTTGTGTACTTGAGTTGAATTGATTTCTCCTTCCATCTCCTTTGCTGAGTTCTCCTCGGTAATTCTCCTTTGCTCGGTTTGTTCCTCAGGTGAACCTTCGACTTCCACAGGCATGTTTAGAATATATGTTTGTAACTGAGCTACAATTCTGTCAACATATTCTATGTTTTGACTTTCTTCATCGTTAGTGGACTCAATAACAGTCTTGGTACGAAAATTATAAACTTGAAAAGATGTTGAATTTGTACCATAACCTAGAAACATACCTTCATCACTCTTTGAGTCGAACATACCAAGATACTCTCGATCATTGAGTATGTAGCACTTACACCCAAACACATGGAAATAATTGATATTTGGTGTCTTACCTTTCCATATTTCATATGAAGTTTTTTCAGTACCTGTTCGGATATAAACTCTGTTGATAATATGACAAGCCGTGTTTATGGCTTCTGCCCAGAACCGAGGTGCAACTCCCTTACCGTGCAGCATTGCCCTAGCCATTCCCTGCAAGGTTCTATTTTTTCTTTCCACAACTCCATTTTGTTGTGGAGTTTCGGAGCAAAACCAAGTTTATTACATAGATTTTCAAAAGACTCATTCTCAAATTCACGATTGTGATCACTTCTAATTCTCTTAATTCTTCCTTTGGTATTTATCAAGTTTAAGCACAAATAATGAAAGACTTCAAAGGTTTCACCTTTTTCTCGCAAAAACCTAACCCATGTATATCTTGAAAAATCATCAACACATACGAAAATATACCTCTTTCCACATATGCTTTCAGTTTGCATCGGTCCCATCAAATCCATGTGAAGCAATTCTAGTATGTGTGTGGTCTTGATATGCGGCATCTTCTTGTGATATATTCGAACTTGTTTCCCTTGTTGACATGTTTGCAAATGACTTCCTTTGTCTTTGACATCCTGGGCATACCTCGAATCAACTCAGAGTTAGACAATTTAACAATGGTTCGATAATTAAATGACCTAAACGTTGATGCCATAAGTGAATTGGATCTTGTGCAACATGAAAGAACTCCACTCCTTCTGTCCAGATATGTAGCAGTTGTTAGGCTCAGTTGTTAGGTGCTCTTCTCCCTATATAAACATTCTTACCATCCTCATCTGTGACAATGCTTTTCTCATGTGAGAAGAGACACGTAACCCTTGATCACATAGTTGACTAATACTAATCAAGTTTGCTTGAAGTCCTTGCACAAAATGCACATTAGTCAGTTTTGGTTGTCCAATAGTCATAATGTCACATTTTCCTTGTATGTTTCCTTTCCGTCCATCTCCGAAAGTAACATTACCTCCTTTGGCACTTTCTTTCAAGTTTGACAGCAAGCTAAGATTACCTGTCATATGTCTTGAACAGCCACTATCAAAGTACCACATTGAATCTTTCTCATTTTGTATAGAAGTAAAAGCAACATTGCAACTTAGATCTGATTTCCTAACCCAGATTTGTTTAATCGTAGGTTGTCTTACTGTCATATAAATTTCACTCTTTTTAACCCATATTTGTCTAATATTAGGTGTAGACCAATAAGGAAATTTATCTTGGTGTTGCCGTGACTTACCTCGAAACCATTGTGATTAATTGTTTCTTCGTGACTTACCTTGGATCCAATGTGATAGAAAGTGATTCAATCTTTTCCGTGTTGTCCTCTTATTGAAAGATCTTTGAGGTCTCCATTCATGATGTTTCATTTGAAAACAATTTACTTGAATATGCCCCTTTCTTCGACAGTAGTAACATCTTCTCCGTTCTAGATATTTGGAACTCACGGACGTTACAGGTATACTTTCCGCTTTTGAAGGTGTATCTGTTTCTGTCAGATTTTCAATTTTGACAAATTTTCCTTCATTGCGTGAACTTTCTCCTTTGTAGCCAAGTCCATAGTGATTTGTATCTCTATTTCCTACTGTTAGCAAATAGTCTAGCTTTTCAGTTCCATTTGTCAACATCCTTAAATTCTTCTTTGTCCTCTAGTTGACTTGAAACTTGATTTACCTCTTCCTCCTTTTTTAAAAGTTGTTCCGTAACAACCTTTAATTGTGACTCAACAGCATTCTTTTCTCTAAGAATCTTCAAATTTCGTTGACCCATCTCAATACATTTCTCGAATAACTCTTTCATGGTCATCTCATCATCATCACTTTCTTCATTCGATTGTTCACCTTCACTTCCTATGACACCGTAGAATGTAACATTCCTAGCCATGTCCTCTTGTTCACTTTCTTCCTCCGAATTAGTTGAATCTTCTTGAGTGAGAATAGACTTGTTTGTCTTTTTTCACATCATGGCACTCATTCCTCGTATGTCCAACACCTTGACAATTGAAACATTTTGTTGCCTCCAAAGCTTTTAGGATTGCTTCTCATTTTTTAGCACTCGAACATTCATTCTTAACATGTCTGTATCCCCTACACTCATGACATTGAACTTTAGATTTCCCTTTTTTTCTCTGGGTATACCTTGCGTGTCTTGGGGTATCCTGGTCTTCTTTCTAAAATTCTATTAAATTTTTCCGCTAACAAGGATATGTCTCCGATGAGTCCCTCGTCTTCTGAAGAATTTTCTTTAACTTTTAGTGCTATTCCTTTAGATGCACTCTTACTTACTGATCCTTGTTCCAGCTGCAACTCCATCTCATATGCGGACAAGATTCCTACAATCTCCTTAAAGCTTGTTGTGTCGGTATTGAGTGACATGTTTTGCCTTTTGTGCTGAAAACTTCTTGGGTAAGCACCGAAAAAGTTTCTTGACAAGCTTCTTGTCTTCGTAGGGTTGACCAAGAACATGTGCCTCATTGGCTAAGGCATTTAATCTTCCACTGAACTCTTTCACGCTTTCGTTTTCTCCCATTTCAATCATTTCAAATTGATGTTCAAGAATGTCCAATCTTGTTCTCTTCACACTAGGAGTTCCTTCGTGTATTGTTTCAAGTGTGTCCCAAGCTTCTTTAGCAGATTCGCAACCTTGTATTTGTTTAAATTCATCCATATCAACCGAAACGAATATTGCTGCTAACGCTTTTGCATTGTAAGTGGATGATCTCTTCTCGGTCGGCGTCCATTGGTCAAGTGGTTTTTCTTTCTCGTTGCCTTTGTCGTCAATCATCATAGGAGGATTCCAACCATACTTCACGGCTCCCCATGCATCTTCATCTATGCCATGAATATTTGCTCTCATCTTAACCTTCCAATACCTATAATTAGAAGAGTTGAGTATTACGGGCTTGCAATACGAGTATAAATCTCGTGTTCCTTCCATCTTGCTCTTAAATCGGATCTAAAACGAGTATGATTTTTCGTTTTCCAGCTCTGATACCAATTGAAAAACTAAAGAGTAGATGATCAATGCAATTTGGTGGAGTTTTAAAACTCAAAAGGATTTTCTATTCGACTCAATCGGTACACCAGGCACACCTGGAAACAGACTCGGACACACCCTGGGACTCTAACCTACCTTGAACCCGAATTCTAAATCTCGAGCTTCACACACGCATGTATGACAGCCTAAGGCTATTCTCACAATAACCTTACAGAATGACTCGCAAGCCACTCCCCCGCAAATCCCTAGACGAACACTCTATGATTTGTGTAAACAAAAATACTTCGCAAAGTGTAAACAAAAACTCTAATTTAGTTTTATGATTTTCGGCTCCACTTCTCTCTTAGACATTGATACACTCTCAAATCAGATGGAGCAGTCTCTCAATTGTTAAATCTGACTAGCACTCCTTAAATAGATCTCCTTGATGTGTTTGTTCCAATTTTGTGCTCCTTGTTTTTCTCCAACAACTTCCATGTTTTTAGCTCCTTTATTTTCTCTAACAAACTCCATGCTTTTAGCTCCTTTGACTTAACTAATTTTCACCTATTCAAATATGAAATTTCAGCAATCAAAATAAGATCAAAATACTTTAACAATATCAATCGATGAGGAACTAAAATCTAAGTCCACTACCTAGGGAATCAACGTCACTCATCTCTCATCTCTCGATGCAGCGCGGAACATCTAGAGGCATGAAGAACGAGTGGGGAGTTCTACCTCAACTATCGGAAATGACTCTCTCGATCCCTAAATCCTCTATCTAGGGAATCAACGTGACTCATCTCTCGATGCAGTATGGAACGTCTAGATGCATGATGAACGATAAGGAACTCTAACCTCTACTATCGGAAACAATGGGAACTCGACCTCTATTGACGGAAGTGACTCTCTCGATGCCTAAATCCACTATCTAGGATATACACGTACTCACCTCTCGATGCAGTAAACCTATATCATAAACGTATAAAGTACAATGGGAGCTCTACCGTTCCTAAATAGATTAAGTGATCGTTAGATTCTCATTAATCTAATTCATTCGAAGGTTAATCCTGTGACTCAAGTTTGACTCTCTCGATGCCTATACGAATCTCTAATCTCATTCAAACGTGTCTAATCTCACCGAATGGATCTAGTCTCATTCAAACATGAAATCAACAAAGTATGAACGCATTACGCACACTACCACCTATCGAACCATATGATTGAACAAAACCGCAATCAAGCATTAAAAACCAAACAATCCATTACAATGGCATCCCTAACCCATGATAAGAGAACTACTCATAATACATAGGGAAACAAACACAAACAACGTAAATGTTCATCTTCCCTATCATCCCGAGCGTGACCTCGGACGAATCCTTCGGATGGCTGAAGTCTTCACTTCAAATCGTGCTCTCCCTCTGTCTGGTCTCTAGTCTCTGCCTTTTTCTTTCTTTCTTTCTAGTTTGATTATAAGACTCATGCTCGTTCAAATTCTGGTGTCCGCGTATGTCGTATTGGTTGTCGGCATGCAAGCCCGGTCGTGCACACCATTCGGCCCAACCGTGCATGCATTCTTCTTGAGTGTCCGACCGAGCATGGAGCAAGCTCGGGTCGTGCATGAGTTAGGGGTGATTGTGTCTCAAGAGCCCGACCATGCAAGTGCACAAGCTCGGTCGTGCATGTGGTTCATCCTCTAGCCCGGTCGTGCAGAAGGTTATGCCCGGTCGTGCATTGGTTGAAGCCTCACCGCTCGTGCATTGGTTGAAGCTCGGCCGTGCTTATGGTTCATCACATCTATTCATCTTGTCCGTGCTCATATCCACACTTTGGTCACTTTGTCACGTTTTCAGGTGGATTTGCCGTAATGACTCGTGGTTGCATCACATGTCTTCGTTTCCTACACAATACACAAAATAATAGAAGAAACCCTCAAATATACTCAATAAGTCGGTAAAGTCCAAGAATCGTAATCAAAACTAAACTTATGAATCATGAAAATATTATGACGGATTACGTGTTATCAGTTATGGTTGCCAAAAAGTACGAATATTTGAATGATATATTTTTTATCGTTACAAATGACAGATAAAATATGTGTATATATATATATATATATATATTAACTGCTCTAAATTATACAAATATGGGAGCAAAGAAAATACATTTAAGTTTCATCAAAGTTGACTATTAACAGAAAAATAGGGAGAAAAATGTGATTTCCAAAAATTGGGACAGCGCAATTATTTTATTAATTATAAGACTAGTTCTGATTAATATATGATAAAATTGATAGATCAAGAAATGGTTCAAATTCTAGTCATTATCAAGTCTTAAATTAAAATTTGTGGACCAAATACATTCATATAAAGTTGTCTTTAAATTTGATGACCCTAAGAGATTAAGATAACAAAAAAAAAACATTTTTCTTTGTTTACCGAAATGATCCCAGATTTGATCCTTTTTTATATATACAACAGAGACATGTAAAAGGGTATAAAGATTACCCATTGATTAAAGTGTCCAAAAATGGAGAAAAAGCGAAATAAATTAAGAACCTGGGGAGTAACATGAAGAGACAAAAACTTATGGGGGCCAAGTAGAAATATTCGAGAGTTAGATTCTTTTAACTAGTCTTCTGTACCACAACGTCAATACTGGAGATTTTCTTCTGCTCCGTCTCTATGTGTTTGAGAAGGAGACATAGCTCCGTCGGATCTCCGACTGGCTTGTTGCCCCACTGATTTCTCTGACACTCTAACGTTGTACTTCTCGTACACCTTTTCACGGTTTTCCGACCACCATGTCTCCGCCTGATGCTCCCCAAATCTTCGTCGGCTGCAAAACCAAACACCTTGTTTCAATATCACACTACCTCATATGCCAGAGATTCAGAAGAATTCATGCCTCCGTAGCCGAACATAATCGAATCTAACAGTCTCTAGAAAAATTCCCGTTAAGACGAGAAGTTCCCATGTATCAGCTTTCTTGTAACTGCAGATTCACATAAACACTGGGTTTACATGCTAAGTTTTACATAATACCCGGTTTCCACGCTAGCAAATAAGGAAAGGGTTTACATAATACTGGGTGTGCAGCTAGCCTAACGAATATGTAAAGGTTTTGCACAACACGCAGGTTCTTATGATCGTTGTAAACGGAAATGGTGAGGAAATAGGTAAGGAAGAAGAGGGTTTTCAGAGGATTACCTGAAGCGAACTCGTCTTAGATCTCTGGTTCCATCACAGAGGGCTACAAGAGTTATATACACGCCAGGCTCGTACTGCTCGATCCATTCTGCCTCGACTTGATTACTGATTACGGCTGACGATTTTATACCGTTGTCTTGGAAAGGAATGGGCTCATTCTTATTGGTGACTATTGACCCACTGTCACTTATCCTTGCATCTGAATTGTCATCTCTTCCATTGGTTCCAGGTGTGTTCTTCGGAGATTGCAAAGCGGACCAAGATGCATTTCTAGAGACAAAGTCAAATGGAGCAGCCGAAGATATAGAAGAGGTGATCGAATCCGACCTTGAGGGATGCTGCCCATTTGCTTCAGGAAAATGAAGACCGTTTTGGTCAAATCCATTTTGTAGGCAGGTCAGCTTTATGCTCTCTGGGTCATAGACACCAGGCGGCAACTTCTCGGCTATGTCCTTGAGCTGCACAAAAGAAAAACAAACACAAGTTAACATGCAGCTCATTAGATGAGGTATCAACATAATCCAAATTCTGAAACACGTGTCTTGATTTCATTGAAAATTCTGACACTTCAGATTGAATTCGGTCTCTCGATATAACTTTGCAATGAACATCAGAAATATCACCTGTGCTATAAGCGACTTTATTGCTTCTTTTGCAGCTCTCGATTTAGCAGATTCCTCCGCTGCCATTGCCAACGCTTCCTGAACTTTTTTAGCCGAACTCTGGAGCTCCACCTCTTGGAGTTCACACCTTTGTCTCAGGCTGTCAACCTAAATTAAATCCAAGGCTCAACTAGACCCCACATGTGGACATACCATGAAACTAGGACGCAGAATTGAGGAACTTGTCTGAGTATGTATACCTGCGTTCGCAAATTGATGATCTCTTGATTCAGGAGTTCATTAGTCGTCTTCAAACTATCTACTATGCTTTTTGAGAAAGTGAGTCCTGAAGTACTAGGCATAGGAGTGGCAGAGCGAGGAGGGCTAGATCTCCTCGAGAAAGGCGATACAGACCGGGAACTGACACCAGATGGAACAAGAACAGGTTTCGGCGTAGCCCTGCGCATATCGCCCACATTAGACTGTATGATATCTTTCAACTGCAATAAAGAAGGCAGCGGAGTGGTGCGACCAAGTGAAAAAGTTTCACTTTTCTTTCCTTGTTTGGCTGCTTTGCTATCCAGTTGCTTAATCAACTCCAAATTGGATGAACCAAATTTCGCTAATCCTATTTCAGCCTTATCCAATCTGTCTTTGTTCTCCCCAGAAAGACGAGGTGCATTATTGAGTTTTTTGTTAATATCATTTACTTCAGATACTTTGCTTAGTTTGACATAACAAGAATCACAGACACGATAGGGTTTTCCAGGGTTGGGAGCCAATGCAGCTCGGAATGCTTTCTTAGAACTGCATGAATGACAGTGCACAAGTCCACAATTATAGCAATTATGCCTTTTCCGTGTAAACCCAAAAGCCTGTCTACAGGCTGAACACTGAGATTGCTCAGCACCAGAGACCCATTTATGAAGACATATAGCTGCAGTGTAGTTTGATCCACAAGCAATGTACTTGACATGTCTATCCTTTAGAGCTTCCACAAGTGTTGGTACTTTACGATCCTCCATATCCCCATGACCTAACCTCCCATTGGCTCCTTTTCCCCATGTGTAAACCTCGTTTCTAGCTGTTAAGGCAGCCACGTGATATGCTCCACAGCAAATTTCTTCGACAGACTCACTGGCGAGCTTGTCCTCTACCAAACATGGTAGCTTCCCATCAGCATGCGGATTACCAAGTTGTCCATAAACCGTACTCCCCATTGTAAAAACTTGTCCAGATGTGCTCAAGCCAACAGTCAAACTGTGCCCACATGCAACTTTGTGGAAATTGTAATCGATCAGTGCAGGCACACACGTCGGTTTAAGCCGAGGATCCTTGTCCCCTTGCCCAAGGCGATTTTTATCTCCATCACCCCAACTGAACAATTTGCCTGATGAAGCCGAACTTGTGTTAGACTGTGCGACAATGATATCGACCACAGCTGCAGTGTGCCAAACTCCACAGGAAACAGCAATGGTTCTCAGCCCGGACAGAGATTCAACTTCTCTTGGATACTGAACTGTTTCCCTGTCACCATGCCCCAAGACACCAAATGTTCCATCTCCAAATGTAAAAAGCCGCCCAGTTGATGTTATCAGAGCAGAATGCCATGGTCCACAGGTTACTGAAGCCACTTGGAGCCCCTCGAGAGAACTTGCAATTCTCTTTGGTATCCAGTGACTGACATCAGAACCATGTCCTAGAAGCCCAGCATTATGTGTACCATCACCCCAAGTATACAACTCTCCAGCGGAAGTAACAGCACAAGTATGGAACTCTCCACAAGCAACAAAATCAATAGCCGTAATAGCTGCTAGTGATTCAATGAGACGGGGATGAAAAACATCCTTCCCAACACCATGACCAAGCCGTCCTCCAGATTCTTCACCCCAAGTAAATACTTCGCCTTGCCGTGTCACAAGAGCAGCATGTCTGACACCACAGGCAATGTGATGCACATCCAAGACAAAATTTGATTCCAATGGCTTTGGCACAAGGACATCCGTTCTTGTGGTCACATAACTAGCATTCTTATCAACACCAACCTGAACAACATTGTCACAAATAATCTCACCCCATATGTAAACATCCCCCAGAGCATCAGAATCATCTCCTGCAGAACCATTACTGGAATTGCTTTGGGCACTGGACACACTAACCCTCAAGACATCTGGACCAGACACCTTTGATTGCATATTTGTGGAGTCTGATGCTACATGTGATCTGTCTGAATCAGTTGGAACCTCAGACCCAGCACTATTAGGAGAAGCAATTGGGTTCAAACTGTAGGGGGTCCCAGGAGAGCTAGGATCTCGTGAAGCCCTTGCAGAACTGTTGCTTGGACTGTTGGCTGTCAAGTCTCCGCTGGTCTGGAATGGATATAAAATCAAGCAGTTATTGTAATGCACCACCGAAAAATTGAATATATATATATAGGGGCCATTTCTGTGATTGGAAAATGTTCAGGAAACAGCCTTGGAAGCAGACAGCGAGCAATTTTAAGGATCAAGATCTCATCTTTTGCAATGAAACCCCTGGAGAAAATGATATGAAGGTAAAAACAAACAGAGAGGAAGTACTCGCGAGAATACTAACATCAACAGAAAGTCCACCCTCATTCCAGCCATCAATTTTCGAGCGCCCACCATGCCCAGCTGATGTTAATGCTCTTAGGCCTCCAATCCAAATTTCTGCTTCAACCTTGTCTTTACAAATCTGCTAAGGGTGAAATCGTTATGTTTGGTTATCATAAAATGTTCTCCAGCAACACTATCCAAATATCAGTAGCATCACTAACCAAGTCAAGGGACTTCTTTCCGTCGTTGTATATGAGAGAAAAGGATAAGTAATCCTTTTCAGGACGAAGATATCGTTGGAAAACAGCCTGTTACAGAACACAGAAAAGATTATTGAACAAGCAAAACAATTTTTCATAAGAACACCCAAGATTAAGAAGACAACATCTTACAGTTCTTTGTCCAGGGATAACTTTAGATACAGAAGCTAACTTTAACCTCTTTTCACCACGACTTGATATCCAGATCAAAGATGTCTCATCCTGTACATTTTCTTATAAGTTAGACAGTGAGATAATATTGACGAATGGATAATCAACATCAATTTGGTTTAAGAAAGTATGTATCTCAGCAAAACTAACTGCCTGGGATCTGTATTTAACACGAAAACTATAATTTTTATGAAGTGATGCAATCACACCACTGGGCATGTTAATCAGATATGCTCGAGCATAAAGCATCTCACATTGGACAGTCTAAACGGATAGAACTTTGGCTTTCCTTTTCGACCATACTTCAATAACTGAGTACCCTTCTTCAGTGCAACCAACCCCTGCTAAATGTAGACGAAATTTTTCAAGATTAACATGAAAACAATAATAAAACAGGCAGACGGCTCAGAAGTAGAATCATAAACATGAAGAACCTATAACAAGTTTGCAAATTAGCTTTCAACAATGATCAGTCAGACGGCTCAGAAGTAGAATCATAAACATGAAGAACCTGAATCAAGTTTGCACATTAGCTTTCAATACTTTGGATATGTGATGTTTAAATTTAGTAGGCATATGTGATGTTAAAATTTTCAACTTGACCAATCAACCCCTAAAATTTCACCTCAAGCTTTAGAAAATATACTTTTGATCATCCCATCGATCGAAAAAGATACTAATAACTTGTAGTTACTGGGTTTAGCCTAGCTGCTTCACACATTCTGAAAGAATCTAAAGACAGAACAAAAACTTTTCCTCGGTCTGAACAATGACCATAGAGAGAGACGAACCTGCTCATTGTTGTGCTCGGCATTACCGTAGCTAACAAGATCTGCCATTCCATGTGAGATATCTACCAAACCGCCACCGCCGTCTCCGATCCTTCTCCGGCGGACCGTTCATTGTCTACGAGCAATAACCCAGTTCGTATCCGCCGCCGAAACCATCAAACTTGCCACCAAATCCAGACAAACAAGCCGGAGAACAAGTTCGGAAGACGGAAACAAGAACCGAGGAGGAAGAGAGAAAACTGAAAACGAGACCAGCACTTTGGCTTCAGTGACCTCTCAGATCTGCAAAAGCCTCTCAAAATGAAACTTACACTTCGCCGTTCCGAAATTTCCCTGTCAAAAAGCTATATGATCGCAGCTTGAGCATAGCTGATGAACAGTTAGCTCCGAACAAACAATTTGGAACTTCCACCAAGCCAAACAGTTTTCCGGCGAGTATAGGAGGTTATACGGTGGAAGATAATGCTCGTCCCGGTGAAGAAGCGGCGTCGGAGGAGAAACGACGAGAGATGGAAGAAAAAGAAGAGAGAGAGAGAAACAAACGGAGTAAAAAGAATGTGTAGAGAGAGAGTCAGAGACGGGAAAGCAGAACAAGCCAGAGAGAGAGAGAACTTTATTAAAAATTAAATTATTCAATTATTTTTTTAACTTTCAGAGAACGGAACGGAGTTTAGTAAATCGGAGATGTTCCCAAGGGAATAATATAAGTTGCTTATTTTAAAATACTCTAATATCTATAAATATATTTTAAATATCTTATTTATTTTAAAAAAAATTAAATAATCTTATTTGTTTTATGCTTTTACCTACTATTGCTTGTTTTCTTGTTAGAAATAAAAAATATAATGTTAAAGAAATTTAAAACAAAAAATTTTGGAAACATTTAATTTTTATAGTTATTCTAATATTTATGCTACAAAAATTTATATACAAACGAAAATTCTTTATAAAAACATAAAAATATTAAAACCTTATATCAATTATATTTTAAATTTTATGTATGAATGAATATAATAGTATATGAATTATAATAATTAATTTCAAATTAAATTATTAACATATATGATATGTATTATGGGTGGATAAATATTCTAATTATTCGTATTTGATCCGTATTCGAACCAAAAATTCGAATATATGCCGGTATATATACAAATACAAATATTAAAAATTAGATATTCGACAAATACAAATAGTATATTCAATTATCCAGAATATTTGTATCTATTATCCAGAATTTTATCTTTAAAACAAAATTAGTTTTAAAGATAAAATTGTAAATAAAAAACATTATTAATCTTTTTGAATACTCGTTATATGAATATATACACAAATATATAATATATTTTATGATTGGATGACTAAAATATCAAATACATTAAAATAATTAATATGGTTGGAATTGCACTCAAAATTATATTCGTAATCTAGATGGATTGGATAATATTATGGCAAGATATCGAAAAAACAAAACTCAGTAAATATATAATTTTTATGTGAGTTTTATTTTAATGTGTTTGATTTTTTATTTGATAATCTTATAATTTATTATATTGTTTTGAATTGGCGATACTAATAGAGTTATTGGCGAAATTAAATTTAAATGACTAATGAGGAGATGGCCGTGAAGATTTGGTGTTCTGTTTTATTTATATATGTATTTTTTATGATTTGAATTTTAGTTTTACATTATATTTAATAATTATTGATTTTTATTGAATTTTTTTATGTTTTTTACTTTAACAAAATAGTTTCGAATACGGATACAAATATTCGTATTTACGAATATCTAAATTTACAAATACAAATACGAATAGTAAATCCAGGTATTCATCCAATACGATTAGTCGGATATTTACAGATATTCAATATTTATCTAGCCCTAATATATATATATATATATATTGATTTATTTTATTGTATATGTATTCATTTATAAATAATTGTAATAATTTATATATTAAAAATAACATATGTATAAAAAAATGAGATATATTTTTTATATTTTTTTGCTAAATAGTTTACTAATTTTATGCAGCCTAATTTATGTGTAAATATCTTCATCTAGTTCCCGATTGAATATTGAATGTTTTTTTAAAAAGTTATCTTAAATAATATCATTTTGACATTTATAAAAAATATAACTAAAATTTCTTTACAACATATATATATGTTATTCTTATATTCTAAACTTTTAAAGTATAAAAACAATAATACTAAAAATAAAAAAAAATAAGACGTTAACTAATTATTAATTAATTCTTCTAAACCCTACGACCATGGTTCTAAGTACTGTCTAATGACCTTAAAAACACTAATTCTAATTCTATGTATGATATATTGAACTCACCGACTCACCATTATATGGATAAAAATCGATATACTTAAACAGTATTAACATATGGTATTAAATATAGCTTAATATGCAAATTTTATCCAAAAGCCAGAAAAAAAATAACGGGAGAAGGGTATAAAGGTAAACTCATGGGGTGTCTGTCCGCACGTCGTGTGATGTGGTGTGGTGTGGTGATGGCGGCTGTGAAAAGACAGAAAGGCCCTCGGATGGGGCGCAGTGGGACCGGAGATATGATGCATGCCTCCACATTTGGGGGAGTTAGTCGAGGAGAATGTAGGACTTTGTTGGAACATCATTGACCCATTACCCCCTTTTTATTTAATTTCTTACATTTTATTTTTCATTTTTCATCATAAATATAAATATAGATATAGATATATATTCAAATATATTTATGAAGGGATTCTAAATATATAGATATTAACGAATACATTCGTTATAATGTCTATGAATCGTTGATTTCAACAAAATTAATGAATTTTTTAAATCACAAAAATAAACTGAAAGTGTTAATTTTTATCGTCAATTATATATATATATATTGAGAGAAAAAAAACTGCAAATCTTGGGTTGATGAGATAGGAGATCCGTAGGTCACCAAATTCAAGACAATTTAATTATATATGTATAATGCATATATATTCGTGCATATAAAGCATTCTTTTTACTAAGAACATATTCCTAGATTTTATTTTTGTTTTTATCCAAAAAAGAGAAGTCTTCAACTTATAAAAACGCTAAACCATTTAAATTTTTTTAAATTAAAATGCAAGGTAATGAATTTTCAATAATAAATTATTTTGTTTTAGAAATTTATTCATTTTTAAGAAATATGATTGAGAGAAAAAGAAAAAAAATAGAAATTGGGAAGTGATGATTGAGGATCCAAATGCATGATTATAACTTTACAGAAATGATTAAGGCCAAAGGCTTGAGAAGAGAGAAACCTTGGTGAACAAGAAGCTGAAAACATGGCAACTACTTCTGTTTTAGGGTCCCATATTTTATAATCATCTAGATATTTTCATTTTTATATTTATTATTCATATAACTCTTTCATTTTATCGAATTCATTTGAACTAATTTCAAAAATACCCTTGTAAGACTAAAACATTTCAAAAATACTCTTTCTGAAAAAAAAATTTAAATTTCAAAAATACCCTTATAAATATTGGTATTCTCAAAATACTTCTACGACCTTACGATCCAGTTCGACCCAATGACCCTGTTCGACCCTGTGACCCTTGTTCCTCTACGAACATTGGACCCCTACGACCTTTGTCCCTCTGCGGCCCATGTTCCTCTGCGATCCTTGGACCGCTGCGACCATTGTCCCTCTGCGACCCTTGTTCCTCTGCGACCCTTGGACCCCTGCGACGCTTGTTCCTCTGCGACCCTTGAATCCTTGCGATACTAATTTATTATTTACAAATTATTTACAAATAATATGAATAAAATTTTGAAAATACAGATCAAATCAAAATATGTTGGACCTGTGTGACCCTTGTCCCTCGCGACCCTTGGACCCGTGTGACCCTTCCGATACTAATTTATTATTTACAAATTATTTACAAATAATATGAATAAAATTTTGAAAATACAGCTCAAATCAAAATATGTTGGACCCGTGCGACTCTTCCGACCATTGTGATCCTTCCGACCATTGCGACCCTTCCGACCATTTCGACCCTTTCGACTAATCTTTTCAATGTCAGACTACTACTTTTTCCAGGTGCTAGCTGTGCTTTTTATTTTACCAATACCACATTCAAGACCTATATTAAAGGTTCTTTAATGTGGTCAATACATGCACCTTGGTCGTTCTTTGTATTTATTGTCTTTCTGGAATTTTAGGAGTCCATTTATTTTTCGTTATAAATAGAGGAGGAAAAACCGAAAAACTACAACAAGCACCAAATCATCTCTTGTTTCGAGTCTTTCATTCTCTCAAAAAGGCGATTTCTAACATCTAACCCTAAATTCTCTAAAAACTCCTTGTTACCTTTGTGACCGTTAAGGTCACATGGTCGACCCAGGGCATCATGCTGTCTATTAGTTACTCAATGTCTTGGTAATCGTCGGACTCAGTCTGTATGCAAATACACACAAGTACTTACAACGTGGATGGAGGACTTTGTGATGTATCTGCACTACATAAGGTCTTGGTAATCGGCGGACTCAGACATCAAGCTGTATCCGCGTTACCTAAGGTCACGGTTGGAGATCAAATTGGAGAAGGCATTGAGTCACACACGACTCTTCTTGCGGGGAAAGGCTCCGATGAGTCTTTAAACTTCGGCAAATTTGACCTTTTTTTCTTTCCTTTTTTTCTCGAACTTCTTTTTGCCTTTTTCTTCTTCTT
>CM071860.1:47740795-47755505 GCA_036759665.1 Gynandropsis gynandra | reverse complement strand
GTCACCTTTCCATGGTCGAAATTCTTCAGCCTGAATGTGACACCCATCATGGACTCCCATCCTATGGGATATGGTCCGCATTTCAATCCGGAAATTAGTGCGTGCTCCACTATAGAGTACCGGATAAGAATGTCGTTTATGACGAACCACAACTCTGTATTGTCCCGTATAATCACGGAGTGATTTAGTAGTACAGACATTTGAACCTTCGTCAATGTGGAGTCACATTGTAAGTGGAATAAATGCCTAAATTGTGACTCCTTCTCCAAGTAATGCAACTCGTGTTCATGTAAGATTCCTCTCAGCGTCCTTATTGTTTCATGAGGATAACACTCGGTGGTGATCTTTGGCATTCTGTCCATGTGCTTGAGTTCATACACAAATTTCGGCTTTGGCGCCACCTGCAAAATGACCAATTACGAATACATTATACTTCTATCGACTTAAGCGACCCATGCGACTCAACCGACCCATGCGACTCAACCGACCCGTGCGATCCTCAACCGACCCGTGCGACCCATGCGACTCAAACGACCCTCAGACACTCTGCGACACTCAACCGACTCACTGAGACTCAACCGACCCACGCCCTTCAAATGACCATTGCGACCCATCCCACTCACTGAGACAACCGACTCACTGAGTCGAATATGGTCATGCAACTCCTGCGACTCTTGCTACTCAACCGACTCACTGAGTCGAAGATGTTCATTCAACTCCTGCGACCCTTGCGACCTAACCGAATCACTGACACTGACACTCACCCATTTCAAATCAATAAACTGAGTCGAAGATGGTCATGCAACTACTGCGACCCTTGCTACTCAACCGGTTCACTGATTCGAAGATGTTCATATAACTCCTGCGACCCTTGCGACCTAACCGACTCACTGACACTGACACTCACCTATTTCAAATCAATAAACCATTTTGTGACTCAAAAGCTTGCAAAACCCTAGAAATCGAACTACTTACACTTATTGACGCAATTGAAGATTGACTCGTGCTCTCTTCGTTAGTGCTGCTGCTGCTGATTCTAGCAATTTTCCTTCTCGCCAACTTCAAATCGATCCCTCTCAAGTTCGACATCACTTATTTCTTTCTTGCTATAAACTTTTAAACATGTTTCAAGGCGAAAAACTGTTCGGCTTTCTCGTTTTTTGCAGTTTTTCATGTCGAAAAACTGCCGAACGTGGGTTTTTTTACGTTCGAACATTAAGGGTAAGTTTGTCTTTTCTTCAGTTTTTTTCGGATATAATAATTATTTTAGGAAAGGGTATTTTTGAAGTGGTTTAGCCCTATAAGGATATTTCTGATATTCCGCCAATTCATTTATATAGCGAATAATTATACAAAATATTTTTATCATTTTTCTCACGGAATTGAATTTGAGTTAATTAAAATTCGAATCAAATAGAAATACAATATTGTAAGATCATAACTATTTTTAAAAACAGAAAAAATATCTGCAGTTTTTAAATTGTTAATAAATTTTCCATTTATAAAAAAAATATGTGGACTTTTTTTTTATCAAAATATTAGTTGAGGTTTTTTTAATACAATACATATTATTTTTAAATATTATGTCCAACAAAAAACAAAAGATATGCATCTTACAAACGGTTTATTTGGAAATCTATTATATAACAGTCATTTTTTTCCCGCTGTTTCCATATCAGCAGAAGAGGAAAAAAAATAAGGAAAAATAAATCTTTAGTCTTTTTCGTTGATACAATGAAATCAGTGACAAATTAAATCCGTTTATTTTTTTCTGTCCCTTCTGTGAATCTTGACCATCCACGCAGCATAACCTCTTCGATTCCTCATTTTCTGTGAATTACAATTGTCATCGGTTTTTGTTATGGCGTGGGTCTTCTTCTTCTCAGCATCAGTATGAGATGTTGTCGCGTCCGTCTTCTTCTTCTCGCCACCGGTCATGACTTCAACCCTATCTTTCATCTTTTTCAAAGGACAATTTAATGGTAATTCATTGTTTCTACCTTTCTGTTATCGTTCACCTAACCCACACCTTATTGTTACTGTTCACCTAACCTCTTCGTTTTTCCTATTTCACCCTCACTCGCTCAAATCCCCAAGATCGATGCTCTCACTTTCTTTAGACGGAGTGGTATACAGATCGTCAAAGAATCACCAAGGCCATGAAGTCCCATCGGCGACTCCAGTACCGTTGTAATAATTCATCTAAAGAGAACACCTCACCAGCCAATCGATCTGGTGAGTTACTCAATTTTAACACATTGGATCAATTTCTCCTCAATAAACCCTAAGCATCCCAAAACTCCATCGAATCAATAAAAAAACACACTTACAACTTCTCTCATAGCCCAGGCGTGTCCTTAGGAATACTGAAGGTGTTGACGAGTCGCTGAAAGGTCAAAATTACGGTATTGATCAGAAAAATGCTAGAGGACACGACCTGAGTCATCCCCTATCGACCTCCATTGATCCTCGACGAGGACAAGGGTCTTCCTGCCTCCAAATCGTGAAAAATCATATTAGTCCTACATCCTAGGGTGTTCATTAAAATGGGTTGAAGGCTACAATGAGAGCCTCGTGGGGAAGATTTCTAGAAGTCGTAATGTTTCTTACAAGTAATCCATGCTCTGACATTTTAATCGTAGATTGTGTTTTTTCCATACAATGTCTCGAATTTAAGGTTAGAAAATGGTCATTTGAGAAACTCAGAGATGATCAAGGTGGTGAATGTTTGAGTTGAAGTTAAGGAAAGAAGAGCGAGAAGAACACCTGAACTTGACATCCTACTAGAAGCCTGGTATGTAAATTCATTTTCCTTTAAAATTTCTCGAGTTGTGTACGATGATAGGCAAACAAAACGAACAAAATCCTTATGCAATTTGATGTCTCTCAGTTACTAGATTCAAATTCACTATTTTCTCAGTTACGTCCTTTCTCATCCCACTAAGACAATGACATCCTGAAGCCTGAAACCAACCTATTCTGTTCAACTGAAGCCTTTCACTAAACAATATACCTAGATGAACCAGTAATCTGTCGAACATTGATGTTTTCTCCTAGGAGAACCAATCATATGTAGAGATAATATACTCTTTTGAAAACTTGATCAGTTTGGAATTCCCATAACTTAATTTAATTCGAATTAAAAGGAACAAATATCATATATATTATTACAAGAAAACAAGGACAGGGTGCATACATAGCAGCGAAAAATGTACACAATGGGAGGAATTGTACAACAATATACTATAAGTAGAAGGCTAAGAAGCGAAGAAGAATTTTTCAAATCTTAAATTATAAGGGGAAAAAGAGAGTTTACAGAGAAAAATAAGAGAAAGAAGTTGAAGCTGAGGTGCAACTTAACATTAAGGAATATCCTTATGAGTTTCGATTACCAACCATAGAGATACATTTTTTCAAATTATAGTTCTATTTGGTAGCAGTATATAAATGTTGGTTTGGTTTTCTTTGGTTTTTCGTTGATTGTCTTCTTTGTTTTTCACTTTTTACTTTGGTCTTTATCAACCAACAATAGAAGAGGAGTTTCAATACCCTGAAGAAAAAAGGAAAAACAAGAAAAATCCGATTGATCAAAGCGAGAGGTGGAGCAAACAAATTCTAAACACTCCCACGTATGATTTCTCATAATGTTTACATTTGTCATTACAATTTTCATGTTTAGAAAGAAACTTGTGGGCCTCATGGCTGAAGAATCTTTTAAAAAAATTGTAGTTATTTAATCTTATCTTTATAGCTTTTAGTTAGGCAGCTGATGATAAGACATGTATATGCTTCGTAAACTAACCAAAATAGAAGACATGATAAAAATTTATTATAAAAAAAACCAAACTAAGGACGCAAATGCTTCTCCTATTGAAGGTCCACAACACTTCATGTTTTAGACTAAAGTATATCACATATTTTCCTCACTATAGGTATGACATCATGATTCCATTCGTGCAAGAATACATATAAGGCAATACAATGGAGCTTTCTCACACCTTCACGTCGGTAAAGAATTCTTAGGAAGCCACGTCATTTCTCTTAACCCTGATGAAAGCAATATCACTCACTCATCCATGTTCATAGTCCATTAATGTTGACTATTTAATTCACCTAGTAATCAATTTTTGTTTTTGCAGACCATTTCGCGTTCATCTACTTTTACAAATCGTTTGGGTTTTCATTAAAAGAAGTCAGGTTCATTCATCTTCTAAAAAACATATCTATTGATTTTCTCCAACCAAGGATTTTACTCTCTCTTAATCTTTGTATCTAATGATTTTTTTTAAGGTTGCATCGCTGTTGTAATCGATTCTTTATTTTGACGTTTTGAACCATGACTCTATGTCCTATCCCGGAGAGGATTCAGGTATAGTTCGGGCACTGTTGTGGATTCAGGATATGGCTAAGGGTCTAAGTTGAACATCGGAGAAGTTACTGAAGGATTTCCTTATTGGATATGTGGAACGACACATACGGAGAAGGCGGTAAAGCCGATAGTGGTAACAGAGTCGGTAATGTTGATAGAGTCGGATAAGGCCACAAATTTCAAAGAGATTTCATTGGTTGCTGTTTGATAGATTTTGAGACTATTGATGATAACGTTTATTTTGTTATAGTATTTTAGTTCATTTTCGTAGTTAGTTTACTGAGAAATAATCATCATTTAGTCTTCTTTCATCCTTTTCTCATGTATTTACAGGAAATAAGGATACCGAGAGCAAACACGAGCGAATGTCCTACACTACCCACACATAGAACGACCGGGCATGGAAGACAATAACCTGCCCGACTGATCACCATCACCAGCACGACCGGACACACAAGGGAGGTGAAATGCCCGACCGTGCAGCACACACATCCCGACCGGGATCCTGAAAATAGCAACCAACCCGACTGTGCAGCCCTACCAGCCCGATCGGGCTTGTGAAGACAACAACTCACGCGAACGTGTAGCACGACCCGGGCGTGTATGGAGCCTGACCGGGCTATGATTAGATGAAGTGCACGATCGAGCTCACTCTTGTGCCTGGTCCGGCATGTTGAACCTGCACGTGTCGAAGAAGAAAAGGAAAGTTCCGACCGATGGAAAACAATTGGAAATTCGATTGCAGTAATGGAAAAGCATGGCAAAAAGGAAAAGAAGAAGAAAATGCAAGAAAAGAAATAGGAAAGTATAAGAAAAGGGGCAAAGAAAAAGGAGACATTTGGAAAGAAATAGAGCATACGTAGAGAGAGATACAGATAGAGCAATACGCCGGAAGGCTGGAGATAGGGCGACGAATTCATAACGCGAAGGAGCTGTTGAAAAATACAGTATTATATAGGGATGAATCTCATTCTATGTCTATGTTTGCAATAGTTTTCTTTTGTTTCTTGTTTTGGAAACCCATGTTCGAGTAGTTTAGTAGGTACGGGTTAGAGTTTTGCCGATATGTAATGGAGTCTCATGCTTAATGCTTGGTTATGATGTTTGATCGTTTATGGATTGTTTGGTTGGTTTTAACGCTTTTGTTCTTATTGACCGTTTGAATGAATGATTATAAAATTTTGGTTGCATTGGAAGATGAATTAAACTTTGGAACATAGTCATGATATGAGGTCTCAATTGATTTAAACCTTGATCAGTCGGTCAAATGGACTTAGAAATTAGGATAGCGGACTCAATGCATTTATCATGTGAGACTCGTGTTGTTGTTTTGATTACATGTGCTCTCTCAACATTTAAATGGTGTAGGGTTTGACGTTTAAGGAGATGGAAGAGCTTCGCGATGACATCAAATTGTATTTAGATTTGGATCGAACAACTCCAATTCATGTAAAATATTGGGAGCTTTTTCCTTCTACAAATATGCTTCATTATCATTTTGTCTCTTACATGTGGGTGGGGTGGTTGTTCTCAATAGAAAAGCAATGCTTGTGAACATTTGGAGTTGAAGTCCATTGAAAAATCTCTTCTAAATGACTGTGTTGTTCTTTCTGATGGTTGATGGGGTAAAGAATTTCATATATTTCTAAAGCTAGCGATTAAATTAAGAGGCATCCAACCTTCTGCGTGCTCTTATTTTTCTGTTTTTTCTTTTATACACTTTGGGAATTCAAACGTTTTTATCATATATTTATTGGATACATATATATAAACCTCTTATTCTCATTGAATTTATTTGAACGATAATACCTCTATGCTTATCGTTTTCAGGCACTTATGGTGGTATGTGATTGGGAGCTCGCTGAAACTTGAAAACGAGATGCGCTGGACCGAGCTAGAGTTAGAAGGGAAGAGCTTCCCGCAGAATTGCTTGCGCAAGAAAGGGGTCTGCATGTGAGTGTAGAGCCGATGTGAAAAAATTTCTAGATGGGAAGATTCATAAGGAACTCGAAGAGCTGCAACTGGACATTGAGTCACAGCTTTGTTCCTGGTTAGCAAAAGTAGTAGAGTATTGATATTGGCAGGCTTGCTTGAAGGAAATACATGCTAAAATCCCGAGAAAACATTTTCGACGCCTTGAGAAATTTTCGAGGATAAAGAGAAGATGGAGAGTGGCTATGGTTTAAAGCCTATACAGGAGGAGAGCGATGAGGAAGTGAAAAGATAGCTTTGGTTAGCACTTTCACCCACTACTTGTGCATGATACAGTTCTAAAACATCTGTTTACGCTTCTTAGAGAGGCTAAAACATTCTCTTCTACATCAGCAGTTGATGTAGAAGCAGGAAAGGGAGGTTCATTTCCGTCTGAGCTCTTGCATGGCGATGATCATGAAGAAGGTATTGATCCCGAGGAAGACAAGAAGATGATATTGGTACTCTTAAATGTTTCCATGTTTTCTTTTTTCATATATCGTTAAATTGTTCGTGATGATTCAATTATTTATATGTTGCATAACCAGGAAAGAAGACGTGTGGTTGTAATGGAAGAACAACATAAACAAATCAAAGAAGTTATGGCATAAAAAACAGCACCATCTGAAGATAACTTTGAGCTTAAAGCTGTGAAAGCCATGGGAGCAATGGAAGAAAGCGATGCAGTATTTGGCTATGGTGCCGAAGTTCCTCAAGATTCATAGGTACCAATAAAATCATATAATCATTGCAACCCTTGTATTAATCTGTCACGTGAATCTAGGAGTTGTCTGACCTGTGTATTGGTGGCATGACAAGTACCGACCAAGGAAGCCGAAGTACTTTAACCGTATTCACACGGGGTACAAGTGGAACAAGTACAATCAAACACACTAAGACCATGATAACCCGCCTCCAAAGATCGTATAAGGGTATAAATTCAACATTTTCTACTCGGATTTGATTGATAAGATCGAAGGCGCCCACATATACGATAGAAGCTTTTAAATTTAGGATTTGAATACACAATTTCCTTTAAAAAAGATTAAAAGCTTATGTTACACTAACCAACTCATTAGAAAATAAATTATAAAAAAATGTAAATTTAGTAGGTCTTTAACATAATATATTGTAAACGTTGACAATGCTCTATCAATAAAATATATAAATATTATAAATTTATATTTTAAAATTAATATATAAACAAAAATAAAAATTTAGTCAAAATTAAGGATAAAATAATGTGAATTTTTAAATTATTTTAGATCATTTAAATGGTCATAATATAAATAAAATACTTATGAAATAAATATTAAATTTTTTTATTGGTATAGATTTTTTTATTATATTATAATAATATATAATTTTTAATATCTTAAATATAAAAGTTTTTATTTTTTTAAAAATTAAAAAAAATACTCAAAATATGTGAAAATTATATAAATATTAATATAATATCTCGATTTTTTTTAAAATTTTCCAAATAAAATTACAATTTAATTGTTAATTTCTTATAACATCATTTCGCTGAAAATGATAGATTTCATTACATATATTTTATTATAATTAACGTCTCGTTTTTTATACAATACAATATTTTTATTTAATTAGAATTAAAATCAACTATTTTTAAATAAAAAAAAAGAAAGATGTTAAACATATAAAAAATAAAATAAAATTGTATTTTATTAAATAAAATAATGAGATATATATACTACAATACGTTATTTGATATATTTTTTTAATGATATTAATTAATAATAATAAAACTTCAAAATATATATGACTTTTGAAATACAAATAACATCATATAAAATTAACAATTAATTGTAATATAATATGAATCGTGTTAATTTATTATTATTTTTCGATTTTTTATTTTTTATATTATTGTAAATTCATATCAAAGTCCTTATACCGAAGGTTATTTTATCACCTACTAATTGAGGTCTTCAATTTAGATTGAGAATATGATAATTACCGGTCAGATTGTGCTACGCAATGAGAATCAACAAAAGTCAAGGACAATGTCTTAAACAAATCGGATTATATATTCCAAAACCAGTTTTCAGCCACGACCAGTTTTATGTTACTTTTTAAGAGTAACTTCGGTGAATGGACTAAAGATATTAAATATAAATGCCAAGAGTAGGCAAAATTTGTCTATCGAGAAATTTTAAACGATCTCCCAAAATCACAAGCTATGTAGGCAAAATATAGTTCTTTAACTTCATATTGACCATCTTCAATCATACGTTGTTATTCGTCAGAAATCATATTGATCAAGGTCGTTTCTATGCAGATTGGCATCATATAAAAAAATTCTCATTGGTTTATTACAATTATTACTTACGGTTGGTTCTAATACCTTTTAAATTATATGCATCGATACTTGTAATATTTTTCTATTACTTCTGTCCTAACATTTTATTCGTTTATAATATTTCAGGAGATATTGCACATCTGCATTCATTCTATGGATCAATCCATTTCTCTTATGGATCGTCAACATGTTCTTTGTTTCGTTACCATCCATAGACAATATTGACATCTCTATTATCCATCATATTTAATTAGTTTTTTTTTCAATTCTTCTATAATCACTTTTCAATATGATATCATTGTTTTTTTCCTATTCATACATATCTTCCACTACAAAAAATAAATTTATAGCATAATTGAATTTTATTAAAAAAATTTTACATAATTTTCACATATTTATAAAAGAAATTATATAAATCATCGTCCACATATAAGATTTTTTCTAATACAATAAAATGATCATAAAACTCTGAACTATGTCCGATTATGGGTTGAACCTTTTATTTTGATCTCCATGAAAAAGAATTATCTATGAATTTTCCGGAACTCCACTTGCTATTTAGATCAGAGTCGTAAATTTGTAAATAATCTCTTTTAATTCGTATAAACTGAGATACAGGTTCAATTCATAGGTACTCCCAGAACTACGAGGTAGTTCTAGACCATTTTGCCTTTAAATATTTATATAATCAATGTGTATATTGGTTTGGTTATATTGGAAATACAATCGGGTCCACCCGGCCCATGGATATATGAATTTGATGCACAGGGTAGATGAAAACGGATCGGATCTTCGATATTCGGCCTTGGGATCAAACTTGGAAATCGAGCAGGAGAAATTGAGCGACGGAATTGGGATTTGGATTTGGGAGCCATCTGTAGCAGAAGAACAAGTGAGCGACGGATAGGGTTTTTATCGATTCCATCTATAGATCGACCGAAATCGAAGTTACTCCTGAAACTAGGGTTATTTTGGGTCCCTCTTTCGGGATTTTCTGCCTTCATCGATGGCGGATGGATACTGGAATCAGCAGCGACAGCAGCAGCATCATCCGTCGATGATTCCTCCCGGTGGGCCTCTGAAACGTCATCGTTCTGAGTTCGGTAAGATGGTTTCTATGCTTCTACTGACATTTACATTTGAGCCTCGTGGATCTCTATTTGATATTTTTGTTGATTTAATATGATTTTCCGTTGATGGGTTTTTTTTCGAATTTATCCTTGTTTGTTTTTAAGATAAGTTTCGGAAACTGCGTTCTTGTTGCCTCAAGAGGCGATGGGACTATATTTATAACGTTTTCAACTCCTCGCGAAGTTTTTTTTTGTGTTAGTGGGTTTGAAAGTGCAATAATGATTCAGCATGAACGTTGAATCGGTTCCGTTTGATTTAGTGGATGAGTGGTATATGAACTACTTCTGGCCGCATTGTGTTAATTTTGGAGATTTGATTGAAGTTAATTTTCCCAGAGTTTTGAATAGAGAGTTGTGAATCCTCTATATGGATTCTGTAATACAGCTCAAGATGTTATGTGACGATTTATGAGGGGAAGGAAAAGGAATTGCTACTCTATAGTTGCAGCGTCTGCATTCTCTGTATTCTTCTGTCTGATTTTCTGTGCGAAGAAATTCAAAGGCTTTATTGTGTTCCTAGATCTATGCATGTATGAAAAACATGTGAAAGCATTAAAAGTAAATTCATTTGTTTTATTTTTGCAGAATCAGGTTCTGCAATGTCAGGCCATGAAATGCACAATTATTTACCACGGGATGAGGAGAGTGGTATGCCCCAATCAGTCAAGGATAGCAAAACTATTGGGTCAGCTTATGACCGTTACCTGAAGAGTGTGGTAATATCCCCATTTAGTCATCTCTTTTCTCAGCTCTGCTTGTATGTTTTATTTTCTTTCCTATCTTGCCTGAAAATTTTCATGATTTCGGTTGAAGCAAATGCCTTCTGTGCCATCTGGGGAAGCTGGCCCCTATAATGGGGTTGGTCTGGGGAGACCAGGAGGTAATATAGTGTCGGGGGCACCCATGGGTGAGCCTATGATGGAGCGTGGTGGAATTCTTCCTCTAGATTTTGGGCCAAGTAGCCGACCTGTTGGTCATGGTGGACAAGTGCCATTTGATGGAGTTGGTAGGTCTAGCCGTGATACACTTCCTCTGCCTCGGGATGCTTCTAACACTCTTTATGTTGAAGGACTTCCGCCTAATTGCTCACGGAGGGAAGTAGCTCGTATCCTCTCTAAATACCTCATGACAGAAAATCTATCCCAATATTTCATTCTCTAACTTAACATAAGTTTAGAAGTTTACAGTCCTTAACTTATTACTAGATATATTTCGACCTTTTGTGGGATATAAAGAAGTGAGACTTGTGACCAAAGACTCTAAACATGTAAGTTTTACAAGTTCCTATTTTAGGTATTCTCGAAATTATTTTACTCCCAAATTTCATTACATCTGATTCCTGACATGCTAAAGGTTTTTTATGTTATTGACGATGCAGCGGAACGGAGATCCTGTTGTTCTTTGTTTTGTTGATTTTCTAAATCCCGCCTGTGCAGCCACTGCTTTGAGTGCCTTGCAAGGTGAATGTGCTTATTTAAACCCTTCAAGACGTTGACTTTTACCTGAATTCTTGATGGCAGTTCAGTACTCTGTTATCAGTAGTTTGCTAATGACAATCACAGAGCTATTGAGTTTGATTTTCATGTTTTATAGATCTTTGCTTTACTCTCTCACCTGAGATAGGACCACTTAGGATTATTTACATAATGGTCATCAATGTTTCTGTTTCTACGAGGGGTCACTGTTGCCTGACGTAAATTGCGTGCACTCCAACTTTACTGATGCTAAATTGCATTCCATAGGTTATCGAATGGATGAAACCGATCCAGATTCCAAGTTTTTGCGGCTCCAATTCTCCAGGAACCCAGGTCCAAGGCCTGGACCACGTGGAAGGAGGTGAACTAACGACCTTGTGGCACTTCACCAGATGGTAAGGGAAATGCCTCCTTCAAGAAGATTCTCTGTGGAATCAAGCATTTGGAGATATGCTGCTAAGTCAACCTAGTACCCTGACAAAGAGCAACGGCGATGCTTAGAGAATCCACTATATGAGGTGATAAACCTGAACTCTTCTGCTTTCGTCCTGAAAATGGTACATGTTCCTGTTATCCGCATTTCCTCATTTGATGAGCTTGTGTTGTACAAATACTACCGAGACAAAATTGTCCAAATCTTTTCCTATTCGAAGGAAAATATACACAATGGGGAGATTGTTTTCGTTACAGAATTTGTAGCTGGTGAAATACAGGTTCTTCTAGTAACTGTCATTTGTTTGTAACTTCAAATTATTTGAATATATGATCCTTCATTGCTTTTATTGTGGTGTGTGAATGTATGTACACATCATTTTAGGTTAAACTATCCCAAGTTTGGAGCTTTAAGTTTTGGACGCTCCATGGATCCATAGTTTTACCATATATTAGGCGTCTTAGGTGGTTGGTCCAATTCAGAGTTCAGTCCAACCCATTATTGGTTGGATTATTTTTAAGTTAATCTAGTCCGATCTATATTTTATATCAATTGTAATTAGCCTGATCCATTATAATCTGCGATCGCGAGTTATATATATTGATCCGTATACAATTTTTTTTATTATAATTATATAATAATAATTTATTAAAATATCTAGAAAAATTTTAAAAAAATATAAATAAAATTTTCAAAATTTAAATAAAAATATTTAGATCTTTTAGAACTTTAAAACATAAAGATAATATATAAAAATATAGATAAATTAAATCAAAATATAAAATTCAAATAAAAATAATATTGAAAAAATATTTTAAAAATTGAGATTTCAAACATAATTCTAATTTTCACTGGATGACTTACAATATAATTGGATTTTAATAAAAATATTATAATTAAGTATTAATAATATTATGCAAATAAATTATATATATAAATATTTTGAAATTTCAAAAAATTAAAATAATTCATAAGAACATAGCTAAATTAAATAAAAATAAAAATTTTCAAATAAAAACGATATTTAACTAAATATTTTAAAATTTGAAATTTCAAAACATAATTTTCATCTTTTTACATTACTTACAAATATATTTTGAATTTTATAAAAAATATTATAATTATATATTATTAATATTATATATAAAAATTATATATATAACAAATATATAATTTTAATTTATTGGCTCAAAACCCATACGAGTCAACTAGAATTTTGACCCAACCTTTCCCTTTTTATATAGATTGAGAAAAAATTCTCAGTTGAGCCTCTATGTATGTGAATTGGATCAGACGTGATCTTCTTTATAGTATCATTTCAATGTAATTTTTCTATTTAATCCAAACACTTCTCCATTTTTCGTAATTTTATTTCAACATTTATTTTGACCATTATTTTCATATATTTACTTTATAACTATTTAGTTTCACTTTTTTTAATATTTTTCATTGAAATATTTTTATTTGATTCAATTAACTTACCCATTTAGTTATTAATTTAAACAATAAAATACGATTTAATTTGTCTTGTTATGTAAAAATTACGTATAATTTATATACTTAACAAAATAATTAAAATTTAAGTTCTATATATTCAAATTTTCATTTTGAAAAGATATTTATATTAACTGATATTGCATAAAAATAATAAACTATAATATCTATAGATTGTAACAATTTTTTATAATCAAACGACGATTATTTTTTAATTCATACTGTTAAATGATCGTCTAATCCACCTAACAAACATATCACCTAAAAATCTCAATTTAAAAAATCTAAATATCTGACAAACGTCTAGAATTTAAACATAATGTAAACCGATTTCTTGAACATTGACTTTATAAAAAAAGTATTAGGGCCCTTTTGTAGCGTAATGCAAAGTTCTTTGTTTTGTTTTGTTTTTGTTTTTTTTTTCTTTTGACTTGTATTCCTTTCTCTCCTTTCAAAACACAAATTATTTACGAAATTTGCATTTTTATGTTGTTGAACTTGGATGTAAACCCATTAATTAAAATAAAAATATTTAAAATATACAAAAAATGAATATATATATATTATATATATATGTGCTTATGTTGAAGTTTTTTTAAAAAAGAAATTGTTCTACATTTGAAAGGAACATATGATGTAGTCCTTTTCCATCTTTCTGACTCGGAATATGTGCTGCGTAGCAATATAAAATTTAAAATGAGTTAACTTAATCGGTTAATGATAAATATAAAGAGTTTTTTTTATCTTAGATTTAAATTTTGTTTTGAGGATAGCATTTTCATTAGTTCAGATATAAACGGGTGATACGTTTATAAATTTCTTATTAAAATATAAATTTATATATAAAAAAAGTATAAGAAAAATCCCATTATATAATTATATAGTGTAAGATGAGAAAGGACTAACTTCAAAAATATCTTTATATCGCTAAAACATTTTAAAAATACCCTTTTCGAAAAGTAAAAAGTTTTTAAATTCAAAAATACTTTTATAAATGTTGATATTCTCAACATATCTCTGCGATCTTATGACCCAGTTCGACCCAACGACCCATTTTGATTCTGTGACCCTTATCCCTCTGCGACCCTTGTTCCTCTACAACCTTTGGATCTCTGCGACCCTTGTCCCTCTTTGACCCTTGTTTCTCTGCGACCCTTGGACCCCTGCGACCCTTGTCTATCTGCGACCCTAGTTCCTCTGCGACCCTTGGACCCCTGCGACCCTTGTCCTTCTACGACCCTTGGACCCCTGCGATACTAATTTATTATTTACAAATTATTTACAAATAATATGAATAAAATTTTGAAAATACAGCTCAAATTAAAATATGTTGGACCCGTACGATCCTTCCGACCATTGCGACCCTTCCGACCATTTCGACTAGTCTTTTCAATGTCAGACTACTGCTTTTTCCAGGTTCTAGCTATGCTTTTTATTTTACCAATGCCACATTGAAGACCTATATTAAAGGTTCTTTAATGTGTCAATACATGCACCTTGGTCATTCTTTGTATT
>CM071860.1:47714305-47726552 GCA_036759665.1 Gynandropsis gynandra | reverse complement strand
CGTCTCCTACCTACCAGTGTATTGGACCTTAATGACAACACAAGAGATGATTTGGTGCTACAAATTGTTGTAGCTTTTCGGTTTTTCCTCCTCTATTTATAAACTCATATTTAACGAAAAATAAATGAACTCCGTTTTAACCAAGGTTCATGCATTGACCACATTAAAGAACCTTTTAATATAGGTCTTGAATGAATGAATGTATTGATCTCAAGGGTCGCATGGATCGCAAGGGTCGCATGGGGATAATAGGTCGCAAGGGTCGCATGGATCGCAAGGGTCGCATGGGGATAATAGGTCGCAAGGGTCGCATGGATCGCAAGGGTCGCATGGGGATAATAGGTCGCAAGGGTCGTATGAAGGTCCAATACACTGGGATAGTTGGAGTCGCAAGAAGGTCCAGTGTATTGGACCTTCTTGCGTCTCCTACCATCCCACTGTATGTGACCTTAATGCTACAACACAAGAGATGAGAAAAATCAAAGTAAAATCAAAGTAAATGAAGCATCTTTCATGTAAATGATCAAGAGTAAAACTTTCTTACGAATACTAATCGACTCCCCGTGAATGCTTGAACAAGTTCCGTCACTCGGTAACCATTTGGTGTAACGGGGAAAGACGTAAGGTGAAGAGAGTTGAACATTGGAATAAACTTTTCAATAAACCTTCGATCGATTTCACATAATAGATGATAAACCTGTACAAGAGAAACTAAGTAAAAAAAACTCGTCTTAAGATAATAAAAATTTAATCTTTCGAACAAATTCAAGTGATTTACCTGAGCATGAGTTAAAATTCGTCGTGTTGGCTTCATACAACTTTCGTCTATTATGTGGAATCGATCGAAGGTTTATTGAAAAGTTTATTCCAATGTTCAACTCTCTTCACCTTACGTCCCCTACCTACCAGTGTATTGGACCTTAATGACAACACAAGAGATGATTTGGTGCTACAAATTGTTGTAGCTTTTCGGTTTTTCCTCCTCTATTTATAAACTCATATTCAACGAAAAATAAATGAACTCCGTTTTAACCAAGGTGCATGCATTGACCACATTAACGAACCTTTTAATATAGGTCTTGAATGAATGAATGTATTGATCGCAAGGGTCGCATGGATCGCAAGGGTCAAATGGGTCGCATGGATCGCAAGGGTCAAATGGGTCGCATGGGTCGCAAGGGTCGTATGAGGCTCTGTGACCCTTGTACCAAATATTAGAAAAAAAACAATGTACCAAATAATAGAAAAAACAATGTACCAAATATTAAAAAAATGTACCAAATATTAAAAAAAATGTACCAAATGTTCACATCTACCAGTAAAAAAAAAACAATGTACCAAATATCAATTTAGTCATCTTCGGGTTCATAGATACGTTCTCCATTACTATATATATCAGCCGCCATCTTCTCACGCATGGAAGTAACCTTGTCGTCGCAAATACGAAGAAACATATCCATATCCTTTGATAACGAGGCTTCTACGAATTTATAGGAGAAAACACCACAGTCATTCCCGCTTTGGTTCTGTGGCAGACCTTCATAATACACATACCTCCATGCATCTTCTCCAGAAGCCAAAGAAGGAAACCCTCCGAGAATGAGCATCTTGGGGACAGCTTTTCTTATCCTCTCAATCACCGGATCGATATGTGTTTCCTTAAGGCTCATCCTGCAGTCGTATACCGTGATGCATCGGGTTTTGAAATCCGCTTTGATGGCTACCCAATGACATCCTACCCATCGATTATTTATCGATGGAATGTTTAGAACCGAGACAAAACCTTCATAATCACTAATTGGTGGCTTGGCGTTCAAAAACTGACTAAGCTTTTCCGGCAAAGTTTCCATATCCTCGTACGTCCACATCGAGAGCGTCTGCATGAAAGCAACAGGACAAACGTAATAATTCTGATACGCGCTGGGATCCGATGCCAAGCGAGAAGACAGCTCCATCAACGCCTCATCCAATTGCTGCAAAAAAAAAAAATTAACACACAGGAATGCATATGACACAAAACTCCGTGAGACTAAGGGTTTAAAAAAACTTACTTCATCTTCAAGCCATGCGTTGGCCTTTAATATAATCTCCCAAAACTTTGGCCCCCGGGGAATATTTAGCTCAGATTTCCACCACCGATCATGTCGAGGTGCCTTCAGGAACCAATATAGCTTAGTCAACTTTTCACCGCTAGCATCAGTGAACGTAGGAAATCGGCTTATCAAGCCCTTTACTAATCCTCTGGGATTCCACACAAACTCCTCAGGTTCTTGAACCACCGTTTTTTCGGGTTCTTGAATTGTTCTTGCTCTTTTCGCCGGCGGAGGTTCAACATATGGCGCAGACTCCTTCGATAAAGGTCCAGCACCTGCATAAAATTTACCTCATTAAACATATGGCGACCAATGGGACCAATGCGACCTATGCGACCTATGCGACCCATGCGACCCATTCGACTTTAGCGACCCAGTGACACATGCGACATATGAAACCCATGCGACTCTAACGACCCTGCGGCTTATGCGACCCTACGACTCTAACGACCCTACGGCTTATGCGACCCTATGACTTATATGTCTCGATGGAAATTGACACTCCAATGACCTTTTCACTAAATATTACTTACTTGGTGGAACTCCATCAGGAGCAAGGTTTCTTGACACTGGATTTGGACGTCGAAGGAATTCAAAAGCAAAATCACCAACAGTGTCGGAAGATTGGGTTTCGGTGATCGCAACTTTCTCGGCATCCTTTGATTTTGGATTAGGCACATGAATCCCGACATCCCTTAGAAGGTCTCTTACGGCGTTGATGATTCTCTTCTCCGACTTCCTTATTTCCCCTATTAATTTCTTCTCCAGTGTCAGAGGGACTGCAGCATCAGCATCAGCATCACTCACGCACTCCTTCCTCTTAGTCCCTTTTTCCTGCAAAATGACCAATTACGAATACATTATACTTCTACCGACCTAAGCGACCCATGCGACCCAACCGACCCATGCGACGCAATCGACCCGTGCGACCCTCAACCGACGTGTGCGACCCATGCGACTCAAACGACCCTCAGACACTCCGCGACACTCAAACGACCCATTTCAAATCAATAAACCATTTTGTGACTCGAAAGCTTGCAAAACCCTAGAAATCGAACTACTTACACTTATTGACGCCATTGAAGATTGACTCGTGCTCTCTTCGTGCTCTCTTCGCCAGTTTCCTTCTCGCCAACTTCAAATCGTTCGCCAACTTCAAATCGTTCCCTCTCAAGTTCGAAAGCACTTATTTATTTCTTGCTATCAACTTTTAAACAGGTTTCACGGCGAAAAACTGTTCGGATTTCTCGTTTTCGGCAGTTTTTCACGTCGAAAAACTGCCGAACTTCCATTTTTCCACGTTCCAACGTTAAGGGCAAATTTGTCTTTTCCTCAGTTTTTATTTATCGGATTTAATAATTATTTTGGGGAAGGGTATTTTTGAAATGTTTTAGCCCTTTGAGGGTATTTCTGATATTCCGCCTGTTAAAATACACTCAATAATAACGATGACTAATTTTCTTTTAAAAATTTTAACCATTTATTGCTAAAATATTTAGGAAAATAATTTACACATACTTATATATATATATACATATATATATAATATTGCTCTAACACCTTATATATATATATCTTTATATGTTCCTTTGACTCATGGTTTCAATTATGTTGTCCTTGACTCCAGATCGATTGATAATGAAGCTGGAAAGCAGAAATTTAAAATAAAATTAACAGGTTTTTGTTATCAGTGTATTTTTTAAAATATTTTATTATGTACTTTAATATTAATTATATACTCCCATTTTACCAATTAGATAAAATATATCAAATGTTTTTAATGGACATTATTGCTTAGTAGTTAGTAAAATAATAAGATTACAGGATGAACTTGTACCACCATGGCTAATTTCTAAGTCGGTGAATAACACAAGTCATTTTTTATAAATATAATGATTATTTTAATTTTTTAAAGAAAAAAACTAATGAATTGTATATTTTTTATTAATGAGGAAAAATAGACATGCTATTTAACAAATTTGATAAATATATTTTTATAACAAGTAGGATATTAAATAAAGTGGATCGAGATCTAAATTTTAACTAATCGGATGTTAATATATTTTGGCATAGTTCCAAGATGTCACACTGGAAAATGTCCTCTCACCTAATTCTTCCATATTTTCTTGTTTTTTCTCTCTCCTCTAACTATAGAATTTTCTAATAAAAATAATTAATTATGAATTATTGTTTCCAATTAAATGATATTTTAAAACAATACAAGCCACTTGTTACTTTGAAAAGTAGATTTATGTATGTGGAACATATTGTAAACAATATAATCATTTTCCGAAATATTTTTAAAAAAATTCCGAATTTACAGTATATTATATAGTTTTCTAACTCATATTTCGATACATTTATGAATATTTTTTAAATAAGGTTTAGAACCGACTAAAATAATTAATTATTTGGATTACGATGATATCGTCAATTCAATTATTCTAAACAAATATTTCTTTTTTATTGATTTTATAAATGCAAATCTATGTCGAAAGACTCTAAATAATAAAAAACTAAATCGGAGTGTTGTTTATTTGAATAAAACGGTTCCAATGTAAAATTATCATATTCTGCATTTCAAATAGTATATCATGAATTTGTTGAGCACAACTTTTTTTGTAAATATAAATTATTTAAGTAACATAAAGATTACGTTATGCATATCGTTTTGGGCACATGCGGTGATTTTTTTTTGTAAAAAAGTTTTAAATGTAATCATAATCTCTTTTTTATATATAGCAAATGTATATTTATTTTTCTTATTTGAAAATATGGGCTTATTGAGAGGAGAGGTTACAAATTAGAACTCCTATTTGAAGTCTTTTTGCTAATTAAGTGCTTAATGTTTGTAAAATAGCCGATTAAGTTATATTCTGCAATAAATGAACTAGAAAATAATCAAATTTATAGAGTCAAATTTTATTCAAATTTTTAAGAAATTCAATATCGGCTAGTCTTTTTTTAAATACATATAAAATCTCATCTAATTATAATAAAACTTAATTATTGAGTTATATATGCCCCTGAATTTGTTTTTAAAATTTCAATAAAAGTTAATGAATTTTATGAGTGGACATTTCAGTGTTCGAATATATTTAAAATAATTTATTAAAAAATTTTGAAAATTGATTGGATTCGATTTAACTATATAAAATCATATATAAAATCAAATCAAACCGATCCAAATAATGGTTGTTCGGTTTAAATATATATAATATAATTAGATATTGATTAATTTTAAAACCGATTGGATTAATTCTTATTAACTGAATAGTAATGTATTTATAAAATATTAAAAATTAAGGTTAATGAGATTATGAAATGAATAGTTATCTTATATATGTTAATAATGAATTATTATTATATATTTTTTATATATATTATTTTATAAAATATATTGACTATTTTAAATCTTTTAAATGTTATATTTTATTTACAATTTTATATCATAAACGAACAACAAAATCAAAATGGAAATAAAAATCTAGATAATCAATGCCTAGTTTATTTAATTATATTTACTAAAATATAGATAATTAATAACTATTAAATCTGAACGAAATCCAAATCAAAATTCGAAATCCTATCATTATGATTTTTCTTTAGAAAATTATTATTAATATAAATATTTTTTCACTATAAAATTTAAATATTTAAGTAAGAAATTATGTATCCTCGTTTCACCAATTTCAAATTTATTGCATAGCTTTACACTGTGCATAGGAACACAGTGTCGGCAAAACCATTAGAGATTATTCTAAATTTGTAGTTCCTATGAAGGGTCTGCTAAACCGGGGTGTCAATTTTTGTTTTATCTTGTTTGGGAATCGCTCCTTTCGCAAATGGTTCCATACTTGATCGCCGGGCTTAAAAATCATTCGTCTTCGGGTTCGGAAACGCCATACGTAATGCTGTCACGTTTGCAACGCTATCAAAATCACGTAAAGCTCCTTATTGTATGTGGCACAGTTGAGGGTTGCGCCTCCAAGTTTCTTGCTGAAATAAGCAAATGGTTCCCGTTCCTGCATCAAGATTGAACAAATTCCTACACCGGACCCATCACATCCGATTTCAAAGGTCTTAAGAAAATCAGGTAAAATTAATAAAGGATCATGGGTAAGCTTCTCTTTTAGCGTTTGGAACGCTTCCTCTTGCGCTTCTCCCCACTTGAATCCAACATTTTTCTTAATGAATTCGGTAAGAGGGGCGGTCAAGGTTCTGAAGTCCTTCCCCGACGGTCTTTGGGCTCGGCTATTCGGGAATATAGTTCTTGTTTCCTAAATACCTTTAAGACTGACTCTAGGTGGCCAATGTGTTCCTATAAGTTTTTACTATAAATCAATATGTCATCGAAGTAGACTACTATGAATCTACCTATATATTCTCGAAGGACATGATTCATTAAGCGCATGAAGGTACTAGGTGCATTTGACAATCCAAAAGGCATAACTAACCACTCATACAATCCATATTTAGTTTTAAATGTCGTTTTCCATTCGTCACCTTCTTTCATCCTAATTTGATCATATCCACTTTTAAGGTCAATTTTAGAAAATATCCTACTTCCATGCAACTCATCTAGCATATCATCTAGCCTAGGAATAGGATGTCGATACTTCACCGTAATGTTGTTGATTGCGTGACAATCAACACACATGCGCTAACTGTCATCTTTCTTTGGCACGAGTAGAACGAGTACGGCGCATGGACTCATGCTTTTTCGGATGTGTCCCTTGGCCATGAGTTTCTCCACTTGCCTTTGCAGCTTCTTGGTCTCCACTGGATTGGTTCGGTAAGCCGGCCGATTTGGTAGCGCGGCTTGGGAACGAAGTCGATTTGATGTTCAATACCGCATATCGGGGCAATCCGGTGGGGTTCTCTTTGGGAAAAACGTCTCCATAATCCTGCAATAAAGTAGTAATTTCACTCGGCATTACCGGTGTAAGGTTAGCTAAGCTCGAGAGAGCTTCCTTATACCCAAATAAGAATACAGACTGATTCGAGTGAAGAGATTTCTTGATCTCACCAGATCTCGCGCAGAAATTCGATGACTTAAGCACGCATACGCTTTGCTGTTTCAAGTGCATTTAATCTTGCAGCACTTCCTTTGGCGTCAAACGGAACAAGGATAGTCTTCCTGCCATTAAACTCGAAATAATATTTGTTCGTGAAATCGTCATGTTTTACCTTGCGATCCGATTGCCACGGTCTACCGAGAAGGATATGGCTCGCCTCCGTTGGTATGACATCACACAAGATTTCGTCCTCGTATTTGCCTATGGAAATAGGCACGGTTACTTGGCTGGTCACTTTCATCTCGCCATTTCATTTAGCCATTGGAGCTTATATGGCCGCGAGTGTTTTTGGACCTTCAACCCAAGATTTCGGACCATGGTAGCGCTTGCAATGTTCGTGCAACTTCCTCCGTCTATGATTACGCTACAAACTTTTCCGTGAACAAGGCAGCGGGTGTGGAATACATTTTCTCGCTGTTCTTGTTCGTTGGCCTTAGGCTGCACACTCAAGGATCTTCGTGCCACCAGCAACTCTCCTTTGGCCGGTTCTTTCTCATGCATCTCGTCCGAGTTTTCAGCCGCTTCGTCCTTGGATTCGAACTCGCCGTCGTCACGAATGATCTTGACTCTCTTGTTCGTGCATTCACTTGGATAGTGCCCTCTCCCATGATACTTGAAACACTTCACGTCCCAAGCCCTTGAAATAGTGGCCTCGGCCTTTCCCTTGTCCTGCAGCGCCGTTGGACCTACTTTGGTCGCATCTCAGGTTGCTAGAGCTGCTTTGGGCGCGTCTCGGCTTGCTGGAACCGTGTTGTCCTTCCTTGGATAGCTCGGTTTTTCATCTCGTTGATGGCTGTATTTTCCAGCCCCATAGCCAAAACGTGAACTCTTTCGCCGCTGGAGTTGTTGCTCGATTAAGATCATCTTGTGCAGCATCTCCTCAACCTCCACGTAGTGTTGCATCTCTAAGTGATCTTGAATTTCCACATTTAGACCTCCGAAGAAACGAGACATCAACGCCTCTCTATCCTACAAGATGTCAGCCCTCAACATCAGCAACTCCATCTCTTGATAATATTCCTCCACGGATCGGTTTCCTTGGATAAGCTTCCTTAGTCGCCGATGCACCTCTCGGTGGTGATGGCTCGGCACGAACCTCTTGCGCATGATGGTCTTCATTTCCAGCCATGTCACTACTGGTTCCTCACCATTTCGTCGCCTAAAAGTCACAAGTTGATCCCACCAATTCAAGGCGTAGTCGTAGAACTCCGTGACCACAACCCTAACCTTCTTAGCCTCGGTATAGTGTTGACAACCAAACACAAGTTCAATCTTCTTCTCTGACTCTAGGTAGGCGTCTAGGTCGGCCTTGCCATGGAACGAAGGGATTTTCAGTTTGAGACCAGCGAGGTCGTCCCTCGGGTCATCTCATTGTTCCCTCATCACACGCCGCCTTCGGTGACTACTTCGGGATGAGGATGAATTGCCTCGTTCGTAGTAGTTGCTGTCCTCCTCATGTTGGTTCCTTTCCCGTTGCTGGAACGCATGATTGTCTTTTGGTCAGATCGGATGTTCGTGTCGAAACTCTTGCCCAAACTCCTCCATTTTATTGGTGAGACTTTGCTCCAATCGAGCCGCGAGAGCCTCAATTAATCTCTCGTGCACTCGGCTGGTTTCGGCTCCTTTATCTCCCATGGCGATTTGAGGATTAAAAGCTACTAACTCTCGGTCCCCTGCACACTAGCACACCGAAGCAGCCACAAGCGGAAAAAATAGAAACGTACGAGTAACAAAACTCGTAACACCAAATACATGTACTAACAAATAGATATTTATCGCGTTCAACCCTAACTACGGTCTACACAACCACAGCCGCCCCTTCCGCCGCCACCACTGTCGTCGCCTCCTGACGCGATCCCCGCTGGAGCGACGCTCTAGACGTAGGTTGAATGGATAGGCCTTGCTGCAGCCGAGTCGCACAACTCTTCGCACAAGGTGTGTGGAGAGAATGGTCACATGAGAGTTGCAGAATAGCTCTCGATTCACCGGCTCATCTTCGAAGGATATTACACACCTACAAAGAACGAACGAACGTTGGATGTTACAAACCAATGAGTTTTGCTGGATATGACACACCAACAAGATGATTTCATAAAGGAAAATCAAAGATTCAATTCGAAAATTCAAAGTTGTCCTACAAGGTGTTCATGGCCGGCCATATGTAGTGAAAGGTGGCCATGCAAGACCATAAATGCCATTAAATGCTAAGTAGCCATGCAAGGCTCTTCATAAATAGCCTAGAAAATAACCAAAGCCTTAAATAGACAAGATCGTAAAATGTGTCTTCGTTAAGCGGACTTGTCTTGGAGCCTCGGGTCAATAATTAGGTCGCGGAAAGTGAGTCGCGGCCTTGTGTCATAAGGGTTGATCGAGTCTAATTGAGTCACAAGGGTCGCAGGAGTTGCATGAATATCTTCGACTCAAGCGACTCATTTTGTCTCAAATCGTCGCAATGGTCGCTTGAGTGTCATTGAGTCACAAGGGTTGTTTGAATCACATGGGTCGCTCAAGTGTCATTGAGTCGCAAGGGTCGTTTGACTCATAGGGTTGCTTGAGTCGCTTGAGTCGCATGGGTCGCAAGGATCGGTTGAGTCGCATGGGTCGGTTGAGTCAGTAGAAGTCTAATTTATTCTTAATTGGTCATTTTGCAGGTGCCGTCAAAGGCGAAGTTTGTGTATGAATTTAAGGACATGGACAGAATGCCAAAGATCACCACCAAGTGTTATCCTCACGAGACAATAACGAAACTGAGAGGAATCTTAGATGAATATGAGTTGCATTAATTCGAGAAGGAGTCACAATCTAGGCATTTATTCCATTTCCAATGTGAGTCCACATTGCCGAAGGTTCAAATGTCTATCCTACTAAATCACTCCGTGATTGTACGTGACAAGAAGGAGTTGTGGTTCATCTTAAAAGGTGTTCCCATCCGGTACTCTATAGTGGAACACGCACTAATTTCTGAATTGAAATGCAGACCATATCCCAAAGGATGGTAGTCCAAAAGGGGTGATACATTCAGCTGAAGAATTTTGGCCGTAAAAAGGTGACCCCCGCACAAATTAGTGAAAAGATTGTGAAGGCAAAGAATTCCGACGACCGGACGAGGTTGGCAACTTTGATGTTGTTGGTGCAAGTTATGGCTCACAAGCCTTCATCAAACAACTTTATCAGCCATGATATCATTGACATGGTTGATGACGTCGAATTTTATGAAGGCTTTCCATGGGGGCTTTAAACATTCGAGAAGATTGTGGATACTTGCCGCAGGACGTTGGCGGGGAATCACCGAAACCAAAATGGTATTGGCGGTTTCATGATCCCACTAATGGTAAGTTGTATATATTATTCGAATAACTTGAATTTTTCATACTTTTTGCATTCTTATCAATTTGTTTTGATGTTTAGTTTACTTTCATTCGAAACCATCCTTAGTTTGGGCGGAAAGGGATGGTATGTTGATGTTATGGATGTAGAGCCATCATGCCCAAGAATGTGCTAGAAGAGGGTTAAATCCAGTTTTAACCCGAAGTATATAGATGTGATAAGGCATATCGGAGATTCAAAGGTACCAATTACACAAGGGTCAAAAGGGTAACAAGGGTCACAGAGGGTAATAATGATTATTTTTTGTTTTTTCAGGATATTGGAATTATTCTTCATGCTGAACACAAAGAGAAAGCTTTAGTTTTCTATCTGGAGGATTACGAGGGATGCCACGATCCCGATGTTCATATATGGATGGAACATCTTCGTAGAAATTCGAAGGGTATTTGTTGGGAGGACATCCGTAAGCAAGAATTGTTGACGCGAAAATCAGCTCTTGGTGATCAAAAGAAGGGGAAACAAAAGGGGATTGAGAGGAAGAAGAGCGTGGGTGAAAAAAAAAATAGATGCCGAAGATGACGAAGATGAAGGATGGGTAGGTGTTGCTGAAGCTGATGAAGAAAGAGAAAGTGATGCTGAAAGAGAAGGTGATGATGAAGCTGAAGGAGTAGGTGATGATGAAGCTGAAGCTGAAGGAGGAGAAGCTGCAGTCCCTCTGACACTAGAGCAGAAATTAATAAAGGAAAAACAGAAATCGAAGAAAAGAATAATCAATGTTGTAAGAGACCTTCTAACGGATGTCGTGTTTCATTTGCCTAATTCAAAATCAAAGGCGGCAAATCCAAAAGGTGTTGAAAAGGCAAAATCAAAGTCTATCGAGAAAGATGTGAGACCGAAAACCAATCTTCTGGCGCTGCTAGATATAAAGATTTTGAATTCCTTTGACGCCCATATCCAATGTCAAGAAAAGAGCCAAGCGAAGAGCCGGTTGAGTGAGAGGCTTAAAATGACTCCATTGAGATGGCTCAGAAAAGGATTTTACAAACATGTCGAGATTAGTTGAAAATCTCACATCTCCCGCCAGTATTCCTCTAATTGAATACATTTCTGGAGAGGTTACTACATTGTGTTGCTCTTGATAAAGTTCCACCAAGTAAGTAATATTTAGTGAAAAAGGTCATTTGAGTCAATTTGCATCGAGAGTCGGCATGGGTCGCATAAGTCGTAGGGTCGTATAAGTCGCACGGGTCACATGGATTGCATATGTTCCATGGGTCGCAAGGGTCGCATCAATTTATCGAACGATGAGTCTAATGAATGAAGTAATTTTATGCAGATGCTCCAGTGGGTACTGTCGAAGAAGTCACCGACGAGGAGGTTCCGGTCGAGTATATTCTAGTGAATCCCGTTGAAGAGGTTGCCGCTAAGGAGCTTCCTGAGCTCCCTGCTGAGTATACTCTAGTGGATCCTATGGAAGAGGTCCCCGCTAAGGAGGTTCATGCCAAGGATACTCCAGTGGGTCATGTCGAAGAAGTCGCTGACGAGGAGGTTCCTGCCGAGGATATTCTAGTGGGTCCTGTCAAAGACCGCTAAGGAGGTTCCTACCGAGTATACTCCAGTGGGTCTTGTGGAAGAGGTCCTCGTTGAGGAGGTTTCTGCCGAGGATACTCAGTGAGTCCTGTCGAAGATGTCTTCGCTAAGGAGGTTCCTGCGGCGTATACTCCAATGGGTCTTGTGGAAAAGGTCGCC
>CM071860.1:47667136-47696703 GCA_036759665.1 Gynandropsis gynandra | reverse complement strand
AAGGGGGGGGGACTCAAGGACAATTCAGTGCCATTAGAGACACACTTGGAAGGATCGAGAAGGACGGATCTACGGATCCGAAGCATGGAGGATCTTTTGAAGACATCGATCGACGAATAGGGAGCATTCTCTTTCTCTTTCTATGTCGAATTTAGATTTCTTTTGTGTTTCGTTTCCTGAGTTCATGTTCAAGTAGATCTATTGCCATAGGTTAGAGAGTATTGCCAACATGTAGAGAAGTCTTGTGCTTAATGAATGGTGGATCTTAATGCTTTCATACTTGTACATGCTAGATAGTGGACAAGTCTACGGCAGTCAGTTCCTATAGGAGAGCTTGAATTCCCTTAACTCATGATAGTATCTAAGACCAATTATCTCGTTAGAACTTCGTTACATCGTTGTGCAACTCTTGATACCTATGGTGATTTGTCGCTGAGTCATTCCCATCTTAGGTTTAGTTGGCATTTGCATTTGCATTCCATCTACACTAGATTCATCACGTCTTATTCATTAGTTTAATAGCTTATAAGTCGCATCAATTCCTTGTGTTCGACCCTAGTTGCTACACGATCCGTATCCTTGCGGAAGCGTTAGTCTAGGTAATTTATTACTTGATATAACGCACATCAATCGTGCGTTCACTCGGTTGTGCGGATGGATGCCTTTGAACCCGTAGACGGATACGTGCTGAGGAACATTGGCTTAAATCTCAGTGAGACCATCCAAAACCCTTGAGCATATGCACCTCCAGAACTCTTAGGACGACAGAAGACGCCACAAGCAACCGTGGTTCGTTACTTGATAAGTCGAATCGAGCAAGTCCCGGACTTGAACGATTTGTGTGAAATGAATCTCTCAATCTCAAGAACAATGAGCTAACCTCCTTTGGTCTGTAATTGGTTCGAAAATAAATTGTTTTTTTATTATTCATGCGTGCCTCCTTAAAAAGGAAGAAGGCTAAAACAAACTTCCCACATTACACTCCTATTCAAAAGTCTAAGATTCTTATTGACCACTAATCTTCCTAGATTTTATTCCTACTGATAATGCACGAAACAAGCCCTAAGTTATAGGTGTTCTTGGTACAATTTGAATTAAAATTTGAATATGAATGACACAAATCCAAGACACTTCCTCTTGATGGGTCTTTGTGTGGTCCATGGGCTTGTGAGGCTCTAAAACCTTCAAATGATCTTGGTGTTCAATCTCTTGGGCTTCTAAGATGTCTTAAATATTCTCCTGTATCCTCCTGGACTTAGATCTAGTCCAAGGCCCCTTCAACATGCTTGAAACCTCGGAATTTGGATCTAAATGTGCACTAGAGGTCTCGTCAGAAAAGTCGCTGGAGTGTCGCCGGAAAAGTGGCGTTCCGGCAGCGATCTGGTACTCATTTGCAAAATCTCTGAGTGCTGGTTCCAATGGTTTTGGTTTCATCGAATTTGGACTTCGGAAAGGCTTCCATTTAAGTGCTTTCGTAAAAAATATCATCTCGGAGTTAGGCGTTGTCATTGATCCTCATCAAAACTTTGAATGTCTTGGTGAAGTCGGGGAGAGATAGGAGAGGTGGGTGGATCAGCTTCTCCTTGAGCGTTTGGATCGCTCTCTCTTGTGTGTCTCCCCACACAAAGGCTCGGTCTTTCTTCACGAGCTCGGTCATGGGTGCCGCAATGGTGCTGAAATTGCGGACGAATCATGATAAAACCCCGCGAGGCCTAGGAAGCTTCGAACCTCTCCAACCGTGCTCGGTGCCGACCAATCCTTGATAACTTGGACCTTCTCTTGATCCACAAGGATACCCTGCTCACTAAAAACAAAGCCTAGAAAAACCAACTTGTTAGTAGCAAAGGTGCACTTCTTCATGTTAGCATATAACGTTTCCGCTCTAAGAACAGCTAAAACCGCTCTAAGGTGCTCTACATGCTCCCTAATGTTCTTAGAGTATACTAAAATGTCATCAAAGTATACTACCACAAATTTTCCAATGAAAGACCTAAGAACATGATTAACCAACCTCATGAATGTACTAGGTGCATTAGTTAAACTAAAAGGCTGCGGTAAAATGTTAGTAGCCTTTTCATTCAATAATGCCTCCTTATACCGTATGAGAACCATCGGCCGGTTGCGAGCAATGCCTTCTTGGAATCCTTGGTGATGATGAGCGACTTGTTGGGTTCCTCAACCTTCCTAGCTTGCTGCACGATGTGAAGGTGATCTTCATAGGCTTGCTTCGGTGACAAGGGCAGTAGGTTGATCTTCTTGCCCTTGTGTCAGATGGAATATCGGTTGGTGTAGCCGTCGTGTTGCGCCATTGCATCGTATTGCCAAGGACGGCCAAGCAAGAGGTGACTTGCTTGCATGGGTACCACATCACATAGGATCTCATCCTCGTATCTTCCAATCCGAAATGGTACCCGATCTTGCTTGGTGACCTTCGTCTCTCCGTTATCGTTGAGCCATTGGAGCTTGTATGGCTTCGGATGCTTGAGAGTGGTGAGTTCGAGCTTCTCCACAAGAATGGTGCTCGTGACGTTGGTATAGCTCCCACTGTTGATGATGATGTTGCATATCTTGTCGTGGATGTGACCTCGAGTGTGGAAGATGTTCTCCCGTTGTTCGGCGGCATCGTCCTTAAGTTGTGTGCTAAGGACCCATCGTGTCACCAAGAGTCTTCCAAATGCTGGATCCTCGTCTATCTCCTCCTCAGAGCTTATCTCCTCTGCTTGTTGCTCTTGATCGGATGAATGATCAGACTCTATATCGCCATTTTCAAGAATGATCATGGAGCATCGGTTTGGGCAATCCCAAGCGTAATGCCCTAATCTAGAACACCGAAAACAAGTGATGTCTCGGGTTCGATGTGTCTGTGGTTCGGTGCTCGGTCTCCTAGACTGTTGGACGTTGGGTCTGGGGTCAGGCCTCGGTGCTCGGTCGCTTCCCCTTGGATTCTGCCCAAGTTGTGGTTCTGATCGCTGTGCCCGGTCCGTGCTGGGTGGTGCCCGATCTGGACACACGTCTATGTGTGCGGCTCATTGCTCGGCTCGGTCCGGGCAGCTATTTTGCGAAAACCTTTGCCGCGTGTTAGAGCTGCGTCCTTTGTACTGTTGGTGCTGTGACCTCCTTAGTGGCTGTCTGCCATATAACGGCGAGATCCAGCAGCTCATTGAGTGTTTGGCACCGATGTGGCTCCACTTGCTCCAAAATATTGATGTTGAGGCCTCGTTTGAAGCGGTCCAAGGTGGTCCACTCGTCGTCTTGAGTTTTCGCCCTCACCATCAAGGTTTGCATCTCCTTGTAATACTCCTCCACGTATAAGGATCCCTGCGTAAGGAAATTCAGATTGTTATGCACTTCTTCATAATAATATGAAGGTACATATCAACTTCTCATGATTTGCTTGAGTTGCCACCATGTGTTGACCGGTTGGTCACCGTTCATCCTTCTGAAATGGATGATTTGATCACACCAATTCAAAGCGTAGTCACTAAATTTAGCAGTGGCTAGTTTGATCTTTCGTTGCTCGGTGTACTCGCGGAGATCAAACACCATCTCCGTGCGTCTTTCCCACTCCAAGTATGCCTCCGGATCGCTAGCCCCGGTAAACATGGGAATGTCCACTCTCACACCACCATTATCATGGTCATGGAAGTCTCTATGTGGTGCTCTCCCCTCTTGCCTTTGTCTTGCCATGAAGGATAGGTCATCTTCGTCATTAGAGGGTCCGTTTGCACCTCCCCCGCCGTATCGTCCAAAATGCAAGTTTGCATTTTGATCTTCATCCTCTCCTAGGTCAGCTCTAGGATGTGGTTCTTGGCCTCCCCTAAGTGGTATTCCAGGCCTGACTTGATCATGATTAGGCCTTGGATGAGCCGGTTTTCCCCTTCGAGCCGCGGTGGTTGTTGTTGAACCGTGAGGAGACGCGTGAGATCTGCGATTTCCTCTTGGAGAGCTTAAAATTCCTCTTGTGTCACTTGAGGCTCTGGTGCTCCATTCACTGATCCTTCACTCTCGTTGGACATGATGAATCAAAGGAAATGTGACCAAAACAAGTTAGTACTCACGCAAAAGAAATTGAGAAATAACCTACGCACAAATGAATTCAAGCGAAGATAATCACTCAACCTTCTTATCAAGCTTAGTCCCCGATGATTGTGAGGTCTACTAGGTTACTTTGGGATCCGTTGGTGGACTGATCTTAGGTTCCTTAGGACTCCCTATCTTCGAGTTCACGTTTTCAAAACGTGTTCGTCGTCCGGGTCTAAGTGCTTTGCCGCGAGTGGTGTGTTTCTCGTGTATTGAGTCGCTCTTTGATGATGAACTTAGGATGGTGTCTCCTTGGTTTAGCCTCTAAGGAGTGGCCCTTTGGGCTCTTTGTTTCTACTTTTCGTTTTCTTTTCTTAGGCTATTTGGCTGTTTTCTTTGTTTTTCTTGGACTCTTTGGTCGTTTCTTTTTTTTTCTTAGGCTCTTTGGCTGTTTCTTTTTTTTACTCTAAACCCTAAATGACTCCTTGGCTGAACCTACAAGAGAGAGAACAACCAAATCCTTTAGGAATAAAATGAACAAGAATTGGATAGATACAACGTGAGAACGTTTTACTCTAAACCCTAAATGACTCCTTGGCTGAACCTACAAGAGAGAGAACAACCAAATCCTTTAGGAATAAAATGAACAAGAATTGGATAGATACAACCGTGAGAACGTGGCTCTGATACCAACTGATGCGTGACTGGATCGTGCGTTCACTCGGTTGTGCGGATGGATGCCTTTGAACCCGTAGACGGGTACGTGCTGAAGAACGTTAGCCCAAATCTCAGTGAGACCATCCAAAACCCTTGAGCATATGCACCTCTAGAACTCTTAGGACGATAGAAGACGCCGCAAGCAACTGTGGTTCGTTACTTGATAAGTCGAATCGAGCAAGCCTGGACTTGAACGATTTGTGTGAGATGAATCTCTCAATTTCAAGAACAATGAGCTAAGCTCCTTTGGTCTGTAATTGGTTCAGAAATGACTTGTTTTTTATTATTCATGCGTGCCTCCTTAAAAAGGAAGAAGGCCAAAAAAAACTTCCCACATTACACACCTATTCAAAAGTCTAAGATTCTTATTGACCAATAATCTTCCTAGATTTTATTCCTACTAACAATGCACGAAATAAGCCCTAAATTATAGGTGCTCTTGGTACAATTTGAATTCAAATTTGAATTTGAATGACACAATTAAGACATGCTTGAAACCTCGGAATTTGGCTCTAAGTGTGCACTAGAGGTCTCGTCGGAAACGTCTCCGGAGTGTCTCCGGAAAATTGACGTTCCGGCAGCGATCTAGTACTCATCTGCAAAATCTCTAAGTGTTGGTTCCAATGGTTTTGGTTTCATCAAATTTGGACTTCGGGAAGGTCTCCATTTAGGTATTTTCGTAAAAAGTATCATCTCCGAGTTAGGCGGCCCGTGAATATCGGACGCGATCGTTAGTTCGCGAGTCTCGTCAACGGTCTGCGTATCCGCGTCCTCATCAGCGTCCCGTGCATCCTCGACAGCATCCCACACGTACTCATAAGCGTCCCGTGCGTCCACGTGATTGTCTTGTCCGTTCGACCCATCCATTCCGTCCTTCCGTTCGAGGCTTGCTTTCTTTGTGATATCCTCATCATTTTCTCATCCACCGAATCCATTACAGTTGTAACAAAAACATAAAAGAGGGTAAACTCTGTGCGACTCGAAGAGACTTTGACCCAGTGTGACGGTACGACTCGATCAGACTGTGTGACCCAGTGTGACCGTGCGACTCGATGAGACTCTGTGATACAGTGCGACCGTGCGGCCGTTTAACCCCTCTGCCACCCTTGTACCCCTTTGACCCTTTGACCCCTTTGCGACCCTTGTACCCCTGCGACACTTTGACCCCTTTGTGACGCTTGTACCTCCACGACGCTTGTACCTCTGTGACCTTTGTACCCCTTTGTGACCCTTGTATCTCTGCGACCCTTGTACCCCTGCGACCATTTTAGACCCCTTTGCGACCCTTGTATCTATGCGACCCTTTGACCCCTTTGCGACCCTTATACATCTGCGAACCTTGTACCCCTTTGCGACCCTTGTACCTCTACGACTCTTGTACCCCTGCGACCCTTGTACCTCTGCGAACCTTTGACCCCTTTGTGACCCTTGTACCCCTACAAACCTTTGACCCCTTTACGACCCTTGTACCCCTGCGATCCTTGGACCCCTGGGACCCTTGGATCCCTGCGAGCCTTTGACCTTTGATCCTTTTGACCCCTCGATGAGACTCTGTGATCCAGTGCGACCGTGCGACTCGAAGAGACTGTCACTCATTACGATCATTTGACATTTTAATAAATATGACTCGTTTAGACTACATCAATATAAGACTGGTTTTGAAAAAAGAAGAATCAAATCTATACGTATTACTCACTACTCACTCGGGTTATCCAATTCATAAAAGAAACACGGAAAATACAAGAGAACGAAAACCTCGCTACACATACTTGGTTTTTCCGCGGAATGTGCTTAATTGTAAGCTTCTTTGTTGATAACAAACAATTTCAACCTATTCGCGGAGAATTTGAAGCCGATTTCAAGTTACCTGTGATGATTTTGATGCGATTTCAAGCTATTCGCGCCGAATCTGATATGGTGTGGAAGAATATTAATTTCCGTGCTATAGTAGTGAGAGAAATCGAGATGTTTTGGAGGAGAGAGAAAATTTGGATACTAATTAAAAAATAAAGGTAATATAGGATTATTAGTATTTTTAAAGGTAGATTTAATGTTGATTTTTTTTGTAAAGAAATGTAGACTTGAAGTCGTCCAATTAATAGACACACTAAAGAAATGAAATAAGGAAAGTTAATAAGATAGGACCAAATAAACAAAAACGAAAAGAATTTAAAATTAAATAAATGAAATTGACGGTGATTATTTTACAACCTTTTGACCTTAATTTCATTAGCATCACATATTTCAAGATTGCCGATACTCACTGATATGGTAATTTTCTTACGAAAACATTTTAAAAAAGTACTAAGTCGATGATTAGTCTACATCTTAATCCAGCTGGTCATCACACACATACATTTTAGTCAGTAATTATAAAATATTTAATACAATATTAAAATGCTAATTTTAATATAATATATTATCGACCCTACGGTAAAATTTGAGATGGACCAATAAAATCTCATTACCCATAAATTCATTTAAGATATATTATATACATAGAGAGAGATAACTATTTATATCTCAATATATATGTGTGTATATATAGAAGAGTATACATGTGGAGTGAGTTATGGGTAATATTCAAAGATCAAGTTATATGTTTGACTGAAAATCCTTACAACATAAATTATGAAAATCAGAAATGAGGGAAAAAATTATCTCTTTTTAAATGAAAAATATTAATTTAAATTAATTTATATAATGTATTTGTAAAAAATTCAAAAGAGATTTTTTTTTATGTTGTCACGTCAGCACAGAGAGAAAAAATTCTCTCTTATAAATGAAAAAAAATATTAACTTAAATTAAATTTTATCATGCATTTGTAAAAAATTCAAAAGGTCACTTATAGAATTCTTTATATGTATCCAAATTCAAATGAAATTTTATTAGATGTATTTTAGCCAATTTTGAATTCAAACCCTAAAAAATGCACACCAATCGATAGAAAAACGATTCATATAAAAAATAAAAACCTTCAATTTTAAAGTCGTAGATTCATATATATATAAAAAAAGTTTTTTCTCTTCTCTGGTAGCAGAGAGAGAGAAAATCCTCTTTTTTTAAATGAAAAAACTTTTAACTTAAATTAATTTTCGATCATGCATTTGTAAAAAATTCAAAGGGTCACTTATGAAATTTATTAGATGTATCCAAATCCACATGAAATCATTAGATTTATCCAAACCCAGTTTTGAATTCAAATTCCTAGAAAATCTAAAAAACACACACCGACCGACAAGAAAGTTGATCCATATCAAAAAGAAAAACATTTCATTTAAAGCCGTAGAAATCCAAGGGATGAGATAAAAAAATCAAGGAATTGAGAAAAAAACTCATGATAAAATTGAATGCAATGTTACTGTGTGAAGAATGAATGAAGAAGAGATATCATAGAAGTCCATGTCTCCTTTTACCTTATTCGTTTAAGTTCTCTCACCAACCACATTAGACCATAGATATTTACAAATGGAAGCGGTATCGGAGATTTGAATGTGAGGTAAGGTGAAGAACCAGCAAGGGCATGCGATATTTGAGCCTTCACATCCCTACGAGACAGAGGATTTGAGTTTTTTAGGGTTTCTATGAAGCTGATTCATATAAAAAAGAAAACATTCCATTTTAGAGTGGTAGATTCATATATATAAAAGAGAGGTTTTTTCCTCTCTCTGGTGTCGCCACGTCAGCAGAGAGAGAAAAAACCCTCTTTTTTAAATGAAAAAACTTTTAACTTAAATTAATTTTCGAGCATGCAATTGTAAAAAATTCAAAGGGTCACTTATGAAATTTATTAGATGTATCCAAGCCCATTTTTGAATTCCAATTCCTAGAAAATCTAAAAAACACACCGATTGACAGAAAAGTTGATCCATATAAAAAAGAAAAACATTTCATTTTAGAGCCGTAGAAACCCAAGGGATGAGATAAAAAAAATCAAGAAATTGAGAAAAAACCATGATAAAATTGAATGCAAGGTTACTGTGTGAAGATTGAATGAAGAAGAGATATCAGAGAAGTCCATGTTTCCTTTTTGCCGTATTCGTTTAAGTTCTCTCATCCACCACATCAGACCATAGATATTTACAAATGGAAGCGGCGACAGAGATTTGAGTGTGAGGTAAGGTGAAGAACAAGCAAGGGCATGCGACATCCGAGCCTTCACATCCCTATGAGACGGAACTTCCGCCATCATCATTTAGGTATATTCCCGTAAATTCCTCTCTTTTAGACTTTCGTTTGATCCTCACCCGTCGATGCAAAACCCATCGTTCCTGCGATAGCTTCTACAACAGGAAGAGATGAGGAGAGAGCTAGAGGAGATAAGAAGCGACGAATACTCGACGAGTAAGAAGCAACGAAGATCTATAAAGCAAGGAACATCGATGTTGGTTAAACCAGAAGCGATGACCTTAATTGCTTGATAGCGAGGAAGAGAAAACGACGTCAGTGAGGGGAACCGAGCTCTATCAGACCTCATCTCATCTGCTTAGATTTTCCAATTGCCATCGATACGGCTCGACCCCGGCATCGAGTTAGGGAAGCTTTGCACCACACATGGCAGGGACATGCAGTGCCTACAGTGTGATGGTATATGGGATACAAAACCTAATGTTCCTGTATTAGCTTCTACAACATAAGGAGATGAGGAGAGAGGTACATGACTCACTGAGTAACAAGGGACAGAGACCTATAAGTTAAAGGCCATTGGGATCGGATAAAATAGACGCGATGGAAATGTCGGATCAGGAAGAACTGTTGCTAGAGAACCAAGGATATGGGAAGTTGATGATGAAAGAGGTGGAGAAAAAACTGAATGAAGGTTTTTGGGAAACTTCAATGATCTAAGTATTGTTGAAGACGATGAGGACTCGGTCATGACAAACAATTGACTGTAATCAACCCTTCGTCTAATTCCAGTGAACAATCTCCTCCCAATGGCAGTTCGACGGAATAAAAAATGCAACTCCATGAATCATTATATCCATTTCCACTATATATGGTTGTTTTGGAGCCAATCACGCCATTGAGGTACTGTTTTGTGATGAATTTTAGTGTTAAGCTCGATTCCATTTTGATTTCGATCATTTCAGCAAACTCCGTGTGGATTTGCAACTTTGGTTGTCTTTAACCATAAAATGATGGTATTTTTGCGGAGGAAGAGGTATGGCGAAGGTAAATTCTCTTGTATTCCTCAATATCCAAAAAACCACAGAATCTTCAGCTTTTCACAAGAGGATGAAGGAAAAACACATGTGGCGTTTCAATTAATTCGGTTTTTGTTTTGTTACTTAAAGTTTTTCTTTTTTCACTTTTGATTTTGGTTCCTAAGTTTTTACATTCTTTCACTTTTGATTGTGGTTTTGATTCATGAACTCTCTTATATATAATCAATTTTGATTGTGGTGTCAATGGGGGAATGCATGCCATTTGATTTTGTTTGGAGCTACCTTTCGCTTTGATAGCTCTGGTATTATCGCATCTGTTTTGATTCCCAAATCCTTATATGGTGAGCTGAAGAGCATGTGGAGCCAAAAAAATGATGGAACGTAATTTTAATTAGATCATTTTAGTTATTAAACTCAATTTATTTCTTATTCTATTGTCATCAGGTGGGTGATTATCCTCAGAGAAGATATAGCATAATTTTGAGAAGCACAACGGGAAAATATGTGTCAATTTAGTGAGATACCATATCCGTAATAGTTGCAATTACATTTAACCTACATCTACATCTACATGTTTGCTTTTACCGTACCATTCATGAATTAATGGTGAAGTCCGGTTTTACATGTGTCGAGAGCAATGATAAGTGAACAAAGATGGAGTCGGTCAAAATAGAGCCGGTATTCACCATGTGCAGATTCTCTATAAACCAATAACGATCGTTAGGCATACCATCCCATGGAATTTCCTCTTCTCATGGTAGCATGGAAATTAGGGCCAACATTTTCATGTGGAAACACTGTTGTACTGAAAACTGACAAGCATACTCCTCTTTATGGTCTCTACGCCACAAAAATTCTTCAAGAGGTAAGATATGATATATGATGTTGTCCCCAGGTTTAAATCTTCTTGCTTTGCTTTACAACATTCAAAGTTATCCGATTTTATGTTCATTGGATATAGCTTAGAGCTCTAGATGGCAGTCTTTTTTACATTTAATAATTCCATCATGTATGTGTGCAAGAGCATCTAAAGGTATTTGATAAATGGTATTAGGTTGATTATTTATATTTTACTCATTTTAAATCAATTTATCAAACCATGTAATTTGTTTCATCGATATTCTTCTTCTCATTGTTGACGATTCCGATTTTTGTGACAGGTTGGACTTCCGAGGGGTGTTGTAAACATAATTTCTGGATTTGGTCGGACTTATCGCGCGGCCATTGCCAGCCACATGGATATCGATAAGGTGATGAATAAAATCTTAGACACTCTTCTTATGATTTGAATTTCATTTTCTTCTAAAGGAGTGTATTGTATACAAATCAGCCATTACTACCTAATCACTCACCAAAAAAGATCATGCATAAGCAATAAGAACAAACTTAGACATAGCTAGGACAATCAATATAGACGAAATGATGTTGGGGTTTTGGTAAAGGTCTTCTTTCATGGAAAAACTAACAACATTGTCAGACCATATTGACTCAAAATATGTCTTCTCAAGAACTTAAACAATTCTCTACGGATAGCTTTGACATGTTTTACTGCAACTGGATAATTGATTCTTGAGTTGGCTGCCAAAATCAATCTTAAGTCGGTGACTTTGGAGCTTGGGGGCAAATCTCCATTTATTGTATGCGAAGATGTTGTTGTAGATAAGGCCGTTGAGCTTGCTCACTTCACTTTGTTCTTTAATCAGGTGACATCAATGTACCTTAAAATCAAGTTTATAGGGATAATATATCCACGGTGCTTCACGTGATCAATCAATCCCATACTTAGTGAACGTGAGCTAATCTGGTAAACTTGAAGGGACAATGTTGTTATGCTGGCTCACGCACATACATACATGAACGTATGTATGACGAATTTGTAGAGAAAGCAAAAGCCCGAGCGATCAAACATGTTGTGAGTGGACGAAAAATGTAAACTGGTTTGATCTATAGAACTATTATCAAACTACATTCTTTTGATGACAGAACATTTTCAGAAGATATGAACATCGATTTTTTTGGTAGAAAAAACTGGTAGACTCAGCACAAAGTTTTTCTTTTCTTGTAATGGTATTGAGTCATTGTCAAGATTGGTGTATGGACAAAGCAATATTGAAGGCTTGTGGCAATACTCTCAATGTATATTGCATTGTCTTGAGTTTTAAGGCAAAAATGGAATTTTTTAATGCAGGATAAACAAACAATAAAAAGAAAGAGAGTCAAGATAAGAGTTTTTGTGGATTAAAAAAAAAGAAGAAAGAAAAAACATGTTTCTAGAATCCATTTGATAAATATATATATTGATATTATTTAATATTTAATATATGTATTATTATTATATTAGTCATAAGAGCTCGTATTTGATATTTTGTATTATTATATTGTTCTTTTTATACATATATTTTTATTTTGTTTTAAAAAAAATCTTTAGGCAAATAAATTGTGATCAACCAATGTAATGATACGTTGATATCATGTGTAGAAATCTTCTCTAATGTTATACATGACATACTAAGTAAATGTATGTTTGGAGTTTGCATGACAAACTATTTAAATCATAATAAATAGATACTATTTTATGAAATTAATAAAAATATATTTATATATTTTATTTAATTTTATAATATTTATAAAAATATCAACAAATTAATTCATTCACCTATATCACAAAACACAAATTCAAAGTTCAAAAAAGAATGATATATTTAGGAGAAAATTTAATATAATTTGTGTATATTTATATTAATATTAATTTAATTTAAAAAATATGGTATATTTTGAAATTATTTTTCGATGTTAATATATTTATTTGACAAATGAATGATATTTTTCACCATATTCATTAGAAAATATGATTAAATATCTAATATAATAATGAAATTATTTTTTGGAATTATTACTATACTCAAATCTTGGATAAATTACAATTTTGTCCAGAAAAAAAATAGTGAGAAAATTCGATGAGAGCCACCGTCGAGTTGCTTCACTAACAGGGTCAAGAAGATTGGTTTCCGCTTCGTCTCCTTCGCAACAATTACACTTTCAAGGTCTGTTTCTCTTTATACTTTCGATTTCTTAGATTTTTTTTGTTTCCTGGAAAAATATTTACCCTCAAACATATTACCATAAATCGTATATGTTATCCCTCTTTTGGAGTGGTAATAATAGAGATTGAAACTCGAAAATCTACTATTTTATCAGATATACTAGAGGTTGTTATGACTTTTGGTATAAGTATTGTGTTTCTCCTTAGTGTTTAGTTTTTCAAATACAATTTTTTAGATTATCTTTATTTACAATTTCATTGGAGTTTTGACTCTTATTCCTTTGTTGTGTCATGATTTTCCGGTTTATGATTATTATGTCTAAGTCTCAATTTGGTCGTTTGTTGTTAGAAGGTCATGATCAATGCTCGCAACAAACGAAGATGATTCAAGATGCACGAATTGTTGTTATTCCAAAACTTATTAGCGGTATTTATTCTAACATATCAATAATTTATTTAAGATTATAAATTTCATTTCATCACTAATTTTATGTATGAATTATTCAGATATATAAATTATCCAAAACATGTAATCATTTTCTCAAAATAATGTTTGAATTTACAAATTTTGTACAAAAATTAAAAAAAATACAATTTAATTATCACAATCTCGTGCAAATGCGAATATCATAAGTTATAATTAAATAATGACGAAAATTAGATAAATAAGGAACGTGCGAATCACAAAACCAAAAAGAAAAATGACTGTCGCCGACAGGAGTTAAGATTCCATACATGGCGGACCACCTTATCCTTGAGTAATCCTCTTCTATGATTTGAACATGGCCGCCTTTCTTTAACGCGTATTATTATTATTATTATTATTATTATTATTATTATTATTATTATTATTATTATTATTATTATTATTACAAGTAACAAAATTGTTTATAGACTTATGATCACCGGTTTTAATATATATATGTATACATATATACATATATATATTAAATAGCTTATGATTAACATGTTGCAAGTAAACTAATATACATGAGTTTTATCAGTCAACAAATGGTTTATATATTCATGAACAGGTTCCATTAGATAAGACAATAATATGACTTTTTAATAAGACATAAAATTGCATTATACAAAACCAATTAGGTTCGAGTTCTTACTTGGAGATATAGTTATATTAGCCGAATTGCGGATTACCGAGACGCAGTTGATTGTAACACCACTAAATTTATGTGAATATACATAAAAAGTATATTATATATATGTATGTGTACATTTGTCTATTTATTTATGTATAAACGATGCGCTAGGGTTTCGGTTGGTTCTAATCTACAGTCACAATATAATATAAAGTTATATTATATGCCTGTATATGGCACCCCCTGATGAATTATAAGCAGAAAGTTCGGCATATCTAGTGAAATATTATACAATCATAATATAATGCGTATATATAATATGGGCATAGACGATGACGATAAAAAATGTAAGTTATCTATATAAATTGTTTATGTCAAATATATGGTTTTCTTTGAAAAAGTCCCTGTCAGGATTTCAAGTTTAAAAAATCTAACAAATTATTGGTGCAATCATAACAAATTATTTATTCACTAGAAAAATAGTGATATAATATCGAAGGGTATAGCTCATAATTAACATTTTTTTGTTGTTTTTATAAATATTTTTTTCATTTATTGTATTATGTCTTTTTTGGTTAGAATATAAATTGCATTAAAGAGAAAAATTACAAAGAAACTGCGATATGATAAGTTGTTTTCATATTGACTAGAACATGAACTTTGGATTCATATATATAGTATTGGATAATTAAATTTTTGAGGTAGTTTTTTAGATTAGTTAGGTCCAAACCCATATTTGATATGGTATCAGAGTCTGATTCGTCTCGATTTGAATATACCGATGTTGGAACCCGATTGCGATGTCTACGTTCTAGGACCGAGTCTGGATATGTGAGAGTGTTATGATAAGTTGTCTCATATCGACTAGGACATAAATTTTGAACTCATATATATGGTACTAAACAATACTAAAATCTTGAACTAGGTTCTGAGATTAGTTAGGTTCAAACCCATATTTGACAAATGAAATACATTATTCTTAGGTTAGAAACATCCATGAAAGAATTATCAAGCACCTTTTTATCTCTAAATTTTAAACGAACGAGTACTTACTTATTATGTGTTTGTCTATATGATTTGTCCATATGATATTATCTTAAGCTAATTTTTGAGATTAGTTAGATCTAAATCCATATTTAACAAATAAAATATATAATTACAAGGTTAAAAACATCTATGAAAGAATTATGAAGCGTCTTTTTATCTCTAAATTTTAGAGGAACGAGTATTTAATTATTATATGTTTGTCTATATGATTTGTCATTATATAAAGGGTAGAACGATCATAATTTCTACAATTTCTTTGGCGTTATCAAAATTTATTCTATTTTTTGGACCTACTCAAACAAATATTTTCAGATAAACACGTATTGATCGAGTTCTAGAATCATCGTTGAATTTTGTGTCACTATAAAATTTTGTGTTTATTTGATGTTCCTTTTCATATTATTTTAATTATTGTTTTGAAAAAAAGGATCCGCTCAAAATTAATTACAAAAGAACTAAGAGTAAGTTGAGGTTATATTAACTTAAGAATTAATTATCATTAAAAACATTAGATTTGATTCGATATGTTATGAACATGTAGCACATGTCAAACATCGACGGCTCAAAAATAATAATAATTTGAAAAAAACTCAGTAAAAATATTCAGAGAAGAAACGTCATGTATTTTTGTTGAGTTGTTTATCCAAGTTATCATTGTTTTTATATGTAACGAAGAAATTACGAATATGCCATTTTACCACAAAGGTAACAAGTTGAAAAGTAAATTAAAAAATCTATATAAAGGTGGGGAGAATGGGGTCTCAAATGACCTTTCTCTTGGCATCTTTGCTCGTCTTAACAATTTCCCTCGATATTGTTCCTCAAACCAAAGCAAACTACTACTACTCTTCTCCTCCTCCTCCTAAAAAACATTACGAATACAAATCTCCTCCTCCACCGGTAAAACATTACTCTTCTCCTCCCATCTATCACTCCCCACCACCACCTCCTAAAAAACACTATGAGTACAAATCACCTCCTCCCCCAGTAAAGCACTATTCTCCTCCTCCGGTTTACCATTTTCCTCCACCACCTAAAAAACACTACGAATACAAATCACCTCCGCCTCCAGTAAAACACTATTCTCCTCCTCCGATCTATCACTCTCCACCTCCACCAAAGAAACATTATGAATACAAATCTCCGCCTCCCCCTGTAAAACACTATTCCCCTCCTCCGGTTTACCATTCTCCACCGCCACCAAAGAAACACTACGAGTACAAATCTCCGCCTCCCCCTGTAAAACACTACTCCCCTCCTCCGGTTTACCATTCTCCACCGCCACCAAAGAAACACTACGAGTACAAATCTCCGCCACCCCCTCTGAAACACTACTCCCCTCCTCCGGTTTACCATTCTCCACCGCCACCAAAGAAACACTACGAGTACAAATCTCCGCCTCCCCCTGTAAAACACTACTCCCCTCCGGTTTACCACTCCCCACCACCACCAAAAAAGCATTATGAATACAAATCTCCACCTCCTCCAGTCAAACAATACTCTCCTCCTCCGGTATACCATTCTCCTCCACCACCTAAGAAGCACTACGAGTACAAGTCTCCTCCTCCACCTGTCAAATACTACTCCCCTCCTCCAGTCTACCACTCTCCACCACCACCTAAAAAACACTACGAATACAAATCTCCACCACCTCCGGTCTACTCACCACCACCCCATCACTACCTTTACACATCTCCACCTCCTCCATACCACTATTAAGTATACTCAATATGGTAAATCTCCCATAGCTTTTTACATATGCAAGTGTATATCGTATAAATGTTTGTTACTCCTTGATGACAAAATAATGTCTAATATACCCTTGCAGGAGTCGAAGTACAGAAGAATCTTCGGAAATAATAAAAGAGACAAGTAGCGAAGAACGAAGTCAAGCAACTACGCTGAGAAAAAAGCTTCCATTTTCCAATATATATATCTATGTTCTTTTTTAAAAAGTTATGTAATAATTTCAAGATTTGTCGTTGAATCAAGTGGTCCTGCATGCATGCAACTGGTGATGTATTTGTATGTGACGTCCCTCTTCTTCGATAATATCCAAATACGCAACTTTGATCGTCCCATATTAATCAAATAAATGTTTCCTATCCACTACTCTTTTCCACGACAAAAAAGTAAAAATAAACAATCTTATAGACAAACCAATCAGATTAAATATTAAGGTTTCCAAAATGATTTGGAGAATATTTGAAACTAAATTTGTGAGCAAATATGAACCATCGTGTCCGTAACCCACGGCATCTATTTATTATCTCTGTAACAAAAATAAGAGAAATGCTTAATAATTTCAAAGTGCGTAAGTTTCGTCATAAAAATCTTTGACTAATTAAATTACAAAACAATGGACACGCATATATATCCATATATATGTATATATAAATTTTATTGACAAATAAATCCTTGTGATGGGTCGGAGATAGACAGAGTAATCAAAACATTGTTAATTTTTAAGAAAAAAATTGGAAGTTGACAATTTCAATAGTAGATAATTTCTATGGCGAAAGGAAACGATTTTCAAAGATTTTAAAGTCTTTCACCCAAATAAAGTTGTTGGAATTTTGTGAGTTAATGGTTTAAAAATTGGCGGCATTGATGATACATTTGGCATTTGAACCCTATATCTTTGTATTGGTGAATGTCAAACCATTTCGCCGTTCATATTAGAGAGAAAACTAAATGCGAGGAAAAAAAACGTTCTTCCATTTCACCAATCCACACCAAAACTAAATTATTATGCGCATAATAAAATTTACAGATCAATCATATTCAAAAATGTTTTGGTATATAATATCACCTTTAATTAATGATGAATCCCACTAAGAAATTGATATCAACGTATAAGAACGAACCCGAATTATTTTTTATTGATATATCCTATGGTATATGTATATGGAAATTGGTTAATGTATTTCCATGTTGAGAAATAGCAAAGTTTTTTGTGTATATATATATATATATTATAATTTGAATTATCTGTCTTCCACTTCCAATGTCAGTGTCTTTGCACAACTAATCCTCAATTGTCTAATCCTAAAGTGGATATATATACACACACATTACGTGTACACATATGCATATGCGTATATGCGTTTGTAGGGTCACGTAGTCCTTTTTTTTTTTCGTTCACTTTAATTTTGTCATCAAATGAAACTAAATAAATAAAATTTTGAGAATAACATGTAATGCGATGAACAGCAACATCGTACCACAAAGTAAAAAAAATTACAGTTACTATATACTCTTATCTAAATCCGAGTTATTTCAAATAAAAACATTCAATCAAAATTTTCTCGGTGAATGTGAAAATAAAAAAGTTTTTAAATTTTTTTTTCTATGTATTAACAAAACTCTTTTGGATAGAGATTAATAATTCACTTGTGGCACCAGATTACCAGAAAAAAAACTATATCAAAAGAGAGTAATTTTAGAACACTGTTAGAAAACTAGACAAACCACAATTATATGGGATTGATATTACTTTTACATTAAAGTTGAAACAAATCACTTACCAATTTTACTGTTGGCAATCTTGATATTTTTCCTTATTTGTGTTCCGGTTGTATTTTTTTCCTCTTTCACGCAAGTGAATAATATTTTCGTCATATATAACACACGCATAGAAATTATATAAATCTATGCTACAAAACGATTATAATTTTTGTCATTATAGTAGTACTAGTATGATTGCTAACATGTATTATAGGTAATAAATGCTTGGATTATCATCATCATATTGTTAAGTTATTAGATGTACGAAAACAAATACTATATTATATAATACAATTAATTAGAATCTTTTAACTATTTTCTTCAAATTTGTAGTGAGAAGTTACCTCAGATTGCTATCATATATAATTAACTTATACGCAAACAAATGCCTTAAAAAAGAATATAAAGTTATAATATTACTTGCGGATTTATCTCAAATATGCAACTCTTCCTTACGTACAAGAATTGAGAAACATATGAAACGGTAGATCCCATCCATGCAATTCATTTTATTTGTTTGTTAACGGATGGTAACGTATGAATTGAAAAAAAAAAACTATAAGCAAATTAGTGAAAAGAAAATGGAAAGAGTTCACAGCCCTCAAACCTTATTTTGGAGACAATATTTAAAACATGTGTTTTTGAATATATCTGATTATTAAGAATTGAATTTAAACATACGATAATATTACAGTTTGGAACATGTATTCCGTTAATGGTTATCTTTTTATTATGTGAAGGGATATATCATATCTTTGTCGGTTGCAATAACAAAAAAGTTTATATCCTAATTTTTTTGTGCAGGAATCTACCATATTTTCCTCAGTTATCCTCTATGATGAACTTCTTTCATGGCAACCGGGTAGCAAAAAGAACTATTGGATTGGGTCACATTGTTCGCATCCTACTCCACTCTTCCTTTACCAAATTCAAGTGCAATCATCATCATCTTCACCAAGATTCTGTCAAACCGTCACATGTCCTATTTTACGAGATTACAAAAGCCACCAAATACAAGTTTCAACCTTAGAGAAAAAAGGTGATATGAACATAGACCGATGTTTTGTTAGATGAGTGGAAACAAACTGAAAATTCATAGAAACCTGATAGCAAAACCTGACTGGTCTCTCCTACGAAATGACGTCCCAAACCACAACTACAACTCAACTAAAAAACCTCAAACTGAGGGAACGAGGTCATAATATTTGTGATCTAGTGTTTATATGTCGTTGAACACTCAGAATCTCTCCATAAATTTGGTAGCTAAATCTCAAGAAATAGAAAAGAAAATATAATCTCAATTTATTATAACTTATTTTCAAAGTCATACAATGAGTCCTGTATTTATAGGGACCAAACAATAATAGAAAAATGAACAAAATAAATAACTTAACAAAACTCGGTAAAATTTCTCGGTCGAGAAGTTAAATCGTTTAGTCGAGCATCACATAATTTTTGACCCTATAATTTGCAAAACTAAAGTATGTTGATCTAGAGAAAACGCTCAGGTCAAGTGTTTCTTGCTTTGACGAGCATTGTCTAATCCTCTTGTTTTTTTTATTATCTCAACCCCTATCTATGTAGGGATCTCTTGTAGTATTTTTTATTATTCCTTGACGTCTTCGTGGGACGTTATCCACCTTCATGTCCATTTGTGCGAACACATCTCAAAGCTCCTTTGCCTTTTCCCTTTTTGTTTGTCTTTGTACGACTTGTGGTGGATCCAAGATATCATTTCCTCCTTCTTTTAAATGATTTTTTCTCAAATCCAGTCCTTCAATTTTGTGGAATTTAAGGTCGATGCATTTGCGGACTCTAAAATGGTCCATCTCTTTACATCAAAAGCTGCAAATTATGCCTCTGCAGGAGCTTTTTTATGCGTATATGCACCTACACCACTTCTCCCAAATGTAAGATTGTCTACACAATATCTAGTCCCTTCTCTTTATCTTGTGGTTTTTTTGAATACCGTCTCAAGAACCATTATCACACCTCTTGTCCCTTAGTCGTTGCTCATCCGTGTCATGTAATTCCAAGACTTGTTGCACTACAAGTGATTCGTCCTTTGCTACCTCATGTTCCTCATAACTTTTATCTGAGTCGCGAAGAACATGGTCATCAATTTATACCACGTCGTTGTCTTGTTCTATCACATGTTTGTCGTCCGATCGTACAAACATTAACCGCTAGTTTGGACATTATTTGATGTAGTAACCTCGACCCTAATACTCGAGACATATAATGTTACAATTATGCATAGGGATTTTGTTGATACCTTTTGCTCTTGGTCTAGATGTCTATATGTAAGAGTCCTCTACGCTTCGACTTTCCTACACCAATCGTCGTAGACATTGATTCGATTATCTACGGTAATGAGAGGGTACAAATCAATGTCTCATTAGTGTATGTGTTTTATCTCACGTCATTATTGGTTTACCTACGTACCACTGACGTGAACGAGTGAGCTGATTGCAACATGCAAGTGTGTTATCAATAAAGTTTGCTGATGCTAAATCTTGACGCTACAAGTACACAACGTTGTCGCTATGTCTAAATTTTCTAATATAGTTCCTAGACTCTTCTATTTTGTTTTTTCTAAGACTTTTTTCCTATTTTAATCTATTTCTTTTTTTTCCATTTCTTTTCTTCATCTAAATGACCAAAACCAAAACTAAAACAAACTAAAAAAAATCAAACAAAAGAAAAAGAAAATAAAAGAGACTCTCTATTCATTATAATTTAGTTTCAAACGCATACAATGGTCCTCTATTTATAGGGACCAAACACTAATGGAAAATTGAATATATAAACTAACTTAACAAAACTCGTTAAGTCGCTTAGTCAAGAATTCAAATTGCTCGATCGAACATTGCATAAGTCTTAACCCTAAATTCTAAAAAATTAAAATATATTGATCTAGAGAAAATGCTCCACTCGAGCATTTCATGCTATGGTCAAGCACTGTGGCCAAACATTGTTTGATCCTTCTATTTCCTGCTTCTCTTAGTCTCCTCTCCTTGTAGCAACCTCTTGTATTCTTTCCTAAATATTGCTTGAAATTGGGTAGTTATTCATCTTTTCATGTCTATTTGTACGAATACGTTTGACACTCCTTTGTCATACCCCTCGTTGATTGTCCTCATGCGACTTGTGGTGGATCCAAGATCTTGTCCTTATCAAGAGGTTTGTGAAAATTTTCAAATTTCATTCAATGCCGTAAAATATCTTGCAAACGAGCTTATATATTATTGGTTGTTACAACCGAAAGTCTAACAAATAGAGGAACTAATGAAAACAATCAAAACAAATAATTTGAAAAATATCAAAATACAATGTGATAAAATATTATCTCCAATACTCCCCTCAAAATGGGATAGGAATTAATAAGAGTGAATTTCTATATTGGACACCTAATGAAGCGCCTTACCACACTCAATAACTTGGTGATCTGTTTTGACTTGTGTAGGCTTCAGGAATCTAGCTTTGAGCTGACCACGAACAAAATAAAAAATCTAACTCAATATGTTTTGTTCCTTCTTGATAAAATTGATTATTGATAATATGAATGGTTGATTGATTATCACAAAAGAGTATATCAGGTCTCGAAGAAGCCACTAGAAAATTCTTGAGCAATGAAGACACTTAAAGAAGTTCACAAGTTGTTTGAGCCATTTCCCTATACTCAAATTCAACACTGTGTATTGAGATTGTGTGTACCGTATTAGATTTACAAGAGAAAAAGTGCCAAAAAATACACAAAAACCAGTTACAGATATTCTCGAATCAGGGCAAGAAGCCCAATCTGCATCAGAGAAGCCATTGAGCTGTAAGTCAAAAGAAGAAAAATTACAATAGTCCTTGAGCTGGAGCGTTCTTGAATGGTAAACAATCCTCCAATAATTCACCTGGTTCTTGACTAAACTAAAACCTGACGTCCATACATGTTCTAACAGATTTATAACCCAGTAAACCATAATCCTAAAGTACCTCTAAGCCAAAAAAAAATTTGAGTTCATCCAAGTCTTTTATATGAAACTAAGCATTCAAAGTAGATTTCAAAGATCAATTAGTAGTAAAGAGCTGTTAGTCATCATAATCTCATCACTATAAATGAATGCAACAACAAAACTAGTCCAAATTTTTGAAAAAAAGTGAATTATATGCTTGAGATTGTGTGAATCTAGCAGATAAAAGAACTTGACATAGCTTCTGATTCCATTGGCTGGGAGTTTGCTTCAATCCATTCAAGGATTTTTAAAGTTTTCAAACATAATAAAATGGAACTTGCTCCTTCTGAAGTTAAGAATAACCAAGTGGCAGTAACATGTAAATATTCGTTTGGGATACCCATTAAAAAACATTATACACATACATGTGATGTTAATACTAATTTTAAAATGCTTCCAAGGCTAAAATAACTCGAACATTATTGATTTATGCCACTAGACTGAATGTTTCAAGTTAGTTACTCTACCAAATAACACGAAAAAACCAAGACAAATTTGATGCAATGTAAGGGTCAAAATGATATTCTATCAAATGTGTGATCTCTTGGTTGATGTATTGCTTCAAATTGATCGCTCTGGTCAAGCAATTTCAGGCTTTAGAAAAAAATATGCAGATCGGAGCAAGTATGGATACATGCCGAGAAAAATCGACAATACACCAAGACGTTTGGCACCCATGAAGTATTGACATTTCCAATTGTGATATTTGTCCAATTATTTACTTTTCGTTTCTGCTTTATTTATATTTTTTAAATAATTATAGTAAGCTATTTGATGCCTATCTCGATGGTATTCGATGCTCTTTCTTTTGATTGTAATTTCAGATTCTCATATGAGCGAGTGCAACATCAAAAGACCAGGATTGCAATAAAAAAATGGGATGAAACACTGAAAAACGTCTAAATCAATCAACTACAATAAAAATTTTACTACTATCAGTGATATCGAGGTTACGCGTTCCTATCTTTCACTTTTCTTATAAATTAGGGCCATGTCACACATCTTAGTTCGACATCGAGGACGATGTCGAGTCTAAGTTTAAGGGAGGCATAGACTGGCATCATAATAAACGAGAACACACATACACTCAGCTTGCATCTTAGCTTTGTCAGAAGGTAATCGAATGATGTTTAGGAGATTAGAGAATATTTCCTACTCAAATAGCTACATATACCGAACTTTGAATGAATTGTCGAGCATAGTTAAATTAGCGGATTCAATTTAGCAGATTGACACTTAGTCATCTTAATATCGTTCTAGAATCTTAATTTTAACCTTCTATATTTCCTTAATATTCGTTCCCCATTCTTTAGAGTCTTAGACACTTTTCATCTTGTTCGAGTTACTATAAAATTTTTTCACATGTACAAGAGCTAGGCATCTCGCTCAGGGGTGGCAACAATCATCACGTGTGAGTGTCGCTCTGGTTATCACCTAGGAGAAAGAAAAGAAAAGGAAAAGTCTCGAAAAAAACAAAAATCTCAAAAATAACAAAAATATATGGAAAATAAAGGGAATAAAAAAGGAAAAGACTCGAAAAGAACAAAAAATTGTGGAAAAATGTTTCATCACTTTCACCAAAAATCTGACCATAACCATTTGAATAAACTTACTCCTCAGTACCAAGATAAATAGACTTGAGAAATAAGTTTGTTAGGATTTCTAATTCATTCTCTAAAGATTTCTAGTGGTAGTGTAAAACCCATGACTTAGAATCTTTTTGCAGTTAGAGAACTCTAAAGAAAACAAACTCAATTTCATTCATGATTAATGCAGTCTAAGCGGGCATGAGTATTATTTAAAACCAGGATTTCGATTTGCCTTGTGATATTTCCAAAGCTATTCATGGATGATGTTTGCTCAAAGAAGAGCAAAAGACTAGTCTGGGAAGTTTGATCACACCAATTTTGCTCTATAATTAGCCATATGTTTATATTCATTTTACATTTTTAGTTCGCTTTTATGTTTTTTGTGGTCATTTTGTGATCTTTCATATAATAGGGAATAAGGAGTACACTATAGATAAATATGAACATTTTGAAAAAAAAAAAACGAGCATTATGGAAAGATCTAGTAGAAACGCTCGGTCAGAGCACTATGAGAGTTGAATCAAGCATATTGAAGTTTGTTTCTAAAAATTCAAGAGAATTTGCTTAGGGAGGACGCTTAGTCACTCGACCACTGTGGTGCAACAAATTTCTTCTAGAGGATTTGCTTGACCCGAGCAGAAAACCACTCGGTCGAATCTCATCTATTTAGAAGTGTCATTTGTTCGATCAAAGAGATGTCTTTTGCGGTTGAGCGATTTGCCCAAAATTGTCAAATTTGGCTCCAATTTACTGAGAAGAGAACATAACAACCAAGTGCTTAGCCCGAACATAGGCCATCTCGGCCGAGCTATTTAAAATTCAAATTTGTAGATTTCAGAAAGGGTAAGCTTCTCTATTAAAGAGGGCCGAATTAAAACCAAATAAGGATGTGAAAGGTTAGTAAAACAAAAAGAAACAACTTTAGAGCCGATTAAAGTTTAGAAACACTTCAAGATCATGCAAATGAGCGAAAAAGCTATTCCGACTACGTCGATGAACTAAAGAACCGGTACGAATTTGTTGAAGGCGGAGTTATGACATCAACTGTATCTCTTTTAATTTTTCATTATTGTAATTTAGTTATAAGATGTAGACCTATACGTTTGATCATTGCTGTAGATTAGAGTATTGTGTATGCAAACTTTAATGAACTAATTCATGAAAATAATCTTTTTTCTTCACGATTTAATGCATCTTTTAATCTTTTAGTTCGTAATTGGATACCATGAATTTGTTTGTAAAATGGTTTAGTCAAGATGGAGTCATCAGATTGGCAATACAATTGTATTATCCTTGTGTTAAATTTGTGTTACCATTTGCAATGCTATTCGAATTTGCATTTTCTCAACAATACGCCAGTGTAGCACTCGCCTTACAAATACTATATATGTTGTAACACAAAGTTTGCATGTCTATGGCCTTAGAATAGCGTTGGATTTGCGTTGCATTAACTTACCAATGGATTTGCGTTGACAATTGTGTTAAAAATTTTGTATTTCTTTCTAGTCTTAATGTCCTACAATTCTGTATAACCTTTGGCAACTAGTCTTTCTTTGCGTCTTTTAACAAAAACATTCGAGTTATAATTTGTTTCGAAAATCCATTTACATCCGATGGGGTGTTTTCCAGGTGGCAACAGACATAAAGCACAATTTTTAATCTTGGAAAATGTAATTAACTCTAAACTCATAGCATCAATCCACTTATCAGATCTTACAACTTGATTGTTAGTGTGTGATTCAAGTTCAAGGTAAATAGAAAGAAGAAAGTATCTATATGATGGGTGTAGATTAACATAAGTTAGAAAAGATGTAGTGGGTGTCACTAACGACCATTTCAGGCTATGGGGTGGAAGATGAAGTGGTGGTTCGTTGTGGAGGATATGGTATAAATGATAATGTTTAAGATAATTTGGTATTTTGTGTATGGTTTGAGGTCAGAGTATAACTAAGATATAGATGAATATTTGGTTAGGGGAATAATGGTAGAAGAAAAAAAGTGATAAAGAAGAATAAGATGATAATGGAAAATAAGTTTGTGGAACAAAATTGTCATAGAGATAAAATGAAGATAACAAATCTTAATAGACAAGAGATGATTGATATCAATAAAAAGAAGACATAAGCAAATGAAATGTAATTTCATAGAAAACCACGATCTTTGAAACATATATGGTATTGTTCTACAAATCAAGAACCTCGTAACCCTTTACATTAAGATGACATCCCACGGAAACAACAGGTCTGGCATATCTGAAAAATTTATGTTTGTCCTTCAAATATGTATTGACATAAAACAAAAATCCAAAATTCTTTAAATGTGAGTATAAAGGTTTGAAATGAGTAAGGACTTCAAAAGGACTTTTGTTGTGGAGAAAAGGTGTAGCAGGTCTGTTAATGAGATATATAGAAGCGAGAATGCAATCCCCCAATATATCAAATGCATTTTGGATTAAAATAATAGAGATCTTGCTACATTGAAAATATGTTGATGTTTGCGTTCTACAATTGAGTTTTTTTCAAGGTGTAGGGATAAGAAAAATGATGAATAATTTCCTTTTTAGACAAAAGATAATTCTAGTGAATTATCAAAACATTGTGTTTGTATTAACAACAATAAATAGTGTTGAAGGAAGATATATGTTTCAAGAAACTTGAATTATATGAGACTATATTTGGATTATGTACAGATTTGGATGTATCTCACCTATGCCAATTGTCAATTCTTAAAAAAGGCATGTGAAGACGCATAATGACGAGTGTTCATTTTGAGGATATTTCGATGTTTTGTATGCGATTGTGTGCATATTTCCGTGATATATTCTTTGCAAGTGCCTCTTGTGATTTATACACATAAATGAAGAGTATATAGAGTAAAAATGCCACATACGTCGGAAGATAGGCTAAACGGGACAAGATACAATGAAAACGGGATAAGATATTACGAAGAAAGGACTCGGCCAAAGCAACAATTGGAGGAGTAGACAATGCCCGACCGAACACACAACACAACATGACCGAGGGTGAAAAGAAGAAGAGATGCATGGCCGAGCATGCACAACAGCACGACTGAGCACCCAAATAAAGTCCAAGCTCGGCCGAGCATGTGCAACAGCACGACCGAGATCCCAAGTGAAGAACACAACACGACCGAGCAGACCATGCAGGACGACCGAGCTCCCAAGTGAAGTCCCATGCGCACGACCGAACTCCCTATAAAGCCCGATCGGGCTGTCTATCCAGATTGTTCCCCGAATGTTTTGCACGGCCCGGGCATGGCAACTGCCTGACCGATCTTCCCTTTGTAGGCATGCATACGATCGGGTTGTTTGCTGTGTCTGGTCGGGCATAGAGGAAAACAACCCAGCGAAAGCTACAGAAAGGAACACACTGCCCATAACAAACACACTTCTGAGTTTTAATTTAAAAGGGAGAGGAGAACACAATACATAAGCAGAAACCAGAGAAGAGGCATCATGCCTAAGAGCCGACCACCAAGAACACATAAAGAGAAGAGGTGAAGTGAGAGCAATCCCAGTGTGAATGGTGATTCAAATCTCAAATTGTATTTCTGAATGAATGAGTTTGAATAGCCCTAAACGGCTATAACTACAATAGGTTAAGAACTAAACCTAATTACGGAATGAGAAATTACAATAATACCCTTATGTACAATAATGTTCTAATACTCTTTATACGCCCCCGCAAGAGGAATCACCCGATGTGATTCCAATCTTGGAACACAAGTCTTGAAAGGGCAACCGCGGAAGTGGTTTGGTGAGGAGATCGGCAAGCTGGTCCTTGGAGTGCACATGAGAAACTCGAAGTGTACCAGCTTCTATTTGACCACGAACGAAGAAGTAGTCAAGTGCGAGATGCTTCATGCGTGAATGAAAAACCGGATTGGCACTTAGGTAGGTAGCTCCAATGTTGTCACAATAAATGGTAGGCGCCAAGGGGAGAGTGACTCCTAGTTCATTGAGAAGATTACCAATCCAACAAAGTTCAGCCGAAGCATTTGCTACGGATCGATATTCGGCCTCGGTGGATGAGCGAGCGTGGCCATTTTGTTTCTTGGACGACCATGAGATGGGATGTTTGCCAAGATAAACAATATACGCCCCCGTGGACTTGAAGTCAGATTTGTCTCCAGCCCACTCCGCATCACTAAAGGTATGAAGAGACAAAGTATTGTGAGCTGCAAGAAAGATACCTTGGGCACGAGATCCAGCAAGATAACGAAGCACACGTTTGGCACATTGCCAATGCTCATCCGTCGGTTGGTGCATGAATTGAGACAACTTGTTGACGGCGTAGCTAACATCCGGGCGCGTGAGAGCAAGGTATTGTAGGCTGCCAATGACTTGACGATACTCGGTGGGATCGGACAAAGGTGAGCCCGAGGTGATGGTGAGCCGAGAGGTGGATGGCAAGGGTGTGGAGACAGGCTTCGCGTCATTCATGTTGGTGCGAATGAGGAGATCCGTAATGTACTTCCGCTTTGACAAGTGGAGACCCCGTGATGTTCTCGAAGCTTCAATTCCAAGAAAGAATTGTAGATCACCGAGGTCTTTGATGGAAAACCGAGACGCCAACGACTTGATGAAGTGCTGAATGTGAGAGGAAGATGAGCCCGTGATGATCATATCATCCACATAAATGAGGACATAAAGTTTATGTGTTGCCGTGTGGAGCACAAAGAGAGAGGCATCCGTAAGTGAGTTCTTGAAGCCAAGGTGTAGCAAGTACATCTGTAATTCCGAGTACCACGCACGAGGAGCTTGTTTAAGACCATAGATGGCTTTCTGAAGTTTGCACACGTGAAGAGGATGATCCCTGTCAACAAACCCGGGTGGTTGTTCCATGTACACATCTTCGGTGAGTGTGCCTTGTAGAAAGGCGTTGTTGACATCGAGTTGATTGATGGACCATCCGTTGGAGACCGCAAGACTAAGAACGGTGCGAATGGTTGCGGGTTTCACAACCGGGCTGAAAGTCTCGTGAAAGTCCACCCCCGGACGTTGATGAAAACCCTTGGCAACCAAGCGAGCTTTGTAACGGTCAATAGAGTCATCGGGTTTTCGTTTGATGCGGAAAACCCATTTGCAACCAACCACATTGCTCGCGGTCTGAGGAGAGACAAGATCCCACGTCCCGTTACGTAGAAGAGCATTGAATTCGTCACTCATAGCTTGTCTCCAATGGGTGTGACGCAATGCTTGTGTTACTGTAGCCGGTTCAATATCGTCATGAGGACCTGTACAAACATGTGCAGATGGAGGATTAGATCAAATAAGATTGAACTTGCTGCGAGTTACCATCGGATGCACATTTCGAGTTCCCGGATCCGCAGTAGTAACACGGGCCGCGTCCGA
>CM071860.1:47635964-47665030 GCA_036759665.1 Gynandropsis gynandra | reverse complement strand
GTGCGATGCAATTGCTCCGGGAGGTTTTCCATGAGAGGAAGACGCAGTGCACACGATTAGGGAATCGGTTGGGATGCGGCCTAAATTCAAGGAAAGCGGTTGGGACGCGATCTTGAATCAAGGAATTCTGTTTCGTCAATGGTAATGGCAGATCATGGTGGGGAGCTGAACTTGGGAGGGTAGATCCGTGGTGGTGAGACAACGGAGGCAATGGGAGAAGGCCGAAATTGGTGTAGGCGGCCTAGAATTTAGGAAGGTGGTTGGGACGCGGCCTAGGAACAAGGAATTCTGTTGCGGCCGAAGGGGAGGGCGGTTTGTGGTGGTGAGCCAAAGGTAGAAGGGCAGATCCGTGATGAGGAAACAACGGAGGAGGAAGAGAAAAATGAAGAAGAAAAAAAAATGCCAGAAAGAGGTCCAATCTATTGATTTCTTCTTCCTCATCAACCCACAGTTTATTCGGGTTTTATGATACTCCTCCTTCACAAGCTTCACGAAATGCTCCATTGACATTCGTCAAACATGAAAAAGAATAAAAAAACGACTAGGGTTTTCTGAGCGACGGGGCGCAGATGCAGCGGACGGAGAGGCAGCTGGGGAGATCCGTGCTGCTGAGGCAACGAAGAGGCAGCTAACCCTAGGGATGAGTCGTCGGAGAGTGGTGGAGGGTGGGCGGTTGCAGCGGCCGGACCTGTGATGGCGCGGCAGCAGGGTATGGCCGAGAACAATAGGTTAGACGGCGGCGGCTAGGAAGTGTGGTGAGACACAACCAGCTCTGATACCATGTGAATGGTGATTCAAATCTCAAATTGTATTTCTGAATGACTGAGTTTGAATAGCCCTAAACGGCTATAACTACAATAGGTTAAGAACTAAACCTAATTACGGAATGAGAAATTACAATAATACCCTTATGTACAATAATGTTCTAATACTCTTTATACCCAGGACCCCGGAGAACATACAAAGACATCATTAAACTTGCTCTCTCTATCCTTTTATTTCATTCATGTTATCATTCGAACTCATGGTTGAGTAGTAGGATTGTTCTAAGAGAAGGGAGTAGCCCTAGGCTATCCCGGAACCCTTACATTGATTTCTATCTACGATTGCGATTTCTATCCCTGTTTGATCTTTTGTTTATGCGTTTAATCATCATGTGATTGTGAAGGCCAAATAGTTGCATGATATTAGGAATCTGAATGAAGTACCAAAAGGAGGTTTATGACAGTTTAGGTTAAGCCACGAGAGTAGAAAAACCTAGATTGAGGACTCACAATCAAATCACGAAGCTTAAGGGGTGTAGACTAGCTTATCAACCAAAAAAGTAGGAGGTTTGATAGTTTATGCATGTCTCTAGATTTGAAAGAGGATAGTTGATAGATTAGGATTGTTTGCCTTCAAATCGCATAGGAAAAGCATGAGTAGCAGATTGGTATGCATGGTCTTGGGAGCTTAGTTGCGAAACCGTATCCTAGTACATTTGTTTGATTGGTTTAAACATCAATTTATTTTCTTCATTAGTTTAGGTTAATTCTATCACACTTTATTCGATTTGCAAGCATTGATTCGATAGTTTTAGTTGTGCCGTGTTGCTGGTCCCTGTGGGATCAACACCTAGATTCTACGCTACACACGTCCCGTGCACTTGCGGAGTAGGTTTAGGTTTATTTAACTTGAACAAACATCAAGTTTAGGTTTATTATCTCCAGCAACCCACAAACAACCAACATGTGAACACGTACAACCCTAGTTGGAGAAATCATCCGAATTTTTCATACAGAAATACGCAGCCCATTAGTCAACCACCGGGTTTCCAACAGCAGCAGAAAGCTCCACAACAAGTACCCGAGAAGAATCCTTCATCTAACATAGAGACATTACTCATGGAGTTCATGAGGGAGAAAAGGCAGTTCCAAAGCAATCAGCTCAAGATTAATGAAGACTTTAGGACAACCTTGCAAGATCTCAAGACGCAAGTGGAGTCCATTGCTAAACACCAAAAGATACTGGAGAATACCGTTTCCTAGCTAGCCACCTTGTTCTCCAGACAACTAGGACATCTTCCTAGGCAACCTGAGATCAATCCGCTGGAGCACTGCAACGCGATTATTCTGAGAAGCGGAAAGCAGATCAAAGACTCTAGGCCCACTAAATCGACACATGCTGCGACAAAATCCATGGATAAGGGCAAAGGGGTCGAGAAAGAAGCTGAAGTTGATGAGTTACCAGAGAAACCCTATATGGCACCACCTGCGTATGTACCCCCAATTCCATATCTACAACGCTTGGTAAGCCACAAATTGGATCAAAAGTTCAGAAAGTTCATTGAAGTGATTAAGAAGCTAGAGATCAACATCCCATTTGTAGAAGCGCTTCAACAGATACCATCATACGCTAAGTTCTTGAAGGATATCTTATCTAACAAAAGACGTATAGATGGCACCGGGATAGTAGCACTCCAGGAGGAATGCAGCACCATCCTCCAACACAAGCTACCTCTGAAGTTGAAAGATACGGTAGCTTCACCATTCCATGCACTATTGGGGAGATCAATATTGACAAGGCTTTGTGCGTTCTGGGATCTAGTGTAAGTCTCATGCCACACTCGGTCTACAAGCGCATGAATCTCGAAGAGCTCAAGCCGACCAAGATGTCTCTTCAGCTAGCAGATAGATTAGTTCGATATCCGGTTGGCATCATTGAGAACATCCCTATCAAGATAGGTAGTTTCTAAATACCTTCTGATTTTGTAGTGCTAGATATAGAGGAGGACACTCGAATCCCTATCATCTTGGGAAGACCGTTCTTAGCCACTGTAGGTGCCACGATCGATGTAAAGCAAGGGAAACTCTCCCATGCGTGGGAGAAGAATAGATGGAGTTTAACCTGACTAACTCTTTGAATAGTCCATCTTTTAAGGAATCGGTATGCATGGTAGACTTGATTGACGATCCGACACAAGAAGAGCTCGAAATGAAGAACACTGCAGACCCTCTTTTCGCGATATTTGACACATCCTTGTAGAATATGAGTGCCATGGAAGAACTACAGAATGCACCGAGTGAAGAGATTCCACGTAATTTACATGCAGATTCTTCTGAGAAAGATGGATCGACTCTTGAGATGAAAAAAATCCGCCTTGGATCATATGAGAATGCAAGGATCTATAAGGAGCAGACCTAGAGGTGGCATGACAAGAAGATTCTCCCGCATGATTTCCAGCTAGACTAGTTCATGGTTGAAATTATTCCCGGGCAAGTTACGATCACGTTGGTCTGATCCATTTCAAGTACGATAGGTTTTCCCTCACGGAGCGGTGGAGATATGGAGTGATGCACAAGGAGCATTCAAGACAAATTGTCAGCGCCTTAAGCTGTATAACACGTCACAACCAATTGAGAAAGGGTTCATAGTCCCTCTTGCGGACCCTCCTAGCGTAGATACATGATTTTATGAGGCGTTGAGCTAATGATATTAAACAAGCATTTGTTGGGAGGCAACCAAATGGTAGAGTTAGGATTTCTTATTTTTCTTTTAGGAATAAGACCAAGCAAAAACCGAATGTAGTAGATGTGCTTTTTCTCTAACCCTTTGGACAAAGATCTTGTGGTGTTTGTTGTTTGTCTTTACAGGAGCGACACACGCGTGGGACAATGTTCAATTTAAGTCTGGGGCAGTCCATCACGTATACTTTTTTTGGTGTTAATTTTCAATTTTCGCTTGAATTTGCATGTTTTTCTTTATTTTTTAGAATAAATTTTATATTAGGATAGAGATATGAATATGATATTTTCGATGACTGAAATGAACCCTGATCCTAAGATGTGTTAGATGCATGACATGGCTATGAACTTTGGTAGAAATGTCTAGTTTATTCTCGCTCGAGGCTATAGTGTCGTAGTTCATGATGATTTGAGTGTTGCTCGAGGTTTGCAAAGATAGGACGGTTGGGTTTGTGACATATTGATGTTTCTCTATTCAAGTGATTATGCTTCATATAGACTACACTTTGTTGAGATGAGGATGATACTTCGAACACTTCGCTGTCATCGGCAAAATGCAGAAAACTTTAATGCAATAAGCTGGTATGAGTTCATCGTGCATAAAAGAATAAGTTTGATTTGATGGTTCGAGACTAAATGGTGGATTGAGACTATTTCTCTACGTCTTAAGGGCACGCACGACGACACGTCTGATTACTTCGCTGTGGTACCCAAAAGAGCCACATGAGTAACCTAATGAGGTAGCCTGGGTCTAAATAGAAGTTAGATCTCTTTAACTTCGACGTCCTAGAAATCAAGAATGTTAGCTCAGAAAGTTAAGTCCTTTTGATCGATTTGTACTAAGTCTGAAATCTTGCTCGGTGGAGAGAGTCACATGTCACTTTCTTGATTTATTTCTTTGATATGGTTACTCATGGATGCCTCGTTGACTCAAGGATGAAAGAACACCTAGTAAGAGATAGTATTAGCTTGCGATTCATCAGGTGATTGCTTTTTCCATGTATCGAGGATGTCTTAGGGGAAAAGGGGATTTGAGGTTTCATTCTTTCCGGTTACATTGCACGTTTAGGTTTGCTTAGAGACAAATAAGTATTCAAGTCTCATAATTGATGCGAAAAAATGATTGAATAAGGTGTGTGATGAGGCATATGAAACTGAAAACGATGGTAAGACGAAATATATTTTTACATTTCCTCAGTGAGTGACACGAATAGAATCACAATTACGAAGGGTAATGTTGATAGCGTATATGGTTTTGATGTTAGAAAATAGACGCAAATTACAACAAACATGACTACTAGCACAGATATCTTTGATCCAAAGATTTTTGTGAAGTAAAGCTAGGTTCCAAGAAAGTAAGAATAGGATATTTACCTGGTCCAAGGGTTGTGAAATGTAAAGGTGATGGTGGTGAGGATGGATGTGCAAAAATTGAGTTTGTGAATATGTTGCTTAGAGTTTGATGTTATGAAGTGAGATGAACAATCATTGCTTGAGCTTACTTGCAAGAAGGAGAGCTGACAAGCTTTAGTTCCTCTGCAGTTTCAATAACCTCATAGGAAGATCCCACCATATTGACATGTCTAGAATTTGTTTCTATAACAGGAGTTCTTGGCTCGGTAGGAGGTTTAGCAGTGGAGTAATTATTATGAGATCATGTTGTAAACCTTATTTAGACTTGGCAATGGATGAATCATGAATATCTGTCTTTAGCAGGTGTGTAAGAGTCATTCAACTTCATCAAGAATTTAATGATGTTCCTACGTTTGTATAGCAAAGACCATTGTTCATTAACTCCACAAGTGTAGCCACCACAAGCACAAGATGAAAGTATTCATAATTGTTCAATTCTTCTCACTGTGAGTTCAATTTCGTATAAAAAGTGTTGATATACATTGAACCTTGATTAATATTTGTTGTTTAATGTTACAGATCTTTGAGACCTTTTTTCTGACGAAATCTAGTTTCAAAATACTTCCAATTTCAGAAGCATATCCAGGTACTACCCAAATCTTTGCAGTGAGACACCTTAATCTGGAGATTTGTTCTTCACATTGAGTGCTTTCAGCATAGATCTGCACCATGTATTAATTGGTTGTCGATGAACTTCTCCGAAATGAGACTAACAAGGGAAGAATCATCAACATGTAAAGAGAAAGGATCCACATAAGATGGATGAACAAGATGCATAATTCATGGAATTTAACATAGCAAATAAGAACAAAGATTTAGAATTATGAAAGGGATAAGAGCTGGATATGATTTTATACCATTTTAACGAGACATGACAACAAGTTTGTGGAAATTTTCAAATTTCATTCATTGCAATAAAATGTGTTACAAACCACCTTATATATTGTAGGGTGTTACAACTGAAAGTCTAACAAATAGAGTAATTAACTAAAACAAACAACACAAATACTTAAAAAAAAATATAAAAATACATTGAGATAATATAGCAACTTCAATAACAAATTCTCATTTGTTGCAAAATAAAGTAGAACAATATGTAGGATGAGAGAGCAAGAGGTGGAGGAAGAACATTCTTTATTCAAGAAGATTTCTCAAGTATACATCACAAATGGAGTTGCCTCTATTTATAAGCTTACAAGGTAGATGAAGAGACAAACAAAGTAGATGAAGAGATAAGGTAGTCATAATTTATAGAATTAAAAAGTGATAAAGTGAGAGAGTAAATAGAGAAAATGAAGAGTTGGAGAAACTCAAAGACATTCACATAATTACTATTATTTTATAATACTCCCCTTGAATGTCTATTGAGTAAAAAGAAGATGTCTCGTTAAAACCTTTTACTAGGTAAAACCCGTAGAAAAAAACCCTAGTAAAGGAGAAAGAGTACATACTCTTAATGATATGCAATAAATATATTGTCTCATTAAAAACCTTTACTAAGAAAACCTAATAGGAACAACTTAGTAAAGGAAAAAAGAGTGAAATGCATATATTTATCCCCCTGATGAGATCATCATTTTATATCTTTCAAACGACGCATGTCGATTAAGTAAACTATCTTCTCAAATAATCTCGTAGGTAGTGCCTTAGTGAATAAATCTGTTGGATTCTCACTAGACTTTTTCTTTGTTGAACATATATTTCTCCATTTTTTTGAAGATCATGAGTAAAGAAAAATTTAGGTGAAATATGTTTTGTCTTGTCACCTTTAATGTAACCATCTTTTAGTTGAGCTATGCATCCAGTATTATCCTCAAATAATATTGTAGGGATATTTTTATCAATTGGAAGACCACATGACTTCCTAATATATTGAGATACTGATCTCAACCAAACACATTCACGACTTGCCTTATGAATTGCTAATATCTCTGCATGATTTGATGAAGTGACTACCAATGTTTGTTTTATAGAACACAATGAGATTGCGATTCCCCCACAAGTAAATACATACCCAGATTGAGATTGAGCTGTATGAGGTTCAGACAAATATCCAACATCTGTGAAACCAATCAAATTTAGTTTTGTATGAGTTACTATAATATAAGCCCATATATGTGGTCCCTCGAAGATATCTAAAGATATTTTTTACACTATTCGAGTGTCTTCGAGTTGGTGAGGAGGTATATCTTGCAAATAAACTTACTGCAAAAAATCTATCAGGACGTGTATTATTAGCAAGATACATCAATACTGCAATAGCACTAAGATATGGTACTTCAGAACCAAGTGATTCTTCATTTTCCTCACGCAGTCTAAAGACATCTTTATTAAGTACTTTAAGTACTTTATCCATGTAAAACTTTCTAAGTACTTTATCTATATAAATTGATTGATGCAAAAATATTCCACCTTTCATATGCTCAATTTGAAGACCTAAACAAAATTTTGTTTTCACAAGGTCTTTCATTTAAAACTCCCTTTTTAATCATTGCATAGCTTATGATAACTCTTCAAGAGTTCCAATCACATTTAAATCATCAATATAAACCGCAATTATAACAAACTCCGATTTTGAACCTTTTATGACTACACAACATTCTTTTATCATATATTCACTTGGATGGTTGTACCACATCCGTACAAATTGTTTAAGCCCATACAACGCTTTGTTTAATCAAACATAGTATATTTCTCGAGAATTATTATATGTTTCTGGAGTTTTAAATCCTTCAGGAATTTTCATATATATATATATATATATCTATATATATTATGGTCTAACGAGCCATAGAAATAAGGTGTGACCACATCCATGAGGCACATTTCAAGTCTTTCAGTCATTGCCAGACTTATCAAATATCAAAACGTTATTGCATCCACGACAGGTGATTATGTTTTTTCATAATCAACACCAAGAATTTGGGTAAAACCTTGAGTAACAAGTCTTTCTTTATATCGAACAATCTGTTTTGGTTCATTTCTTTTTCGTACAAATACCCATTTATTGCAAACTGGTTTGATTCCTTCAGGTGTTTGGACTATTGGTCCAAAAACTCCTCGTTTTTTAGACGAGTCTAATTCAGACTTGATTACCTCTTTCCATATTAGCCAATCATTTCTATTTCTCACTATTATATAGACATCATCGACATATATTTCTTTTGGGTTCCATCGTCTTTCTGTATTAATATAGTTAATTCAGGTCTCTTGATTTTCATTGGTTTCAGTTACTTGATTACGTTCATCATTAACTACATCAATAATCTATTATAGAGATACATCATTATTTCGACCATCATGATTATTTGTTCCTTTTCTTTTTCGTGGAAGTTTATCTTTGGAACCAAGTGTTATACCACGCTTCAGGCGTGCCTTAGACTAACTAGCAATTATAGGTTGTCCTTCGGGGACATTTATTCTAATTGGAACATTCACATCTGTAATATGAGATTTTGTAACTTGATAACGTCTATTTTGTTATAGTAATTTAGTCCATTTTCATAGTTAGTTTAACCATTCATTTAGAATTAATCGAGCATTAAGCATCATTTAGTTCTCTTCTAGCGTTTTTTGTGTTATTGCAGGAAATAAAATATCGGGGTAAAAATATGAGGAAATGAAGAAAAAACCACTTTCCTATCAACCATACACGGTCAACATCTAAAGATCATGAATCAAAGAATAAAAACTGAGCAAGAACGATTGGAACATACATGCTGGCCCCTGGAATGAAACTGGAAACATGCTGACACGACTAACACAAAAATGGAAACTTGTTGGAGTGTTACTTGGAGGGACACGGCTGGAGAATAATGGAAGTCTGCTGGAACAAGATGAAGCAACCGCAACACACAATAAAGGAAACTCCAGCCGTTATACAAGAAAAGGAACTCCAGTCGGCAAAGAGAAAAAAAGGAAAGTCCATCCGTTTAGAAGAAAAAGGAAACTTGCTGGCCGCTGGAGTAAAATGGAAACCTTCGGCTGGAGCAATGCTTGGAGGGACACAACTCACCTAAAATGGAAACATGCTGGAGCAGAAGAGGTAGCACGGTGTGCAAGAAAAGGAAACTCCAAGCGCTGCAAACAAGAAAAGGAAATGGCCGCTGCACACAAAAATGGAAACAACCGCTGCACATAAATGGAAACATGGCTAGAACGAAATGGAAACCTTAAGCTGCTAGAACAATAATTGGAAGAGCACATATGCACAAGAAAAGGCAGCGTGGTAAGCAAGCAAAATGGAAATACCAGCCACCTGCAACAAAAATGTAAACCTGCAACCGCAACAAGCAAAATGGAAACAAGCCCACTGGAGTCAAATGGAAACGGGTGGCTGGTCAGAAAAAGGAACAAAGGAGAAAAGGAAGCAATCAAAAGAAAAGGAAATGAGGAAGAAGAGGAAAGAGGATGAAGGGGCAAAGGGGAAGCAATTCAGTTTCGGACAGAAGGGATAACACAACACACCACACAATATACACGCAGAGAGAAAGGAGAGAGCAGAATGCCGAAAGGCTGGAGACAGAGTGACGAACTCGGATCGCGGAGGAGCTATTGAAGACTACAATATTAGGATAGGGAGGAATATCATTCTTTATTTATGTTGACAATAGTTTCCTTTTGTGTTTTGTTTTCTAAGTCCATCTCCGAGTAGTTTAATAGCTACGGGTTAGAGTTTTGTCGATATGTAATGAAGTCTTATGCTTAATGCTTGGTTATGATATTTAATCATTTATGGATTGATTGGCTGTTCTTAGTGCTTTTGCTCTTGTTTCCATTTTACTCCAGCAGCCAGCAAATTTCCTTTTTCTTCTACACGGATGGACTTTCCTTTTTTTCTCTTTGCCGACTGGAGATCCTTTTCTTGTATGCCGGCTGGAGTTTCCTTTATTGTGTGTTGCGGTTGCTTCATCTTCTTCCAGAAAACTTCCATTATTCTCCAGCTGTGTCCCTCCAAGTAACACTCCAACGAGTTTCCATTTTTGTGTTAGCCGTGTCAGCATGTTTCCAGTTTCATTCCAGGAGCCAGCATGTATGTTCCAATCGTTCTTGCTCAATTTTTCTTCTTCGATTCATGATCTTTAGATGCTGACCGTGTATGGTTGATAGGAAAGTGGTTTTTGCTTCATTTGCTCATGTTTTTACCCCGATATTTTATTTCATTGAATAACACTAAAAATGCTAGAAGAGAACTAAATAATGCTTAATGCTCGATAAATTCTAAATGAAAATGAAACTAACTATGAAAATAGACCAAAATACTATAACAAAATAGACATTATCCAACTCCCCCAGACTTGAACCTTTGCTCGTCCTCGAGCAAGACTAGAACTAAGCAAGAAAGGAGTTAGACAACAACCAGAAACTAGCACAATCAACTTGAAAAGTCAGCCACCCTACACAACAACGCGTCATACGAATATAGATCTAAGCGCACCGAATTTAGACCCCTATCTACTGAAAGCCACTAACCGTGCAATCCTACACATATCCTAAGTTCGTTTCACTAACCCTTAGACAATATCCAAGCGATCTCCATACCTATTCCAATGCGCAAACAGTTCGATACCATTTTTAAGACAATTATTTTTCTTCTTTTTCGGTTCTCTTTTTCTTCTTTTCGATTTCCACACATTTTTTTTGAAAATTCGTACTCGGTTTCTAGGACGTCGGAGTTGAAGAGGACAGCCTTCTACTTAGATCCAGGTTGCCAATTGGCACACTCATAAGTTCTTGTAACCTTAGCGGAGTGAAGAGGTTGCGTCATTGCGGATTTTTTCTTTTGATTAAACTATTGTGAATACGCATCGACTCTAACCCTTAGGACGTAGAAAAACAGCCTCGACCCACAACTTAGACCCGAACCATCAATATCGATGCACTCATATCAATGTAGATCTGAAATAGTTAAAGAACTTATTCTATTGACAGCGGAGTGTAAGTGCGTGGAAATTTAATAATCAAAACAAAACAAAGAATGAAAGGTATGCTCAGAGATATAAGTGCTTGGGATTGAAGTCTAAGGGGAGGAATAAAACTATTGGCTATGGATTCATGTACGACAACTAATTAATCGATATCTAAAGGTATGTTTCAGCAAACCTAGACTTTTGTTCCCGATTCGGCAAAGTTGCACAGAGGTGACTAAAGTTCGAAATTTTTCGTACTAGATATGCGTCCATCTAATTCTCACAAAACTAACGTAAAAGCAAAAATAAACGAAGAACTCAATATCTAAATCCTAATCACAGTCATACATTCGAAGAGTACCCCCATACTTGAACGAAACACCATCCCGGTGTTCAAAACCTAAGTGATGGACTAGCATGCAAAAACTCAGGGAAAAATAAGATAGATAGGAACGTGCGCACCTGGTGTGTGCTTGCTGTCCCGAGTTGATGTAGCTGGGCATACACGTCTATCCTTATGTTTGGATGATATCGAAATGGAAAACCTGTAAAAAAAGTCACACAATCCGAAGGAGACAATACGATACATCGGGGTTGTCGGTAAGGAGCATGCGTATAAAAAGAATAAGAGTCGAATTCTATAAAAAATTAAAAAAATAACTAAAAGGATATAGGGCTCGGGTGGCCTCTTGAGAAGCACTTGTTTAAGGTCACGAGCGTGACCAAAACATGCTACTCATTAGGTGGACGTCCTCAACGTCGTCGTGTACGTAGAGTCTCGCGTGCATAGTGTGCTCGATAGGGTGTAGCACGCGGATCAGTTGGATTCCTTGCACGATCATTCATGTCCTCCCTAAGCTCGGTCGTGTTGTTTCCTATGTTGGGGGCTAGATCGTGCTGTCTAAAGAATTTGGTTGAGCTATCCATAAGTCCGGCTATGCACTCCATGAAACCGGTTAGTCGTTCGTCTTTCATTTCCTTTAATGTCTCCAGATTTTGTTGGTGTGTTAGCCCTTGTGGTGAAGGTTTCATCTTCACCTTGGGTGCCTTGTCAATGCACGAATTGTGTGCTGGACGTTTGGTGTAGCTTCTCGGTGTCTCGGGGTTGTTTATGTACTGATTTGCATCGCATTTAGCTCGGATTATGCGGAAGTCTCGGTCGGGGGGTTCCTTCTACTTTTTGTTGTCAAGCAGCTCGTTTGGTACCTTATATAATCCTTCTCCAACTCCTATAAGAGTAATATCTAGGGAATCCATATTCCCAAATTCTTCACAAACTTCCTTGGCTAAATTCTGAAAGACGTCGTCATGGAACACGAAGTCGATAACGCACTGTTGCTCAAGTGTGTCAATTAAATTGGACTCTTCTTCCACCTCGGGTTTCTTCTTATGCTCATCAATGTCCATAGCCTTATCCGCTGCTGTGTTAGATTCTTCCCCTTTTTCAAATATCGAGGGAATTGGCTGATCCATCGTTTTCATGCGTTGACGTTGTGGAATCGGTAAAGGAGGTGGCCTCGGGGCTGGTTTTACATATTTTGGCTCCTCTTCCTCCTCGAGCTTCTCCTTAAGCTTGTTGACAGCCATTTCCACTACTGTTGTAGGTGCTTCACCCCATTCAGACATCGAAGTAGACTGATCTACCGTCTTACAATTCCTTAGGTAAATTTCATCGACATGCTCACGAGGATTTGTTTCCGATCTTCCCAGTAGAACTCCTTGTGGTTTGGAGGAATTTGCAGTGAGTTGTGCAATTTGATTGTCTAAGATCTTTATGTGCATTTTGAATTCCATAACCTCCTTCTTTACATCTCGATAATCCGCTCTTAACTTTCTTAGTTTGGCATATTTATCTTCCTCTCCTTGTAAGATTTGAGTGAGCATAGACATAATATCGACTTTAGCTTCTTGCTGGGGACATGGGAGCGCATGTGATTGATCATCTTGTTTTCATACGTATTTCTTGCATGATTTTAGAGATGTTTACGATATAGATGCGATGTTTACGTATGAATTTGTATCCGTTTTACTCATTTTCGTGTTTTCATGTTCTTACAAGTTTTAATGCGTAATCAGTTCATTTTGGAGCTAAAGGACGTACACGAGACATAGTACCAACATCGAGGATCATCACGGAACAAGCGGAATGAGAATCGGCGAAGAACACACTTAGCCCGCGTGGGGTACACCATTGCCCGCACGGGACATTTGGTTCGACATTTTGTCCAGCAACTTGAGCACGAGTCGGGCAAGTACAACACACGGTCGGGGCATCAGCCCAAGCGGGGTACATCCCAACCCGATCGGGGCACGCATCAGCCCAAGCGGGCACTCCCTAGCCCGTGCGGGTCACCTTGTTTTCCATCGCGATCATGCGCGACGCACGCGTGCGGGTCACACACTCAGCCCGCGCGGGTCGCGTCCGTCAATTGCAACTTATAGATAAGTTAATTTGTCTTAAAACGAAAAGGAACTTTTTGGTGACTTATACAATAAGGAAAACGACTTTAGAAAAGAGGAATAAGTGATATTTCGCTGGAGAAAGTAATGGAAATGTTGCCTAACTTAATCAAGAATGGAAAAGTCATGAAAAGGCAGAATCAGTGGCTGCTGCAACAAAAGGAAAAAACGAACGACCAGAAGGAAACAGAGGAGAAAAGGAAAGAAAAGAAGAAGGAAAAGGAAGAACAGAAGCTAGGGGTTGAAGGGAGCTTCAGTTAGAGAGTTTAGTTTGGAGAATTCACACGAGGAGAGAGAGTAGAGAGAAGAAGGAGATTCTTGCGAAGGAGACGTACAAGGAGCATTGGAGATCAACCCAAGACTTCGATTGCATTTGGTTTTCATGTTCCTTAGACTTTCTACTTCAATTATGTTTGTTTACGGACGCATGAGCGAGTAGTTTGTTTTGTTCTAGGAGAAGGGATTAGCCCATGGCTATCCTGGAACCACTTTAATTTATCATTGAATGCATCTTCCCGTTTTTATTTATCTATTCTTTATCTGAGTGCTTAAATGACTTGTGTTTACAAAGGCCAAGTAGATGCATGTGTTAGGGATTAGGAGAAGGACCGAAAGGAGAATTCTAATCCTAGAAGATCAGGTTTAGAACAACCGAAGTTAGGCCTCGAAAGTAGGGTAGCAGCGATTGAGGGTAAAAAGGATGAATCACAGATCTTATGGGTTTAGTTCAAGGTGTCAGACACGGAAGTAGGGGATAACTTGAATAGATCACCTTTCTATGTCTTGAGATAGGGTAGATATCATATTAGGATCGTCTGCCTTAGATAACTTGACTGGGATAGCATGATAGATAGGTTGATTGTTGGTTTCGGTAGTCTTGTGGTGAAACCGGATTCCTGGAACGTTTGTTTCATTGTTAAGAACTAGTTTGTTTACTTGTTTTTAGTATTTCATTCCCACATTCCATATTCGTTCGTTGCAAGTTTGATTCACAGTTTGAGTTTAGGTTGTGTTGCGTAGTCCCTGTGGGATCGACACCTGAAGTACTATACACACTTGCGGGTAGTTTAGGTTAAATATTTGTTTAACTTTGATAACACATCACTGATTGATAATTTTGAGTTTGGGGTTGTGTCCATGGCTGAAAGTTCTGGTTTCATTGCATCGCTTGCGGCTGAAAATTTTCTAATAGATGTTGCGCATTCAACACACCGTCGGAGTTCCTATACGAGAAGTTTGGGTGATCTCTCCATTCGGGGTTGTATGTGTTCTCGAAAGGCTGATTGTAACTCTCGTAGTTAAGTTCTTCATACCCGAACTTCTTGTTCCCATGATTGCTCCGTGTAATGCGGAAGGTGTGAGTTAGACAACATATGATAACTTGCGGAAATTTGATCTTTTAATTCAGCAATACCGGCATACAAAGGATGTACCTCATTCATGTTACCTCACAAAATAAAGAACACAAAATTCGATTAAGCTCCGAGAGGTAAAAACAATTTGACTAAAAAAGAAAGAAAACAAAAGAAAAAAAATATGAAAGACAAATAAAGATTCTGGAAAGGACTATATCCTAATTCAAAAGTATCCTAACTCTAAAGCCGTAATCAATTCCCTAGTAACGGGGCCAAAAACTTGATGTGGTTAATCTCAAGACTAACGCTCTCGCAAGAATACGGATCGTATAGTACCAGGTCGAACACGAGGAATTGATAATGAATATGACATGTAAAATCAATAAGTATTGGGAATGCAAATAAGGATAAACTAACTAACTAACTATCGGATTAACCTCAATAAACTAAACACCACAGGTCTAGAGAGATGCGCGATGATGCAACGAAGTTCTAACATGATCATTGGTCTTAAATATTATCACGAGTTTAGGGAATTCAAGCTCTAATATAGGAACTGACTAGCATGGGCTTATCCTCTACTTGATGTGCATACTACCAATCTTCCGATTGCGTAATCTCACCCACTAGATGCACTAAGACCACTATCCTAATCCCTAGATTCAATCAACTGGCCTGGCATTGATTCTAAATTGATTAAATCCTAAATCATGAATAAGTTCCAAAGTCTAATCCCCCGGCGTAGATTCATTAGACTTCTACAATCATTTATTCAAGTGGCATGCAGGAACGAAAACATTAAGAACAACCAATCATTCTGAAAAACGATCAAGTACCAAAATCATTAATTCAAGTGGCTATCAAGAACGAAAGCATTAAGAATCACCAAGCATTAAGAACAAGAATTCATTACATATCGCCAAAGCTCTCTAACCTATGGCTATGGACCTACTCGGACATGAACTTAGAATATGAAACACGAAAGATAACTATATTCAACATGGATAACGAATGAGATCCCTCCCTATTCTATTACCGACGTCTTCAACAGCGCCTCTGTGCTATGGCTTAGTCGCTCCGTCCTTGCCCTTATACGCGTTCTGCTCCCTCTCCACTCTCTTAACGTGTGCTCTGTTTTTCTCCCTACTTTTTGTCCGTCTTGTGCTGTTGAAGCTCTCCCCTTTTTGCCCTCTTTCTCCTCTGTCTTTTCCTCCATTCTTTTCTCTTTGGCCGTCCCCTTTCTTTCCTCTCTAGTGGCTGGAATTTTGTTGTTTCTTACAGTAACTGCAATTTTCCTTTTCCAAGTTTTTCTATCTCTTATTTTTCCATTCTTGTGTAATTGTCAACGTTTCCTCTTTATTTTCCAGCCATGTAGCTCCCTTTCCTCTTCTCTAACCATATTTCCTTTTGGTTTAAGCAGCCATCCCATTCCTTTTCTTGTTTTGTTACATTTTCTTTTTTGGTTTATGCAGGTGACGAACACGACCCGCGTGGGCTGATGAGTGCCCCACGTGGGCCGGCTAGGAGAGGGGAATCCGCGCAGGCTGGTGAAGAGCCCGACTCAGGCTGGAGCTGCTGAAGGAGTGAGCCCGCGCGGGCTAAAATGGACACCCCGTGCGGGCTGATTGGAGCATGGCTATCCGTTCGAGTTGATCATGAGTCCAAAGGCATGCTGAAAGTGCTGGACATGGAGCCCATTGATCATCTCGTTTTATACGTATTTCTCGCATGATTTAAGGGATGTTTATGATATAGATACGATGATTACGTATGATTTTGTATCCGTTTTACTCATTTTCGTGTTTTCGTGTCCTTACAGGTTGTAATGCAAATTCGGTTCATTTTGGAGCTAAAAAACGAACACGAGACAAAGTACTAATATCGAGGATCATCACGGAACAAACAGGACGAGAATCAGCGATGAATAACACAGCCCACGCGGGGCATTCACCTAGCCCGTGCGGGGCTGACCCCCAGCAACTTCAGCACGAGTCAGGGAGGTCCTCAGCATGCACGGGTCCTCAAGAAAAGCTCAGCCCACGCGGGGCACTCGCTAGCCCACGCGGGGCCTTTGGTTCGACATTTGGTCTAGCAGAATGAGCACGGGTTGGGCAAGCCATCAGTAGGCACGAGTTTCACCATGAGCATCAGCCTACCGGGGAGGCCTTATTTCCATTGTTATCAGCACGCCGCGCCCGCGCGGGGCACACACTCAGTCTGCGCAGGTCGCGTCCGTCACCTGTAAATACCATATAAGTAAATTTGTCTAAACACGAAAAGGAACTTGTTGGTTACTTATACAAAAAGGAAAACGACGTTAGAGAAGAGGAATAAGAGATATTTTGCTGGAGAAAGGAATGGAAACGTTGTTCAACTTAATCAAGAATGGAAAACACACGAAACAGGTAAAAACAGTGGCTACTAAGGAAAAGAAGTGAACAACCAAAAGGAAAAACCAGGAGAAAAAGAAAGAAAAGAAGAAGGAAAATGAAGAAGAGGAGCTAGGGGTTGGAGGATTTAGGGAGAGTCTGTTTTCAGAATTCATCGAAGAGAGAGAGTAGAGAGAGAATCAGAGAAGAAGGAGACTCTTACGAAGGAGACATTCAAGGGGCATTGGAGATCAATTCAAGACTTCGGTTTCGTTTGGTTTTTATGTTCTTTAGAGTTTCTACTTCGATTATGTTATTTGCTTTTAAACGCATGAGCGAGTAGTTGTTTTGTTCTAGGAGAAGGGATTAGCCCATGGCTATCCCGAAACCGCTTTTGATTTATCTTTGAATGCAATTTCTCGTTTTCGTTTATCTATTCTTTGTCTGAGTGCTTGAATGACTTGTATTTACGAAGGCCAAGTAGATGCATGTGTTAGGGATTAGGAGAAGGACCGAAAGGAGAATTCTAGTCCTAGAAGATTAGCTTTAGAACAACCGAGGTTAGGCCTTGAAAGTAGGGTAGCAACGGTTGAGGGTAAAATGGATGAATCATAGAACTTATGGTTTACCTTAAGGTGTCAGCCACGAAAGTAGGGGATAACTTGACTAGATCACGTGTCTATGCCTTGAGAGAGGGTAGATATCATATTAGGATCGTATGCCTTAGATAACTTGATCGGGATTGCATAATTAGATAGGTTGATTGTTGGTTTCGGTAGTCTTGTGGTGAAACCGGATTCCTAGAACGTTTGTCTCACTGTTAAGAACTCGTTAGTTTATTGTTTTTAGTATTTCATTTCTATAATCAGTATTTCGTCATTTGAAAGTTTGATTCGTAGTTTGGGTTTAGGTTTTGTTGCGTAGTCCTTGTGGGATCGGCACCTAAAGTACTACACATGTGCCGTGCACTTGCGGGTAGTTTAGGTTATTTGTTTAACTTTGAATACGCATCACCCATGTGGGCTAAGCTATCCACTCGTGGGGGTTGCTTCTCCTTTGACGTGGAACAATCATGTTTTGGGGCATTCGCTCGTGTTTGTGTCTTGGTATCTCCATTCACTGCAAAACACGAGAAAATGATGGAAGAGGACTAAGTGATGCCTAATGCTTGGTAAAATCCAAATGAATGATGAAATTAACTATGAAAATAGAAAAAATACTATTAAGAAAATAGACATTATCACATGGCTCCTAGGCATACGCAACTCTTGTCTTGCATTGTAAGAAGGTACGCTCGCGTCGAAATACAACCAGCATTCATTCAAATGCTCGGCAATGCAACGTTCAGAAGGAGACCCACTGAGGATCCAACTCAGTAACTTACTGATTTCAAGTGCATTGCCAAGCTACTAGAGCGGGAGAAGGAGTTTCGGATGAGGATGTCATGCTCGCTGCCTTCCCATTATCAATGAAGAATAAAGCGCAAGACTGGTTGTATTCCCGACCGGCAAATGGTATACTATCATGGGGACAACTAGTGGAGAAATTCATGGCGCGGTTGTTGACTCAAAGTAAAGCTCAGTTCGCTAAAAATAAGATTAACACGTTCGTCCAAGGAACATTTGGGAGTTTATATGAAGCGTTGCAACATTTCAAAGGTTATCAACGCCTTTGCCCACATCACGGCATTTATCAGAGTTATCTCATACACAAATTTCTGCAAGGACTCATGGATAACACGAGGATTTTGATCATAGCCGCAACTGGAGGTTCTTTGAGTAACCTCACATTTCTACAAATCGAAGACTTGATCGATCGTATGGCAAATGAGGGTAGCAACACTGCTGGAGAATATAGCAACAACACTCTAGCAAGGGTGGCTCATATGAACGACTCGCATGCTCCATACGCCAGTTTAGCCGAAGTGAGGGACCAAGTCGCATGGATTTACAATCTTCTTTCGGAATCACATCATCCACACTACTCGGAGTAGTCATGGGAACGAGAAGTTCGAGGGTATGAGGAAGTGAACTACATAGAAAACAATTAGCCTCTTGGGATATATACAAACCGGGATGTAGAGATTGTCCAAACTTCTCGTATATGAATTCCAACGGTGCGTTGAACGCGCAATATCTATCGGGACACTTTCAGCCGCGAGTGATGCAAATAAACCAAACCTTTCAGCCACGAACGCAGCCCCAAACTCAGAATTATCAGTCATGTGCGCCCCCTCCTCTGCAACAAGAAGCTAACGCCGACATAACATCTATGGTGCGTGATGTGTGGAAATTCAAGCTAAAATATTTCCTAGACCACTTCACCACAAGTATACGGTTCGTGTAGTATCAGGGTCGAACTCTAGGGACTAATGCAGCCAATTCTAAGAATGTAACTAAACTAAGACGATGAGAAGTAGATGATGGCGTGGTGCGAATATCTAAAAACCTAAACTAAATAGTAGCAGCGATAGAAGGTTGTGGAAGACTTGACGATGAAGAACACTACGGGTGTCGGGATACCGGGAATCGTATGGATGTAACAACGAAAGATCATAAACCTATCGAACTATCTTGATAACGGGAAATTCATGCTCTAAGATGAGGAGTGATTCTGCCGAGCCTAAACCTCCTAACCATAAGTACATGCAATCCTACATTCCAGCAGCGATTAACTCGTACTATGGCAGCGTTACGCGCGCAATCCTAATTCCTAAGTCGATTAACCGACCGGTCAGATTCTCATCAATCAGGCTTAACCTACAATTCAACAGTTCCGGATTCATACTTTAACCTTCCAGCAAAATACGAATTCCTATGTTACTGACCGGACAACACTAGTATAAGCGTTACGATGTTGATTATTGGACCAAATATCAAGACAAATACGATAGATCTAAGCATTAATGCAAAACTTGTACATCCGTTACAAATCCGATACCCCTAACTCATTGTTGGGAATCTACTCACTCATGGAGTTTACTGACAATGGAAATAACACAACCCTAAACATGATAAACCCTAGGAAACTCGATGCCTCGATCTTCCCTATTGTGTTACCGATGTACGGATTGATGCTTCTCTCCTTCTCCAACATTTCCCGAGCCTTTCCTGATGATTTCCAAGCCTTTCCTTGCCCTAGCCATCGCCCCCTTATGTTTGGATCTGAACTTTCTACTTAATTTGCTCGTTCAAACTCTAAATCAAGGTTTTTGCGAGAAAGGCGGCCTGCTCAGGTACATGTTTTACCCGGTCGTGCAGAGGCGAGCCCGATCGTGTTGAGTGCTGAGCCCGATCGGGCAATGATTCCCGATCGCGTGGTTGAACAGCCCGAGTCGTGTAAACTCTCGGGGATTTTCAGGACTAATTGTCGCCCGACCGGTTATCATGCTGTCGCTCGATCAGGTATGATCACCCGATCATGTTGTCATCGTGCCCGGGTCGTGCAGATTGTTGAACCCGTAGCTTTTGCCCGCATGGATAGACTCAGTGCCCGAGCAGGCACTCTTCATTCCATGCTTTAGCTCTTTCCCGCTCGATGCTCGGGTGTTCCACTGGGTTCCGTGGCTTGAATTTGGCTCCGAGTGAATTCTATCTTCAATTTGAGTGGTTTGATTCAGGAATTTGTCTTTTAACGCTCGTTTAGGCCTTGTCGCCTTAAAACCTGAAAACCAATAAAATGGGCGTAGATAAAGAACAATCGTATCGGAAATGTAACTCGTGCTATGAAATATATGCGAAAACGATGTGAATATCTAATCTAAAACTGATACACTTTACGTGTTATCAGTGCGCTCAAATCTTACAAGGATAAAAAGATCAACACGCCGAACTTAGAGAGATGAGAGCGGATCATGATGACGTAAAGAAGCAAGTTGGGGAATTCAAACGCACCTAAAGATGTTGGAAAATTAGGTTACGCAACTTGCTGCAAACTCATGTAAACCGAAAGGAGTTCTATCTGGAAGGCCGGAAGTGAATCCTCGTGAGCACGTCAACGTAAGGAGTGGTAAGACGGTGGATCAGACTGCTCCTTTGATGTTTGAAAGGGGTGAAGCATCTAGTACAATAGTAGAAAAGGGCATGACTGTTGAAGAGCACAAGAAGAAAACCGAGGAGGAAGAAGATGCAAAATACGTAAACCCAAACCAAGATTGCTTCCTTTTCCGTTTTCACAACGTCAACTCAAGCAAATAATAGTTCAGACCACTCCTTAAATATTTGAAAAAGGTGAAATGTCTAGTACAACAGTGGAAAAGGACAGCAACGTTGAAGAGTAAAAAAAAACCCGAGGAGGAGGAGAAGCCAAAATACGTAAAATCCGATCCAAGATCACCTCCTTGTCAACGCAAAAAGAATGAGGATTCTCAATGCTCCTTGTGTGCCTCCTTCGCAAGAATGTCCTTCTTCTCTCTACTCTCTCTCCTCGTGTGAATTCTCCAAACTAAACCTTCTAACTGAAGCTCTCCTCGAGCCCTAGCTCATGTTCTTCCTTTTCCTTCTTCTTTTCTTTCCTTTTTTCCTCCTTTTTTCTTCTGGCCGTTCGTTCTTTTCCTTTTGTTGCATCAGCCACCGATTTTGCCTTTTCATGAATTTTCCATTCTTGATTAATTTAGGCAACGTTTCCATTACTTTCTCCAGAAAAAGAGCACTTATTCCTCTTCTCTAAAGTCGTTTTCCTTATTGTATAAGTCACCAACAAGTTCCTTTTCTTTTTAAGACAAATTAACTTATCTGTAAGTTGCAGGTGAGGGACGCGACCCGCGCGGGCTGAGTGTGTGACCCGCGCGGGTGCGGCGCGCATGATCGCGATGGAAAACAAGGCGACCCGCGTGGGCTAAGGAGTGCCTGCTTGGGCTGATGTGTGCCCCGATCCGGCTGGGGTGTGCCCCGCTCGGGCTGTTGCCCCGACCGTGCTGATAGCTTGCCCGACTCGTGCTCAATTTGCTAGACTAGTGGCCCGTAGCACTGCCGAACTAAATGTCCGCGCGGGCAAGGGTGTACCCCGCGCGGGCTGAGCTTGTTCTTCGCCGATTCTTGTCCCGTTTGTTCCGTGATGATCCTCGATGTTGGTACTTTGTCTCGTGGACGTCCTTTAGCTCCAAAGTGAACCGAATTTGCATTAAAAATTATAAGAACATGAAAACACGAAAACGAATAAAACGGATACAGAATCATATGTAAACATCGCATCTATATTGTAAACATCTCTAAAATCGTGCAAGAAATACGTATGAAAACGAGATGATCAAAATCCCCCAGACTTGAATGTTTTGTTGTCCCAAAGCAAATGTTAACGTGGAACACGTGGGGTATACAAAATCCGATAATTCCCCTTTCTACTAAAAATACCGCTAAAGCGAACCTAAACGATCAACTAGCAAGTCGAGAGCAAATTCGGCCTAATTAGGTTTTCAGTCTTCATCCTAGGTTCACCAAGGCTACCCACGAGAAAGTAAATCGAAAGCAAACTAAACAAGCCACCGTAACTCTCTCCACGAAACAAGACTTCGAACAAATGCTAAACCTAGAACAATCGAGGATACTTGTTTCTTTTCTGAGCTTTTTTTTTCTTTTCTTTTGTTTTTATGTCTTCTGTTTTTTTTTCTTTTCTTTTTTTTCTTTTTTCTTCGGTCTGCATACACACTAGGCTTCTAGGACGTCGGATTTGAAGAGATCCAGCCTCAACTTAGACCCAGACTACCGATGACGGTATACTCATGCATATCGTTCAAGAGTGTAGTGGAGTAGGCGGCGTTTTATTGTGCCATGCCCGTACGACGTAGAAAGATGATCGTCAACCCACCACTTAGACCCAAACAATCGAAAGAGTATCAAAGTTGATGCACTCATATCGATTTTAGATCATACTTTTAGGCATTATTTCTATCGACAACGGGGTGTTAGTGTGCGCTCTTAATCTACAAAATAAGTTTGATTTCGTACGATCTAATAATCCTCATAAAAAAGAAGTAAAGCATCGTCTATACGAAGTATGACCATCTGGATAGAGAGAATAAACAATAAACTAGTCTAGCAACCTCGCCTAAACCCCCCACAAGCAACACTAAGATTCCCAAAGAATTACGACCTATTATTTTTCAGTCGACTAATAAGCTATAAGGCTTAAGAAAACCTAGCTCAAACATGCAAAATCTCACGGAAAAGGCCGATTTCTTAAGTATCCTAGGTTCAGGGTTCATCTCAAAATGTGGCACCGGACAAGTGCCCTGGACGACTCTGACTCACGAAATCAGGAACAAAATAAAAACTACAAAATCAAAGAGAAAATGAAAGAAAATAAAACGAAATCACCTGAAAAATGTGAGCTGCTCCCCCAGACTTGAATTGAACGGCGTCCTCGACGTGAAGCTCCGATGGAGGGTAAGGGAAGTGAAGTCACGTTTGTGGTGGTGTTTTTTTTTGGTTTTTTAATTAACCGAGTCTTAAACTAAAAAACTAAGAAAAATAGAAAACAAACAGCTGGGTTGCCTCCCACAAAGTGCTTATTTAACGTCTTTAAGCTTTGACATCTCCATTCCTCATGTGTGCACGACGAGTGGATCGGAAAGGGAACTAGAGTTTCCACTTTTGATCGGTTGAGCGGCTTGGTAGAGCTTTAGTTGCTGTCCATTAGCTTTGAATGTTCCGCTCGAATCGCTCCATATTTCCATGTCTCCACGTGTGAAGACTTCTCGTACCTGAAAAGGACCAGATCAACAAGACCATAGGTTGCCCGAGAAAAGATTATGACAAGAATGAAAAAGTAGAACTAAGTCACCTAGTTGGAAGTCATGAGGTAGAGGCTTTTTGTCGTGCCATCCCTTAGTCATTGCTTCTTTCTTTAGCACGTCATGGACGAGATTCACTCGTTCGCTGCCCGAGGTTGGATAAATGGAATCTGCATCGAAAAGTTTTATGACGTCTTTTTCCATTATCTCTTGCAAGTGCGGGTGCAGCCTCCTTTGAGTTTCACTGGAAGATTCGTGGCTGTCTTCCGTAGAACTTCCGTGCGTACATATTGAAAAGCTGACTCTCCTACGCTTCTTTACGCGAGTGGGTGACTTTCTCATCTCATCTGCACTCAAGTTAGCATTCATAACAGCAGGATATATTTTATCACATTCAATGTACTCATACCGAAAAGAAGACGGAAGTGGCTCGGGCTCAAGTTTGGACGTCTTCTCCACTGCGAAACCAGCGTGCATTTCATGTGGTATCTCCTCACATGAGGCATCTCCTAGTGCTGCAATAGCACTCATGAATTTTGTGTACATCTCAGCTCCTTCGTCTGTAAATTTTGCATCTTCGCAAACTCGTGTTAGGTATTGCATAAGCGGATCGGAAACACTTACTTGATCATGCGTGTCTTTTGCTAACTCGTCCTTCGAATCGACTATAAAGCAATACTCCTTGAATGAGGGTCCGTTCATGGGGCTGGACAAGTTGAACTCTATCGTCTCATCTCCGACACGTAAAGAATGTTTTCCTTGTTGTACGTCTATCATGCAACCTGCAGTAGCTAGGAACGGTCTACCAAAAATAATAGGTATCCTAGCATCTTCCTTTATTTCAAGTACAACAAAATCAGTGAGAATGAAGACATTACCTACCTTGGTGGGAACGTTTTCAACAATTCCCACCGGATATCTCACCGAACGATCCGCGAGGCGTAGACACATCTTTGTAGGTTTGAGATTCCCGAAGTCCATCCGCTTGAAAACCGATTGTGGCATGATGCTCACGCTTGCTCTTAAATCACACAAAGCATTTTCAATGTCAAGATTACCTATTGTGCATGGAATGGAGAAGCTTCCGGGGTCCTTCAACTTTGGTGGCAGCGTGTTTTGAAGAACTGCACTGCATTCCTCGGAGAGTGCTACTGTCTCGTTCTCTTCGATATGCCTCTCTTTGGAAAGAACCTCTTTGATGAGTTTGGTGTGATTAGGCATCTTTTAGAGGGCATCCACGAATGGGATGTTGATGTCAAGCTTCTTGAGACCCTCTACGAATCTGTCCACTCATTCTTCGTTCTTATTGCTCACCAACCGTTGAGGAAACGGTATAGGAGGTTTGTATGCCGGTGGAGCAACGTATGGTTTGTCTAAATCTGGTTCGACTCCTTCCATAATCGCAATCTTACCTTTTCCTCTTTTCATGGACGTACCAGCAGCTTGCTCTCGCTCTTTGGAGGGCGAATGCTCGATCATATCACTGCTGCACACAGAAATAGCATTCACGTACTCTCTCGGGTTCAATTAGGGTTTACCTGGAAGCTGTCCGGGATTCCGAGAGGATGAGGCAGCTTGCTGTGCTACGAAGTTCTCTAAGCTCTTAACATAGTTGCTCAATGATTCCATATTAGTTTTGAGCTCGTTAATCGCTGTCCCCACATCCGCATTGAATTTGGTTTGAGTTGAATGTTACTGCCTTTGCTCCTTGATAAATTCGAGCAGTACCGCCTCAAGGTTTGACGAAGGGGCTTGAGGAGGTTGAGGAGCTTGCGGAACTTGCTGAGCATGCTGAGATTGCTGGTTATTTTGCTGGTATGGCTGCTGTGGTTGCTGAAATCCCGAATACTTCATCGGCTGAGTCGTTCGGTATGACAAGTTCGGGTGATTCCTCCAATTCGGGTTCTAGGTATTCCCGAATTATGTGTTTCCTTGCTGCTGGGCATAATTCATGTGTTCCACGTTCTCTTGCAGTGTGCATTGATTACCCACGTGTTATGTATCTCCACAATTCACGCAATACATGGCGTTCGCTGCATTGCCCGTCGCTCTGCTCTGATTCGGCTCGTATAGGCGACGAGTGCTGTTACGCATACCTCTCGGCGTTGACCACATGGTGTGGTTCATGGCACGGTTATCGATCAGCTCGTATGCCTCCTCCACACTCAGATCCATAAACGATCCTCTAGCAGCGTTATCTAACGTCGTTCGGTGTTCATCTGAAATTCCATTGTAAAAGGTTTGGATAATGTACCACTGCTCAAGACCATAATGTGGACACAACTGTAGAAGATCCTTAAATCTGCCCCACGCTTCAAACAAAGTTTCTCCATCTCTGCATCTAAACGTTGTGATTTCCCCCTTCATCTGAATCGTCTTGCTCGAAGGAAAGAAACGTGATAAGAAAAATGTGCAAAATTGGTCCCAACTCGTGATTGAACTAGCGGGAAGCGATTGCAGCCATGTTTTTTCTCGTCCCCAAATTGAGAAGGGGAAGAGACGCAGTAAGATCGCATCCTCTGAGACTCCGTGTATCTTGAATGTACCGGAAAGCTCAAAGACATCTCTGAGGTGCTGATGGGGATCCTCGTGATTTCCACCCATGAATTGCTTCTGATAAAGCATGTCGATCATTGCCGGCTTAATCTCAAACTGTTCTCTAGCAACAGCAAGCATCCTTATAGCTGTTTGCACGTTGTTCATGTTCGGCACCACGTAACCTCTGAGGCGACGTGGTGGAGGAGCCTGTGGTACTCGCCGTTGAGGCGCGAGTTGCTATTGCTGCATGTGCCCCAAATTGCCGAGAGGTAATTGAAGTTGTTCATGGCCATTCTGATTATCCATATCTCGTTGATCTGACGGCTGTGCAAAGGACAAAGAAAAACGATTTAGGTAGAAAGAATGAAAGAAAAGAAAACAAAAATAAAAACAAAATAAGAAAGACTCTAGGCTCGAATCTAAGACGTGTTGACAATAGTCCCCGACAATGGCGCCAAAAAACTTGATGCATATCAAAGTTAAACAAATATTTAACCTAAACTACTCGCAAGTGCACGACAAAAGTGTGGTAATTTAGGAGTCAATCCCACAGGGACTACGCAACACAACCTAAACTCAAACTACGAATCAAACTTGCAAACGAGCGAAATATGGGATTTGGGAATGAAATACTAAAAAAAAGTAAACAAACCAGTTCTTAACAATAAGACAAACATTCCAGGAATCCGGTTTCACCACAAGACTACCGAAACCAACAATCAACCTATCTATCATGCAATCCCAGTCAAGTTATCTAAGGCAGATGATCCTAATATGATATCTACCCTCTCTCAAGGCATAGACACGTGATCTAGTAAAGTTATCCCCTACTTTCATGGCTGACAGCTTGAACTAAACCCATAAGATCTGTGATTCATCCGTTTTCCCCTCAACCGCTGCTCCCCTACTTTCGTGGCCAAACCTCGGTTATTCTAAACCTGATCTTCTAGGACTAGAATTCTCCTTTCTGTCCTTCTCCTAATCCCTAACACATGCATCTACTTGGCCTTCATAAACACAAGTCATTTAAGCACTCAAATAAAGAATAGATAAACAAAAACATGAAGATGCATTCAAAGATAAATCAAAGTGGTTTCGGCTATCCGAACCTCTCCTCGACCCCTAGGTCCTATTCTTCCTTTTCCTTCTTCTCTTCTTTCCTTTTCTCCTCTCTTTTCCATCTGGCCATTCATTCTTTTCCTTTTGTTGCCGCAACCACCGATTTTGCCTTTTCATGAGTCTTCCATTCTTGATTAAGTTGGGCAACGTTTCCATTACTTTATCCAGCAAAATATCACATATTCCTCTTCTCTAAAGTCGTTTTCCTTATTGTATAAGTCACCAACAAGTTCCTTTTCGTTTTAAGACAAATTAACTTATCTGTAAGTTGCAGGTGACGGACGCGACCCGCACGGGCTGAGTGTGTGACCCGCGCGGGTGCGGCGTGCATGATCGCGACGTAAAACAAGGCGACCACCCGAGCTAGGGAGTACCCGCTTGGGCTGATGCGTGCCATGGTCGGGCTGGGGTGTGCCCGGCTCGGGCTGTTGCCCCGACCATGCTGATAGCTTGCCCGACTCGTGCTCAATTTGCTGGATCAGTGGCCTGTAGCATTGCCGAATTAAATGCCCGCGCGGGCAAGGGTGTACCCCGCGCGGGCTGAGCTTGTTCTTCGCCGATTCTCGTCTCGTTTGTTCCGTGATGATCCTCGATGTTGGTACTTTGTCTCGTGCACGTCCTTTAGCTCCAAAATGAACTGAATATGCATTAAAACCTGTAAGAACATGAAAAGACGAAAACGAGTAAAACGGATACATAATCATACGTAAACAACACATCTATATGGTGCAAGAAATACGTATGAAAACGAGATGATCAGATGCATCAATTAAAACCATAAAATATCGAAATGATCCACACGCTGGATGAATTGGGCCTCTTATATCACCCTGAATTCTTTCTTGACTGATAATGATTCATTTCTTATTTTTTCTGATGAGGGCCTTGTTATTAGCTTTCCCTTTGAACAAGCAACACAAGAAAATTCATGAGATTTCAAAATCTTTTGTTTTTCAATGAATGACAACATGAATTCTCAATAATTTTTTGCATCATCATTGAACCGGGATTTCCTAACCGGTCATGCCAAACTTTTAAATTATTTGTAAACTTCTAGTTTTTAAAATCAGTAAATGATCATCTTGTTTTCATACGTATTTCTTGCATGATTTAGAAGACGTTTTCGATATATATATGATGTTTTACGTATGATTCCGTATCCGTTTTACTTGCTTTCGTGCTTTTCATGTTCTTACAGGTTTTTACGCTTATTTGGATCATTTTGGAGCTAAAGGAGCATGCACGGAACTAAGGAGCAACTTTGGGGATCATCACGGGACAAACGGGACGAGATTGAGCATGGAGAAGCCTCCACCCGGTCGGGTACAAGCCTTACACGATCGGGCAGAACCCACGGGGCTTTGGACAGGACAAATCACACGACTCGGGCAAGCACATGCCCGAGCTGTTGCCTAGCACCCGAACGGGCACAAACACTACACCCGAGCGGGCATAGCACCCCAGCCAGCAGACACGCAAGTTACCCTAGCCGCACCCGAGCGGGCACACCCAATGCCCGAGCGGGTAGCGGCCCGAAACTGCTCAAAACTTAAGTAAACTTAACTTAAAACATAAGGGAACTCGTGGGGCAATTTAGGCAACAATTGGACCGACTTAGGAGGCTTAAAAGGAGGCAAAAAGACGTCATTACAGCAAGCATACAGAGGAGA